>JACSVZ010000002.1:1948675-2401175 GCA_014706295.1 Lycocorax pyrrhopterus obiensis | reverse complement strand
TGGGATCAGCTCCCAAACCAAAATCCAAAAGGCCAAACGCTCAGCTGGAATGGCGTTTCAGTGGAAATGGGCTGAGCTCCATCAGTTGCATTGGCTGTAGGGATTTAGGTGAATTAGCCCCTGTTTTCTCAAGGCTGGAGCAGGTGAATAAATGACCCTTGGGACACACTGCAGAGAACACCTTTCACCTTGATGTCAGCTTTTCAATAGACCCAAGCCTTGGCTTTGCAGGATTACACACTGAAGGTGCTCTAAAGGAATCATCCCTCATTACCAGACTCATCCCGTTATTGAAACAGCTCCAATGGTTCTTGACAATTACAATGCCTAATTTGCCCTCTGAGCATAAATGATATTAACACCAATGACGTGCTCAGCCCTTTTTCCACCTGCAAATGTTTTGGGTAATCGTTGCAGGTGCTTCTTTATAAAGTGAAGCAACTGCCTTTAAATATTTCAATTATTTTTATTAGATTCCACTGTTTTGCAAACCTCATTGGCTGCTAGCCAGCCCTTAACCTATTCCCCTGTCTTTTAGTGGCTTAATATTGGAGAGGTTTTGCCTTGCCCTTGGACTGGATGTGTTTGTACAAGTGAACAGTCTGTTGATAAAAGCAGATGTGCAAACCTCAGATTTCTTGAATGTTTGATCCATCTGAGTCCCAAAAAAGGACATTTTCTCCCCAGCTGGTAGCCTGAGGTAAGGCTTACTCTGTGGATGTGATGGTGTTTGGTGCAGGGAGCTGGGTTTAGGTTTAAAGCTGTGATTACGGTTTGATCCTAGGGATGTCCTTCGGCTCTCCTGTTTGCTTGACACTGACTTCATCTAGAGGTGGGATCAGATGGAGCCAACAACACCAGTCCCAGCAGAGTGAGTTACTTAGGGTCTGTCACCAAGTCTATGCCAAAACTGCCACCATGTCCAGAAAGAACCTTGTGTGGATCATTTTGGGGGGATTAGACACCAGAAACTTCATTATGGAGATTTGCTACTCTTCCATTTTCCTTTCCTTCCCTGTTTGTTTCAGAGAAGCATTGCTACCTCGGAAAATTGCCTGGAATATCTTTAACTGAGTTACATTTCCATGTCCTTTTTCTCACAGTAGCCACACTTTCCCCCTTTATTCTGAATCCTCCCTATTTCTGACGCTGAGCTGTTTCCCTCCACAACCACATCCTTTGGAGACAACAGGAGTCAAGAGAGACCTAAAACTACAGGTCTTACTGTCTGTGAGGGATGTCTTTTCCTGGTTAGTAGGTGTAGATGGGTTTGGGGCTGGTTGCATGGCCAATTCTTATACCCAACACAGCTACACAAGATTACTGTGGCTCTGTTAGAATTCTAAGTCAGACCAAATATCTGCTTCGGTGAACTCTCTTCCGCTCATCCAAGCCTCTCCAAGTGTCACCAGCAGGATGAGATATGGAGCAAGGAACCCCTCTGCCTCCCTGGAGGGCTCCAGTGGTCTGGGGCTGCTGTGCCAGACTGTCCCCAGCCCCGCTGTTTGGGCTCCTGCCCATCTGGCCCATCCCGAGCGAGGTGAGACAGCCATCGCCTCCCCTTGTTGTGCCAACACTTCCCGCCTTCACCCAGCTGCTAATTGCACTTCACAAGGAGGTGCTTGTAACACCTTTCACCACCTTTACCTTCTTGCTGGGAAAATGGGGCACTTTATTGGCCCAGGAACAGACATTCAGACTTCAAAAGAAATCCTGTTTGTCTTTGGAGGAGGGGAGACCCTGGTTTGGGCTCGGAAAGTGGAGGCAGCTCTTTTGTTGCAGATCCCGCATGGATCCACCAGGATGCGGAGGGACTTTCTTCAATAGGACAGCTAAATTGTTGCTGGATTTAGCCAAAACTGAGCTTAAAAAGTCAATGGGGGAAAGGAGGGGTGGCCTATGTGGTTTAAAAACCCCAAAATCCCCAGTGAGAGCCAACATGTTTGGATGCATCCCACCAGAGGTGCAGGATGCATTTGCTCCCACATCAGGTTTCTCAGCTATTGGTGTTTGTGCCAGCCAGGTGGAGGGTGGTGCTCACAACTGCTGGGTTTTTGGTTCAGTGGGTTCCCAAATTGTTCAGAGAACCAAAAAATGTCAAAACCGTTTTGCCTCGAGATGAGTGGAATGCTGTGCTTGGCTCCAGAATGGCCCATTTTGCGTTGTTTCCATGCTCTCCACGGATGATTTTAATTACTTAATATTTGATTTTGTTTAAAGGCAAGAAACACCTAGTGAAAACAAAATCAGGGCTTGACTTTTTGAGGTGTTCCCCCACCTCCCAAAAAGCCTTTCATTTAAATCATCATAAATTCTCCCACAAAACCACCCGGGATGAATCAAAACTGTGTTGGGTCACTGGTGACTTCTCCCTTTCACAGATGGGGGAAGACAGAAGAAGTGGAGGCTTGACTGGTCACAATGTCGAGGTACCGACCCACTCCTCGTCACCGTGCGGCGTCTGCATCCTCACACCTGGATTATCTCCGCTGCTCCAAGGGGAGGATGGGTAACACAGGATCCGCACAGGTCGCCTGTCCCTCGGGTGGGAGCCGAGACCTCCCGTGAGCTCCAGGCTGGGCAGAAAGGCTCTTGAGTCAGCTTTGCCTGTCCCTTTCTCAGCCTGCACGTCTCTGGCCTGGGATTTGTTCCTCTGAGAGGGGCGTTTTCTGCCCAATATCCTGGATTCTGCCTCTGATGGGGAGGAATTGTGAAATGGCCAGTGGGAATGAGGGTTAATTTGGGATGAGCTCTGCACGGCCTCATTGGAAGGAAGGTTGTTCTCTCAGCTGGGAGGTGGGGTGCAGAGGTGGTGAATGTGGGGTGTTTCTGAGGGTGTGTGTTGGGGTGTGCTGAGCTGTGGGCACACATCCAGAGCTGTTCCCATGGGACTTCAGCAGGACACCCATCCTTAGGGAGTCAGGACAGCCTCCCTCTGGCAGAGTGACTCTTCAGGGTTTTCTGCCTCCATCCCAGGACTCTGCTTTCCTACAGAGCTGTGTCAAAGGCATTTGAGGGTCTGAAATCCTTAGGCTCCCCTCAAAAAAAAAAAAACCCAAACCCAAAAAACCCTAAATAAAAGAAATCCAGCTTTGGCTTTGTCTGAATTTGCCTGGTTTTCCAGGGAAGTGGTTGAGTCACCATCCATGGAGGGATTTAAAAGACATGTGGATGTGGCACTTGGGGACATGGGTTAGTGGTGGCTTTGGCAGTGCTGGGTTAATGCTGGGACTCGATGATCTTGGAGGTGTTGGTGATTCCGTGGTGAAGGAAGAGGAAAGCAGTAACTCAGCTGTTCTCTGACCCAAGTGATGCCCAGGGCCCGGATCCAGATAAAGGAGATGTCAGCCCCACCTGCTGCTCACCCTGGAGGAGCCTGGAGTGATCATGGAACAGCTTTTGGGAATCCTGGATGTCTTTTCCAACCTTAATGATTCCATCGTAAGAGGTTAATTCTGGTGATTGATTTCCTAGGAAATGTAGCACTTGGCTGCTGGATCTTTCTGGATCTAGAACCTTCAAACATCACTAAATGAAGGATCCAGATTTTAGGCTCTTACTTCAAGCGAAACTGAAACAGAGCCAGTTTTCCACCTCCATCACCCATAAATCCCTGATGACTGCCTGGGATGGTTATATGGTTCTTTATTTTGAATTAATAATGAAATTCAGATTTCATTAATTGGGCAGGTGGATAAGAGCAACATGGGTCTTGCCTTGCCATGCACCTGCGAACCACCTCCTCCAAGCAGTCTGGAGCAGAAAATCCCACCACTGGCAGCTCCTCCCCGCCCTGCAGCCCTTGGATAAGAGCTGCAGGCCTGCAGGTGAGCCCAGTAAATAAAGGCAGGTCAAAGACATGAACTTGCTATTTCCCGGCTCAGCAGCACCTGGAAATGCACCTTTCTGCCCCATTTTACAGGCACGACTTATGCAATTCACAGTCCAGCCCTAATTTAAACATCGGGATTTTTTTTTTCTTCCCTCGTGCCCATCGAAAATTTCCATTAAAATCTAATCAGTTGCTGCATGGGCCCATCGTTTTTGCTTGGAAATGCACAGGACATGTCCATACAGCTCCACAGCACTGTTCCCCTCCCTACACCCTCTCCACCCCCGCTTCCCACCTCCCCCCTCCCCAAACTATGACTCATCTTAAGGCAGAAGGTTAATTTAGGTTAATTATCTTCCTGGTTAGCAGTGCATACATGTCCTGAGCAGCAATAAAGGTTTGACACCCCTCCTGCTGCTGCAAATCAATTTTCTTCCTCATTTACTGTAAATGGAAACGAGCCAGGTCCTCTGGCATCAAAGTAAACATTTCTCTGCATGAAACTCAACTTGTGAACCTGGTAATTTCAGATTTGCTTACAACATGCGCATTTGCCGAGGGAGAGGGAAAAAAAAAAAAAAAAAAAAAGAAAAGAAAAGCAGCTGTTTGATGTCTCCAAAAACCAGAATTAGCCCTGCAGATCAAACATCAGTTCTCCTGCTGCTTTAATAATGGAAGGATCCCGTTGCATTAAGCACGAGGATATCATTACAGCATGCACGGTGCTTACATATAAGCTAACCCCTAATTCCCCTACTTAGCAGCTAATGCATGTTATTATTATTTACTCCTGCAGTGAGAGGCTCAGCCATGAGCCGAGTCCTGCGGGGTGAGGTGCTCCGAAGGAGAGTCCCTGCCCCGCAGAGCTCCCAGTCTAAATAAGACACAGGAGACAACAAAGGAAGTGTTGCTGCCCCCGGGGCAGGGGATCGAGAAGGGACACGCAAATACCCCAGAGCAAGTTTGCAGCACAAGCAGGAATAAGACGCTTGTGGTTGCAGCCCTAATCGAGCCAGCTGCCACTCCTGAAGGTGGTATCAGGGAGCTGGAAGTCAGCTCAGCCCCCTGAAAATTTTTTCATCTGAGCTGCTCGTTCCAGCTGTCTCCGTGGTCAATGGAGACAGGTCAATGCCTTCTATTGTGAGTGTTGTGAAACACTGGAACATTGTCCAGAGAGGTGGTGGATGTCCCATCCTTGGAAATATTCCAGGCCAGTTTGTACGAGGCCCTGAGCAACCTGATCTGTTGGAGGTGTCCCTGCCCATGGCAGGGGGTTGGATGAGATGAGGTTTAAAGGTCCCTTCCAGCCCAAGCCATTCTGGGATTGATCTTGATGCCTTGAGAGGCCACCTGAAATCAGAGACTAGACAGGAGTAAGGGAATAAAGGTGGGTATTTATTTGAAAGGCCTTCAAAGGTACCCCTGGGGAGCCAGAGGCCACTGCCAAGATGGACCCCAAGGTGGACGACAGGTCACGAGTTCTTCACACTTTTATAGGTTTGGTTCATTTGCATGTTCGGATTAATTCTCCAATTAAAACTTCAGTTTAATGATGTAATTCCCCTCCGCTTGCCCCCCTCTCCAAGGCTTTTGGTTTATACTTTTTGGGCCTAGGACAGTCTGGGTGTCCTTGGAGAGCAGGCCCGGAGAGCCTTTGCTATGTCTGCCCAGCATGAGAGAGCAGAAATGAACAGGCTACAAGAAACTTCAGAGTTACACACTGGGCAGTGCAGGATTTGAAAAATATAAAAGATAAAACCTAAGGTATCAATCTGATGATTTAATGATTCTCTCCATCCTCTATAGGTAGGAGTATCTTCCCACTGATCACAGAGTCCGGAACCACAGTAATTTGTCCAAAATGAGATTTTACAGCCTTCCGAGATGCCTTGGAAGACCTACAGCAGCCAGAAAAGTTGACAGCCATGGCACACCCACCGGAGACTCCAAACTGATGAATCTGGCAGACACCAGGAGGGATCCAAAGGTGTCTCCACTGAGCAGAGCCCTGGATGACCAAACAAGAGTGAACAGTTCAGCAGAGGAGGTGAATCCCAAACCCAGTTCCCAATCCCAAGAGCAGGACTGTAGGATAGAGGGTATTTATCTCTCAGGGGCAATTGCACCTTTCCATGAGGTGCAGGTAGAAGGTGATGAGAGAAGGTGTGAGAAGAGTGGTGGCCTTTTAAATCGAGGCTGAAATTGCTCACACGAGCTCCAAGTTCTGTTCAAGGACATTCAGCACCACCTTGGCATCATCTTTTCTTCTGTATCGAGGGAATGGTGATCCCTGCTTTTCTCCCAGATGTTGATGAAAGCCTCTGCTCAGGTTTAATGAGGTGCTCTGAGAATCTTGAGAGAAAGAGGCTGTAGAAAATCAAATAATTCCTGCAAGGTATAAAACCAACTAAATATTGCTGCTGTGTGATCACATACTCAAAACACTGACTGCTCCAGTCTCGGTCTGAGGGGACAAATGTCCTTCTCTTGATCGTCTCCCCCATCCATGCTGGTGCCAGAGTAAGATTTCAAATGTATTTCTCAGCTGAGTGAGTGTCTCCACCTCTTAGATTAGCAGGATATGTCAAATTGCCAACTCTGCCTCTTCTGACTGCAGTTGTTCTATGAATTTATGGCTCAAGATGGGAAATTTTTGAATATGGCCTGACCAAAACTGGTCCTGGCATTGTGGCACCAGCACTTAAATTCCACAGTAAACATGGAAATTTTTTTATTGTGATAAATATTCAAGCCTAAGAAGGAGGGACTCAAGCAATGAGAAGGGAAATTTTCTTGAAAGGCTTTGAGATGGTTGGATTTGTTTGTAAGTAGCAAATGGTGAAAATCACTGAGAAGGGGCACAGAAAATCGGAGGGAGGTAAACCCTGGGCACTCCCAGAGAGGCAACATGGTCTGGTCTGAGGGGTTTGGCAGCTTTCTGCAGGAACCGCTGCCCTTCCCATCTTGTGGCCCTCCAAGGATGGGATCTTTCCCTCCCACACCTCAAGAGTGGCTCCAAGTAGGTTTCTTACAGGGTTCTGCCTGACCCACGAGCACAAAGAGGGGGAATTAACTTAAAAATTAACTTTATCTCAAAATGTAAAAATGGAAGACAAGAATTACTGGCATTTGTATTTGTGGGCTGTAAAGCGTCAGAGTTTAAAACTAGAACTGCTCCAGGAGAGCAGGACAGTTATAACTGCAGAATCTTCATTTCATCCCATTTGGGAAGGAAAAAAACCTCATATCCTTCTGTAATTTCCTTCGTGCTATTTATGACCTTAGCTGAAGGTTCTTAGAGATTGGGATGCAGCACTCTCTACCCCAAGGAAGGATGTGATGAATAGACAAAGTGACGTCAAAGAAACTGAAATTTCTGAGAGGACAATTAATTGCACAAATCTATAATTCATCATAATGAGTCATACTTCCTCTCTGACTAGAAAAAAAAAAAAACCAAACCAAAAAACACAACGCTTTTCGTGCTGTATTGCAGAAATTGAATGACTGTGATAAGAACAAGCTGGTTAGGGATATTATATTTAAAATAGAGTTAATTTTTCTTAGAGCAGAGAGTCAGAGCAGATTTCTCCAAGTTTCTCCAAGCAGGATTGTCTGTGGATGCAGAAATGTTCAGAGCTCCAAGAAGAACACAAAAAATAACCTTATGGTGTGGATTATATAGGTCAGGAATTGCAATACATTTGATAGGTTCTCATAATTTTACATACAGCGGGTTTTTTCCTTGCTGAGGACAAAGCTGCTGAGCCAATGCTGCCCATGCTGGAACAGATTTCCCAGGGAAGTTGATCATGGCATCAAGCCTGACAATTCCAGGAGCATCAGGAAGATGGTGGGAGTTTTGGAGTTGTTCTATGCAGGGTCAGGAGATGAGTTCGATGATCCTTATGGGTCCCTTCCAGCTCGGGATATTTTGTGATTCTACGATGCTGCAGCCCTGGGTATTTTGTTGAGATCGCAAATTGGAAAAATTGAAGTCGTTCATTTGACTTGGTGGCTTGATGAAACAGTGATTGCTGCAGTAAAAGCTGAAAGAGCTTCAAAACTGAGTTGGAAAAGAGCAGCATTTCTACTTTGTCATGGATCTCACACAACCTGAGACCCTCATACACAACATTATGTCACTTCAGGCCTGGCTGAGCTTTTCCTTGGCTTTCCTATAGAACAAGAGTAAATAAACTCACAGGTTGAGTTGAGCTACCCCCTCACCTTGGCTGATCTTTACAGAGGAACTCCCCCTCCCTTTGGCCACGGCTTGTCCTGCTTCTGAAACCCCAAACTGAGAAACATTCCTGAGAAATACTGTGTTGGTGTTGGAACACAGGCAGATGGTGGGCAAAGGTACCACCCCTGGCTAAGAAGTCCATCAGCCACAGGTGACTGGAAGCTGAGAGGGAACAGGTTTATGTTGCCATTTGAAACTTTTGTTCTACAGCAGCATCTCAGTTCTCGATGAAATGAAGTCTCCACTGTGCTTGGTTTTGTGCAGGAGCTTAAACTCTGCATTTGTGCATGGGCCGAGGGCTGATCTTCAGTCATGTGGACAACTGGAACTACCTGGCTGGCATCAAAACTCACTTTTCCCTGAAAACAGTGCAGCTGCATCCAAAGTGCCTTCCTCAGGCTCCCAAACTGCGCCAGCCACTGTTCAGGGTCGATCAGTGCCAGAGGCCAGGCTAAAAATTCAACTAAATATGAGTAATCCTTGAGTCCGTGTCTTTTGTGCTGTTCTTTCCTCACAGAGCTTGTGAGGAAGGGGATGGAGAGGGGAAGGAAGGACGCAGCATTACCCTGAGTACAGCTGGGCCTGGCACAGACACCCCACAAATTGTCAGGGAATTGTTTCCAGACTCACAAATGGCAACACCGACAACACCATGCAGATGGAAATAATGAACATTAGATAAAAACTGCGTATTTTGAGTGAATTGCAGTTTCCTTGGGGGCTCAGAGCGCCAAGAACGACACTTCAACCAACAAATGCAGGAGCTTGAATATTTTTAATGAAGTTTTCATCATCACAGGACTCAGGAAGGTTAGATGTGCTCGATGAAAACATTCATACAAGTCAAACAGCTCTGCTACAGTGAAATGGATCCCAAACTTTGTCACTCTGTCTCCTGAGTGTTGCAACCTCTGCTTCCACATTTCTGGATTTTCTGGTCTTCTTTCTCCAAAGCTGTTTAGGGTTTATCTGCCCAAGCACAACCATTTTAGATACATCAGATAAATTATTCTCCAGTGGTGCTTACTGCTCCCTGTTGACCCTGGGAGGGTTCTTGTGTGAGCAGCTCACACCTGAAGTGAGCTGAGATGAATCCCAGCCCTGCTGCCTGCACCCTGCTGGCTTGTGCCAGCTTGAATATCAGACTTGTTCAGCTCTGTATGATTTCATTATTCCCAGGCACCTGGAACCCACAGATCAACGTCCTAGGAAATGAAATAAATTCCTTAACTCGAGGAATCAGGGTTGGCAGGAGCAGAGCACTCTCTCTTGGGTTGTGCCATGTGTGAGTTGGTGGCACCAATGTCCCCTGTGCACATGCAGCAAATCAGAGATGGAGCTGAGCAATTTTCCTGGTTTGTTTTTTTTTTTTTTTTTTTTTTGGCTGAGAAGGCAAGATTTGCTTCAGGACTACTTATGCAAACAGCTTGCTCTCTGCATGGCTATAAACACTAATTTGGAGACCCACACCAAGCCAAAGGGCTGTTTATGAGATGTTGATGAGGCGGAGGCCAAGAAGGTGTTTATGAGGCAGTGGCAGTGCCAAAGCCAAACAGCACCTCTGAGCCATGACTGGCACGGTCCCATCTCTCCAGGCTCAGCCACAGAGGCAGTTTATTGCATTCTCTGGGAACTCTGATGAGGAGCTCTTCACAATTAACCCGGCAGTGGGATGGACGGGCAAGAGCTGAATCCTCCCCAGGTTCTGGCGGCTGAGCAAGAAACTCTTTGCAAAGAGGACAGAAAAGCTCACGTGAGAAGAGTGTGGTACTGAACCCTCTGGATAACCAGTGTTCATGGTGTCCTTTCCTCACCATTCTGAACAGCCTGAAATCACAGCTTTTTGTGTGTCCTTACCGTTTAAACTCACGTAGGAACTGCAATGTGTTTTCAGACCTTCCCCCCATGAGCTCTTCTCCTCTTGTAGTTTGAGGCCTCCTATTCTTCCAGCATTTATTTTGAAGTATGGCATGATTTGGGGTTATCTGTGCAGACATCACATTCTTCATCATCCTGTGGAGATCCTACACAGCTCTTGGTGATGGAAAGGACATGGCTGAGAACCACCAAGGACTCCGTGGGAGAAATATTCTTTATCAATAGTTGCCTTTCATCAAAAGTTTAGATGTTTTGGATGGAGACTTGTTCATAAACCCTCTGCTGACTGAGAGTATCTGCTTCTAGTTTTCAGCCTCCTCTTTTCCAGAAATCTCTTCTAAGCTTCTTTATAGTTAGTTTTTCTTCTTAAGTACCTCAGAATTTTCCTTTCTCTACACTTTCCCAGCTTGTTGACACCTTACTTAAAATTATGTGTCCAAAATGAAACCATTAACTCTGTTCACTTAAACATTGCTTAATCAAGAAATACTCTTAAAATCAGGAACTTCTCTCTTTTCTGGTTATTCTTGACTTCAGATTTTGTAGCTGCCTGGTGTCTGCATTCCCAGTGAGTATCTCACAATATCTCAAAAATTACATTAAAAGAGAACCACTTCAAGAAGAGTCTCTGCCCTTCCTTTACAAATCCAAGTTCTTTACGAATCCAGGGACTTCCTAGGTTTTGTGGCTCTGAGGTCTGTGGTCTTTGGGGTGGGTGAGGTTCAGTCTGGAAGGTTCTTGGTACAAACTGCTCTACCCAGGACAGAGATGGAGAATCCGCCTGCTAAAGGGGGAACCTCATTTAAATTTCCTGTGCAAGTTTTTGTGCCAGTGTCGAGATCCCAGCTGGATCAGCAGGCTTCCAAGGAGGATCTGACAGTGGAGTGGCTATGTCCAAGCTTCCCCAAGTTAGGAATGGTGGATCTTGGCACAGGAGCTGGAGGTGGTGGGTGGAAGGGCATTGAAGGGGAGGATGAAGAAATGGCATTTCACAGCCAGAGGGGATGCTCTGCCACCAGGACAAGGCAGCAGGAGCCTGCTGGAGTCCTGGACAGAGATCCTGCTGCAAACAGGGAATGTCACCTGCTCCAGAGGCAGAGCCTGAACTCCTTCCCTCCTCTGTCCTCACTAGCACTGACCGTGTGCAGATGTTCACTGAAAACAGCAGGGCCGCAACCCAACGAAAACTAAATCCCCCCCAAACACATCTGTGGAGGAAAGCATAGATCCCACATTACTTAATTTGGGAAAGGGGTCAGATATTATAATAAGGGTATTGGATAAAAATAAGATTTTTTTTAATAAAAAACACCAGTTGAAAAACTAGCACAGGGAAGGAGAGATGCCAGCTGCTGCCCTGAAATGATATTGCAATTGCAATAAGAAACTCCTTTTATAATAGCAGAACATGCAGACGTCAGCAGTGTGGCATCACCCCAAGCTGTTTAGATGCTGGGTGTTTATTTACACAGCAAAGAGCCACGTGGGAAGGTGTTTTGTCTGCAATGAGTGAAACCTTGTGGCTTGATTTAGAAGAAAGACCTTTCCAAGATAAACACAGCTGGTGTTGTGGCACGGGAACATGGGACTGGGAAAAAGGAAAAAAAATCCCAAGATGAGGAGCCAGCATCTTCTCAACCTTTGGTTAGAGGCTTTTGGAGTCATAATTCACTCAAAGGCACAAGAACAAAACCCTAATCATTCCCTCCCACCACGCTGAGATCTGAAAGCACAGATATTGTGGTGGACACGGCAGGAAATGCTCTGTCAGGTGGGGAGATGGGGCTTTTGTTGGGCTGTGTGAGAGGCCGGTGTGTCCATCGCTGCCCCCCGAGCTGCAGCTCCTCTGCAATTACAGGCTGCCTGTGCCCTTAATAAAACCGAGGTTGGCTCATTATTCGCATAATCACCTGGAAAATGTATTTCTCAGGCTTGCTCTTTGCTCTATCAAAGCCTTGTTTCTATATCTCTCCCTTTTTGTCTGTTCCCCCTCCCCTCCTTGCCCCTGTGAAGCGACCAGGGATGTCTTGCAGTGGAGCCCTTGCCTGTGATTAACGTGCTGACCTAGCAATTATTCACATCTGGATGGGTCTTTGTTCTACTTTGAAGTCTCTCAATGACTTCTCTTTCCCCTCACCTGTCTTCATTTTCCCCTTTGTGCCCCCATCCCACCTCCTCCCTCTCCACCTCGTCTATCAGCCCTCAGAAGTGCCAGTGGGCCCAAAATGAAATACAGGACGGACCAGGAATTCCTCCTTAATGGGCCCAGGTGAGCTTGGAGTGGCAAAGGGAAGGCTCAGACCTTGAAGATGACCTTTCCAAAGTGCTTAAGTCAATAACAGTGCACAACCCTCCCCAGCCCCTTGCTTATAATTGACAAGGTGGAGATGGACTGGAGGCTCTTTCTTCTCTCCAAGCATGTGAGATCTTTTAATCTTCACCCAAAAAGAAAAACAGGGGGAGAGGGAGAGGGAAAAAGAAGGAGCAAAGAGCTGGAGGATGGGAGAGATAGGGTAATTGGCTGGGCACAGAGTGAGGCTGGGGAGATGTGGCTCCTCCCGAGGTCCTCTTGCGGTGGGAGAAGTCTTGGGTGAGCCACAGCTCCTCTCACAAATCATCTTTTGTATGGCAGGAGAGGAGGAGGAGGGGACAACTCCCTCTCCCACATTCCTCCATCCAGCCACCCAGCCACATCCACCAGCTGCTGGTTAAGGAGAAAGATGAAGGGTTGTGGGACTGGGGGGAGTGGGAAGTCCCTTTGCTTTGAGGAGATTAATTTTTGGAGTAAAACACAGGGTGATAGTCTTTCAAAACTGCCTCCCAGCCGTGACAGGCAATGCTCAGATTAATTAGATTACGGATGCTCTTTTCTATCTGGCAGATGGGTTGGGACAAGGTGGGGTGGGGAGCTGGGAAAGAAATGCTTCATTATTATTTTTTTTTATTCCAGACCTCTATTTTTTAATGCAACGCTGGCGTTTCCCACCTGCTTCCAAGCCCAGCGGTCAGAAAAGGCCTCCAAAGGGCCTGAGTGGGCTTTGGAAAACACGACTGGAGCAAGCACTGCTGTAGGAGGACATGGAGAAGAGGCGTCCACGGTCTCAAAGGAAGCAGAAAGAATACATATGACATGTAGGACGTGAAGGTGGCATGACCAAAATCAGATTTTTTTTCCTTTAAGTAGAAGGTGTAGGTGAAATGATTATGGGAAAACACAAATTTTTGGTACCCAAGGAATTGCATCCAAAGGAAGCTGTGCCCATTTCTAGCACAGAGCATGCAAAGAGTTTCAGGCTTCTGTTTACATATTTTTTATCCACCTAACCTCGAGAACTCCTTTTTTCCAAGGTTTTCTGGAAGTAAGGAAGGGAAGCAGTCTGTGCTTTTCTCCTGTGGGCATTGGAAAGAGCAGGGACAGAAAAATGTGCAGACTGAGGATGCATTTAGGACAGAGCACGAAAAATGTGGGGTGAAGCACCAAATTATCAAATGTCTTACAAAGGAAACCTGCTGTTCCAGAAACTTTGCTACAGGATGATTTTACCTGTCTTTAGATGTCAAAATGTTTAATGCCAAACAAGGCTCCTCACTCTCCTTTTATATGCAATTGCTAGAAGCAGGCAGCTCTGAGGATGCTTCTCTGCCCTTCAGATGGGGTGAAATTCTTGGATTAATTCTCCTTAACTGAACAAGGCCAATATGGCCAATTGTCACTATTAAATCCTGAACTACAGGTGAATAATCACAGATTATTTTAATTAATTTCCAACTTTTGACAAACTTGAAGGCGTTCCATTCCAAAACACGTGGTCCACTTGGCAGAGGTTTTGCTGGTCTTGGTTGACCTTCCAAAATGCAAACTGTCCATGGATGGTGCTATGGAGCTGTGAGGTCATGAGGTGGTCTCCACTCTCGGTCTATGAAATTCAACACCCAGGATTTGAGTCTCTCTCCAGGCTCAGGGTTGACCACAATCACCCAGGTTGGTCCTTCCGGTGAGAGTAGTCAGGGCTGGAGGATGTAGCATGAGATAAACCCCCACGGGGATGGAGGTGGATTGAAATGTGGAGTAACTCATCCACGTGGAGCAATAAAAAGGGCAACCTGGTGGGAACAGGGAGCTTGAGACCCAAATAGCCCAAACGAGACGTGAAGTTTTAAAGAATGAGCCCTGGATATTGGTTGGGATATTTGTGACACTGAACGCAAGCGCATGGCGAGGGTGAGAACAGCTTGTGTGGCCAAAACGAGGACATGTGATACCATGGACTAGGGAAGGTTCTGTTTTCCAAGGAAGCTCCATCTTGGAGAACATGGGACACAGTTATCAGAGGGCTGTGTCCCACATCTGAGTCTGTGGGGGGAGCGAATCCAGCAGGATGAGCCAACCAAGAGGATAACAGTTGGTTTTTTACCATGTTTATTTTCTTTGTTTTTGTGAGTCTGTTTTACTCAGAGTTTGAATTAGAAAGCAAGAGACGCAGTTTTTCTTCGGTCTTGGATGTCTATTTTATCTTATCTATAACACAGCCGCACAGAATGTGCTTTCCAAACTAACAAGGTGAAAATGGCTACTGAGTGCTACTTCCAAGGTCTTTCATACCCTAATCTGCCCAATTATAAATTGCTAAGTAATATGTTTTTACTTAAAATCCAATGAATACCTATTCATGACCTGCACTGCGGATTTCTTGAACCAATACCAGAAAACCTGTATTTGTGAAGAAGAAAGAAAAAAGAAGTACAAATCCACACCTCAAATCCTCCATATTGCCACAAACCTAAATTTCTACATTTCTACATATTTCACCCAGTGATATAACTTTAATTACACAGCAACAACCTCAGTACTATCACACAGCCTGGGAAGTTTTTCCCAAAGCCTAAGATCAAATGGAGTGTGCTTTTGAGGATCATTGCTTGTCAGAGTAGAAAGAACGAAATTCTCAGAATTCAGGATTCCAGCAGATAACAGGAGAATATTTCCTGATTTAAGCCCCACAGAGCTGGACAAACCCTGGGAAAAAAGACACGGATGGACACACTTGTCCCTTGTGTGGGAACCTCTCCAAGGTGCAACGGACCCGTGTCTGGACCATCTCTGCCACCACCACCTGCCCAGACCTCACTGGTCTTGGACAGGGTGAAGGGACCTCTTACAAAGATCATTCTGGACGTGGTGTATCAAGAATATCCAACTTTCCAGAAATTCATCACGTGCCTGCAGGCCACAGACTGTTTCCTTCTTCTCTCAGGAAGGGAAGGGGGAACTTCAGGAATCGTTCACAGCCAGAAGGTTCATCCCAGGGGTGCTTTTTCTCCGTGGTGGGGACCCTGTTGTTGGGAGCAACAAGGACCCAGGATGCAGCATGGCTGCCATGAAACCCCTCCTGGCTCCATCCCCAAAATCCTTGGATGGTGCCTTACTTGGAACTGCTTTTGGAAGGCCCTGGCTTGTTTTGCCCCCACAGGACCGGTGGACACACTTCCTAGAAGGTCCATCCTGGTCCCTGCTCCTGGCCAGTCCTTCACTGTCACCTCTCGAGGCTCCCAGCCAGTGCCAGGCAGACGTTCCATGCTTTGGAGGTGACATCAGCCCCACATGGGTGATACCTGAGCAACACCTTCATTGTCATTCCAGGTTCCTTTCCCCATCCCTTTGCCTGTGCTCCTCACATTTGTAACCATGGATGGGCCTAGAAAACTTTTCCTGGTGGGACGAGGGAATGTTTGTCCATCACAATGTCCCATCTGCCCCCTGCAGCTTCTGAGCTGTTCCTATTTCATAGAATCACGGAGTTGCTCAGGTTGGAAAAGACCTCCAAGAACATCGAATCCAGTTGTTAATCCAGCACTGCCAAGGCCACCACTAAACCATGTCCACAAGTGCCACACCCACACAATTTTTGAGCATTTCTGGGGACGGTAATTCCACCATTTCCCTATGTGGGAGGTGTGGTCCTGTGAATTTATCCCACTCAGGGCCGTATCCTGCATACACTGATAGTTTTACACATTCCTCTGAGCTGGGAGGTTTAGAGAGCCACGTAAAAGCGTGCAGAGAAAGAAAATAAAGTAAAATGAATCCCAAAGGATTTTCATGGATGGATGATCCTCCTATGGCAGGCTCTGGTAGGAGCAGCCGATCTGATCATGCACATGGCTTTTGCCTGAGACTCAAGGAGCACCTCCCCATCCCAAACTGCTGTTCAGTGCCAGACCAAATGGCACAAACTCACCCCAAACATGGATCTGTTGATCATGGCTGGATAGATTGTGCTGCTTTTTCCCCCCTAATGTCTTTATTCTTAATGTTAAACCAGCATCCCATGGTGATATCCCACTCTGTTGCCTTTATCTCCCAGTTATGCAGGGGTTATTGCAGAATTAAAGGTGTATTTATAAGGTTTTTAGGAGGAGCCTGTACTCTGCTACTGGCCGTGGACATGAACCATTCCAGGGACTTTTATCTCCCTTCCAACCAGTGCAGAAAGCTTCTTTTCTCTTCAGCTTCCAAACCTGCCCATAAATAACCTGCCTTGAAACAACCCCCGACCCTCCCTCCTGCCCTCCACACTTCTTCCACTCAGTTTTCTTCCTGTAATAGGTCTGGAAAGGTTGAAAGGTGCTGAACTCTTGTGCAGGGAATTCAGCTTTAAAGACCCTGAACTCTGAGATTCCCTGAGGGGCACCGAGGAGGGGAGGAGGAGGAAGGAGGGGGGTGTCTGGTGCTTTAGCACAGTGACCTAAATGATACATCTCATGTACATGTCATGTCAAATGTCATCTCCAGGGCTGGAATTACTCCAAATAACCTGTCTGGTCAGTGGAGGTGACTGAAAATGCTTAGCTGCAAGCCATTGCTTTGAGAAAGTCTTGCCTTTTATACTTCCTTTTTAAATTATTTTATGGGCTGGGGATTTTTTTTCCCTGTCCTTGCGCAAGCCCCACCAAGTGACTTTTACTCCAACCTATTGTAGATCTGCCTGAGGAGCAGCAAACAGCAGCTGCAAAACAGGAAGGAAAGAGTGAATCCCATTAGGAGGTGTTTTTTTGGGGGTCAGAAATGAGAAACCAGGCCCAGGAGTGATGGCTGGAGGCAAAAGTTGGAGCAGTTCCCCTTGGCTGGGCTCAGCAGGGAGGAGAACACTCAACTGGGACCTTCCAGCAGAGCTTTGGACCCCGTGTCCTTCAAAGCCCAGCAATGGTGACAGCGTATGGTCATTGTCCTTGGGGGTGATGGCTCCATTCCCCAAACCACCTCATCTCCCACCTTTTCCTGCTTCAGAGCCTCCTACCACCATTCCTGGGGAAGCACCTGTGGACTTCCCAAAGGATGGTGTAAAAGCTGCCTTGGGGAACGAGCACTGCCTGCTCCAAGGCTCTTCCATCCGCCCAAAACCCGGCAGTGGGAGATGAAAACGTGAATTAATTCACACTAGAAATAAGGCAGAGGTGCCCCAGGAGGAAAAAAACAGCCCAGCTGTCTGTCTTTAGCAAAAAGAAAGATTCGGGACAATCTTCTTGGCCAGGATGAATGTCCAAAATTTGAACAGGTGATGTTTGGGATGCCATTAAACAGGGAGGGAGAAGATGCTGAAGCAAAGCCTGGGATCATAAGCTGAGCCTTCCTCTGCATCGATGGCACAATTAATCCATGCAAAGCAAGACCTGGTGTTTACCCAAGATCTGATCTTGGACAAGGGCACCAGGACCACTGAAACAGAAATAAATACAGAATTGGGTGTTTCATTCTTAGCATTGACTTCTGCGCCTCTGGAATCGGAGATGCAGGTCTTCATCTCAGCAAAATTATTGGGATTATTCCTTCCATCAGTTTGGCTGAAAGGTTTTTGGGTTTTTTTTTCCCAGGCAGTGGGAACTCAAAACTCGGAATTTGGGTATGTGAAATTCAGACCAAGAGCTTAAACCCCTCCAGAGGGAGAAGGTGGCAAACAGCTGGAATGGTTTTGCCAACACTCACGTGGACACATCTGGGAGGGTGTTTCCTGTACCACTTTTCTGCAGGACAGGAAATCTCTCACAAAACAACCCTCTAATCCCTGTTCCTGCACAGCAGAGATTCCCAAGGGAAGATTTTCCAAGCTCAGTGCTGCATTTTGCCATTTTACCAGCAGGATACAGTTCATACTTGGGATTTCAAGAGGGAAAGAAAAACTAGATTAAGCCTTCCCCACAACTCCTATTAAAATTTTTTGGTTGTTTTTTTTTTTTTTAACATAGATCTACACAGTGATGGAATTCCTTTGGCTTTCTGATAAATGCTTTGAACTTCCAGCTGTTCTTGTGAAGAGGAGAAACATCAAAGACATTTCTGCAAAGGCCATTCATGTACCCGAGCAGCTCAGGGCCCTGTTCTTCTCTTGGGGTGCCTGTAGGAGACTGTGTGGGACAAGCAAGGGGTATGAAAATGTGGCTTCTCTTTGGAAATTGGGAGAATTCCCTGTTTCCTGTGATAGACTGGCCTTTTCATCAAGCTTCCTTAAATATCTTTTTCAATCCATCACTGCTCTTCAAGGACCCACCACATCTCAGTACCGGTTGCCCCTCAGCCATGTGCAGAGCTCCTTTTCTAGGTCCTTCCACAACAATTTGGAACAACAACGCTTCAAAATACCGAACAACAACCAATTAATTACTGGGAAAGACAGGTAAGGGATGGCTCTGAGTCTGGGCCACTCCTTGTGGGTGAGGGAGAGGGGAAGAGGCTCCCATGGCACAGATTTCTCGGGTGAGTGGCCCTCAGCTGGTGTCTTGGTTATGAAAACTGGAGCTGGGATTGCTCCCTCGGCCCAGGAATGTTCCTAGATGCCCAGGTGAGGCTGTGGGGCTTGGACAGGGAGGGTGGAAGGGCTGTGCAGGGCCTTGGAGCCAGGAGGAATCCTCTCTCTGGGTGAGTCTCTAAGTGAAGACAGCGTTCCCCCTGCAGGGAGCTCGCTGCAGCTGCCGAGCCTCCCGTGCCCGTGGTTTTGGGGAAGGCAGAATTATTTTGGCAGCCAGGGGAGCAGAAGAGTGCGATTTATCACGGGGAATATCCTGATGTGGGTTTGGTAATTGCTGAGGCTGCCATGGCAGGAGGTAGGAATGACTTAGGAAGCAGCACCTCTTTCTTTTGAAATCAGAGCCTCAGTGGATGGTCCCTGCATGTTGGGACTGGAGACATGAGCTGCTCTTTGCCATTTTTAGTTCCTTTTATTTTCTCCTTGTTTTGGTGGGGTTTTTTTCCCTCTTAGTTTCCTGAGAAGAAAGCGTTGCTTGCAGAGAATCTGTAGAAACGAACCCAGAGGATTTGAAAGTTAAAGGATCTGATTATGCTGATTAATTTCTGTCCAGTTCCAGAGCTGAGTTCAACAGGAAAGAGGAAAAGGAGAGGGAAATGTCAGGGTTTATTGGGAAAAGGAAGTTGTTTGGAGATCTGGGGAGAGTTTCTAACATTGAGTTGAGGCCCTCCACCTGAAAAGTTACCTCAGAACAACTTCAGTGTCTCCTGCCTCTCTTTCCTGTGCTCTTGTGCCCGATTTCAGGGATGGGAGCGCTCAGTGGAGCTGGGTGAATGCTGAGAGCTCTCCTGAGAGCTCAGTGAGTGCTCAGGCTGGAACCAGGGGCTGGAGAAATTCTTGGGGTTCAATTATTTTGCCCGTTTTTCATAGGAAATGGGGAAAGGAAAGGAAAGGAAAGGAAAGGAAAGGAAAGGAAAGGAAAGGAAAGGAAAGGAAAGGAAAGGAAAGGAAAGGAAAGGAAAGGAAAGGAAAGGAAAGGAAAGGAAAGGAAAGGAAAGGAAAGGAAAGGAAAGGAAAGGAAGGAAAGGAAAGGAAAGGAAAGGAAAGGAAAGGAAAGGAAAGGAAAGGAAAGGAAGGAAAGGAAAGGAAGGAAAGGAAAGGAAAGGAAAGGAAAGGAAAGGAAAGGAAGGAAAGGAAAGGAAAGGAAAGGAAAGGAAAGGAAAGGAAAGGAAAGGAAAGGAAAGGAAAGGAAAGGAAAGGAAAGGAAAGGAAAGGAAAGGAAAGGAAAGGAAAGGAAAGGAAAGGAAAGGAAAGGAAAGGAAAGGAAAGGAAAGGAAAGGAAAGGAAAGGAAAGGAAAGGAAAGGAAAGGAAAGGAAAGGAAAGGAAAGGAAAGGAAAGGAAAGGAAGGAAAGGAAAGGAAAGGAAAGGAAAGGAAAGGAAAGGAAGGAAAGGAAAGGAAAGGAAAGGAAAGGAAAGGAAAGGAAAGGAAAGGAAAGGAAAGGAAAGGAAAGGAAAGGAAAGGAAAGGAAAGGAAAGGAAAGGAAAGGAAAGGAAAGGAAAGGAAAGGAAAGGAAAGGAAAGGAAAGGAAAGGACCAATACCCCCTGTCCCATCCCAGTAGGTACTCTGACCTGAGAAGGGTTTGAGGACAGGAGCAGGCAGGAAAAGATGAGGGAGAGGTTGGTGATCCAGCCCCTTGACAGACCTTTCCAAAAGCCTCAATGACCTCCTGGATGTGGGAAGAATGTGCAGATCTTTGACCTCCCTTTGGAAGAGAAAACCAGGGGTGCATTTGTGTGTTTAGGACCCATGAGCATCTCTTATGTTAAGAACATTTAGTTTTGAAGGAGAATTCAAGGTTCAGTGTAAACCTTGGGGACAGGGGATGGGGAAAGAGATGGAAAAATGGTGTCTAAGTTACTTGGGGGTGCCTGGGTCCTCTCACTGAGCATAGGTGGATAAAGGAGTTTGGATTTTAGATGGTGGATGCTGGGTGTGACTGCCTAGATCCTGCACAGGTGTGAGTGATCCAGTTGCAAAACCGATGCCTCATGGTGAAACAGAGGATTCTCTTCATTCAGCAAAAGTCTACACCCAAAGAAAGTTAAAAAATCAATAAAAAGGGCTGTGACACTGTGAAAGTCCAAAATTGCATTCTTAATTAACTAAATGAGTGGAAAGAAAACGGCTCAGAAGTGATGGAGACAAAGTCAGTCTCTTTTTTTTTTTCCCATTTCAAATACCCATTCGAAAATAAGTTGTTTAAGCCAATGAAAAATGTTTTTGATAACAAAAATGGCATCGAGTCATGTTGAAGATTGGAAACAGCACGTCTTCCTTTGGAAATGCTGAAATAAAACAGTTCCACTTCCCTCAGACAGGTGTTTTTTGTCCTTTACAAAACCAAACGAAGGAAAACCACCGGTTAGACTGCCACAAACCTAAAATGCATTTCAGGACCAGGGATATGGGGCCAAAAAAGAGACGACGGATGAAGGAAAGTAACTTTGCCAGGCTTTTGTTTTCACCGAGGAATTTCCAGTGCCCGACCCGAGCCTGCCTGCAGGAAAACAAGAGCGATTTTGCCACGAAACGCTTGGGATGGGTTTTGCTTCGTCCCGGGACTCACGCCTGGGATGCCACAGGCAGCTGCTGCCCGAACAGCCCCTGCGCGATGCTCGCCGACATCAAAGGCCGAATCATCCGACCTGGAGTGTGACACATCCCCATTTTCCTCGGGAAAACAGCCGCGGCAGCCCCCAGCGCAGCGGCAGGGGGGTATAGATATGCAGGAACGCCGTCCCTCCGGGGTGCTCCCCGTTATGGCCGGGGGAGGGGGGGTTTGTGCGGGGCTGCGAGGGTCGCAGGGAGCCGATTGCCCCCCCGAGCCTTTTATATGGTCATTAGGAGACCCGAACGAGGGGGCTGCGGGGGCTTCTCACGCCTGCAGCCCCATGCGGGCAGCAGCCCCTCTCTCAAGTACCTGCTAACAGGTCCCCTGCCTTTGGTCTCAGCCAGGTCCCAGCGGACAGCGGGCACCATTTCCTAAGCTAATAGGTGTGAGGGGAGCCAAGAATGTCGCTCTTTTTTTCTTTTTAGGGCTTTTCAAGGCAGGCTGTAAACCTCTTGTTTTCCTCCTCCTTCGCCGGGTTTGTTGCTCTGCTTCCTCCCCATCCCCCCCGCTCCCAGGTGGTGTTAAAAGTCAACAAGCTCCTTTATCTCGGGGCCGGCTCGTTCCCCGGGATGCTGGAGCAAATCCGCATTGCTGGGGAGGTGGCAACCCCGCATCCTTTCCGTGTTTCCAGGTCCTCCCAGGGGCCTTCCCCATCTTGGCTGTGGCTGGAGGGACCCGGGCTTGGGGCAGGGTCCTTGCAGCCACACAGGGTTGGAAATCCTCATTTTTCTTCGGTTTGTGGTGGTGCAGCTCAAGAAACGCTGCAGGACTAGAGCTGGACTTGGTGATCCGTGAGGTCTTTTCCGGACTTAATTTATTTGTGATGAGCTGCAGAAGTGCTGAGGACAGCCAGGCAGGGGATGGAAGCTGGGATTTCCCCTCCTGCCCTGGGTTATCTTGGAGCTGGAAAGACCCCAGTTTGCCTTGTAGCTCCTGATTGACCAGCCAGGATCCCAGAGCAGCAAACCTGGAGCACGAGGAGCCAGGCTGGCAGCCTGGCACGGGTCTGATCCTGCTCTTTGTCTGCACATTCCCAATGGAATAAAGGGGCTGTGAGCTCTTTTCCCAGTGCAGCAGGAGCAAGGAGGGATCAGGCCCAAATTTGAGGCTGATTCAGTGGGTTTGGCCCAAATCACCCATGTCCCAGACTGGAACACGGTTTTCTCTCCTCAGTGTAACATTGGAGTGAATATCTTTGCTGGAGTGAATATCTTTTACCTTTTCTCTTTAGGAATTGCTGGGCAGTGTTGAGAAAAATTTGTATTTTCCCAAACAGCTTTGTAAAGATCTTCTCCTCCAGAGGAGGTGGATTGGGCTCCGCTCTCAAAGACCCGATTTCAAATCTGTGGTTGCTGGAAAAGTAGCAAAAGTAGTTTCAGGAAAAATAACACAGGAAGGATCATCTTGGTTTCTTCAACCACCACAGTAAAAAAAAAGATATTTTTGAGCATTTCCTTGGGTCACTGGGAGGAGGGTGATTTCAGAAGAGCAATTGTGAGCCCTCAGGTGTGTTCTCCTGCTGTCTGTGCGAATCTTCCTGCCTCAGTTTCTCCCTGGAAAAAGAGGGATGGTGAGGCACAGCTCTGAACTGAAATCTGGGAGCTGCAATGTGGCTTTGTGTGAAAGGACTTTAAGTTCTCTCCCTTCCTGCATCACCCCACTGCAGGAGAAGAATCAGACTTGGGTAATTTTCTATTTCAGTGGGGTTTTTTTCCATGGCAAACTTTGACTTTTAACTCTTCCACGTGCTGTTTCTAATGTCGGGATGACATCCAGAGGTATCTCCAACCACCACCTCCAGGACTGTGCCTGCTTCTCACCCCTTCCCCTCTTGACAGCACCATTCACCTCCTTGCCCTGGTGCCGCGACAGCTGAAACACCAAATCCCGTTCCAAGGGGAGGAAATTCTCTGTGTGATGCTCAGAAAACTCCCACCAAAATGTTCTCCTGGGGGACACTGGGAGATATTCCACAGAATCATGGAATCACAGAATGGTTTGGGCTGGAAGAGACCTTAAAGATCATGTGCTCCAACCTCCCCACCGTGGGCAGGGATGCCGCCCATATTTCCCAGGGCAAGCCTTAGATTTTGCAGAAAAGAGGCAGTGCAAGAGCCGTAAAAATATCCTGTTATCAGGGTAATCTCAAGGAACGTCTTTCTCACCTGGATAAGGCAGCAAAAGTTGTCTGGGCTCCCCCAAAACTTGGCTGTGTCATTCCTTCTCCAACTGCACTGGCTTCCCCAGAAGAGAAATGGGGATTTTGCTGTTGGCTTCCTATGAATTTTTAGACTGGAAAATCCTCCAAGTGCCCTGAATGCCTCTTGTTGAGGGCAATGGAAGATTTGTGGGAGTGAAGCCTGGGACATGTAGCTTAAAAATCTTGGAAAAATGATGATGGACTCCTACAGTGTCTCTAAATTTCCCTGATATCCAGAGGGGATGAAAGGCTGGATCGTTCCCTCACACATTTTTTGGTTCATGGATTGGGTTTTGGACACCACCCTGGATGTGGTGGGTATGGATGTGGACCAGGGGGTTCCTTGGGAAGTGCAGCCTGGGGTGTTGGGGGTTAATTGTATCGGGACGAATACCTGAGGAATTAATAATGATTTGCCGCTCATCAGGCAGCCTTCCTCGAGAAATGTAACGCAAGAAAAAACACGTTGGGAAATGTCAGAAAAAATGCGGAGAAAAGAGGAATTGTGGGGGTGGTGGTGTGAGGAAGCAGTTTGGGACCCCGGTCTGGCTCGGTCTAGGGGACACACAAGAGGGTTTTCCCTGCTGGATGAGGCCACCCAGCACCCCAGCGCCTGGATCTGCCCTCTGCTCAACTCTCCCAACCTCCAGGAGACCGAAGGTTTTGGGGGATTTCATTCAAGTCTTGCTGTGGTGCTGCATCTCCATAAAAGGAGCTGGGGGGAAAGAATCTGTCTGCTCTGCAAGGAGAGGCACGGCTGTGGTATGAAAAGCATTCCTGAAGAGGATGGATCACCTGGGTTCCTGTCAGAGTGAAAATCAGGGATGCGAACCCAGCGCAAGCCACCAACAGCTGTCATGTTATGTCCCCGTCTGGGGAACTCCGTGCTGTGCCATCATAAAAAGAGAAAGGAGGAGGGAAAAAAAAGGAGAAATAAAGTGATTTGTAGCAGTAAAAGCATCTGAAGGAGTGCCTGGACCTCTGAGAGCTCACAAGTGCTCGTGTTCCAGGGAATGAGAAAAGCGAAGTAAGAGTTTTTTTACAACTACCCCTAATTTCGCATGTCAAGGATAAACGTGGACAGCCAGCTTGGCACGGGAGCACCTCCACATTCCTGGATTTCCCTGCTGCCACGGGGATGTCCCCACAGGGATGGCAGCGCCTGGGGAGGGGAGCCGAGGTGCAGGGAGGTGGCTGAGCCGTTTGCAGTGACACAATGACAGTCCAGGCCTGAGCCACATCCCCACAATGGCCCCCTTATTCCCTGTCCGGGCACTCGTCCAACTGGCCACGGCCGTGCCCTGCCAGGGAAGTCGGGTGCCACAGGGTGGGGGGATTGGGAGTCGGGACACATTCCTGCTTGTCATCCCGGCTGTCCGCGGCCGCCCGTCGCTGAAATGAAAAATCCCATTTTCTCTGGAGAGTGAAACTCTTCGGCTTGCGTCGTTCCCACTTTGTCTTCCTCGCTGATTCCCACCGCTGGCTTTCCCCAAGGTGAGCCTGAGTTTGGGACCTGCTGGCTCACGGGTATTTTGGCAGCAAAAGAAGAGTTTTGTCATGAATTCCCCGACGGGGGCCAAATTATGGCAGAGTTGTCCAGAAATAACAAGATTTGGGTGTTTTTCCTTCCATTTTGGAGCCTTTTGGGATACCTACCCTAATTATTAAGCAAACCATCAAAATCAGTGCAATCTGCTGCTGCTGACTCCACCACCAGAGAACTGGCACAGCTGGTTTTGGGGTCGAGGTGAGTTTTTTGATAACCAAAATCCTCGTGTGTCACCTGCTGGGAGCAGGGAGCTGCCTCGTGCCTCTGACCCGGAGCCAGCTCGTTGATCGATGCTGTTGGGAGCTCGTGCTGCTGCCAAACAGCTGCTGAGCCACTTCTCAGCCACCACTTTCTCTGCCTCTTGCCAGGAATGATTTTAGTCTTGAGGCTGTAGAAGTTGTTGAAACGTGGAGAACGATTTTGAGAAGAAATTTGCAACTGCACTGTGCCCAAAAAACATGACATAGTAGGGAAATATCTGGCTAAATCCCAGAGATTTATTCCCTTGATCTTGGTGAATATTAGAATTCATTTAATGAAAATCCAAGAACCTTCACCAGCCTTAAAATGCAGAGATTGGATCCTAGCAGCTGGATTTTACTTCTGATATAATCCTGCCTAGATGACTTTTCCTGAAACTACCGTCCCTGTGAGGAAAGTGGGGGAAAAAAAAGGAAAATCAGGACAATTTGTGTCCATTTACAGATCTGTGGTTCAACACCCCGGCTCATTCTCTCCTTTCTAATTGCTGCTTTCTTCTCTTCTCGGGCTCCTTTGTCTCTCTCTGCAAGCAGCCACAGCTTTCAGATGTTTTAGGGTCATTCCTCCATGTGCTGCAATGCTAATTATTTCTTCTGCCCTAATTGGGTTTTCCGTATCACTCCCAGGCACCCAGGCCACGCAGCACACCCAGTTCACATGAAAAGCCCTCCTCACAGCCACGCACAGGACAACACACACAAAAAACATCACGGGGAAGCAAACCATGGGTTCTGCCATTTCTTAATTGTGCCGTCTTAATTAGAGGGTTCCAAACCTGCTGCAGCCATGTGCCCAATTTGCCCTGTTAATGCTTTGGAACGGTGAAGATGGCACCGATAATAGCCAAGACTCCTTTTCTTGATGTTTGTCATCTGCAACATCCAAAATACTCGAAGGGGAAACTACTCCAAACACTTTGCAGTTAATGAATGATTTGGGAAGAGTTCTCTCTTCCAGACAATATGAGGATCGGTGCTGATGTCATGGAACAGGTCCCATTCAGAAAAACTATTGACAAGAGTCCAAATTCCTCCAAGTGTTAAATCTCCTTTAATTTCTCCTCTTTGTGGAGATATAAGCTGTGGGGGTTTTGTTTGTTTGTTTATTTCCCCCTTGCGGAGAGTAAGTTTTAATTTAATTTGCATGTTGGGTTGCTGCTCTTTTTGTGTTGCTTTTAATATATTCAGAGCATTTGGGGAGCCTGAGGTTTGGAGGCAGAGGAGGGGGAGATTGTTTTCATTGATGGATGTGGCTTTGAGAAAAGAAAGCAAAAAAAATTGGGGAAAATGAATTCCACGAGTGCCAGCACAGGCAAGGAAATGGAGGATTTTTTTTTCTGTGAGTTTTTCCCAGGAAAAACAAGGAAAACCCTGTATTTCCTCCTTTTTTTAAATAATATCTTCTTTAATAGAAATAATTGCAGCAAGGGCAAGGAAAAAAAAAACCAAACTAGGCAGGGATTAAGGTAGATAAATTCCAGGGAAAGATTAATCAGAAGGATGCATGGAGACATGCAGCCCCCATCCAAAAACACACCGGAAAATTAATGTAAAGAGAATTGTGCAGAGCTTTCCACAGACATCGTTGTGTCCTGCGTGTTCGGGGTGGTGTTTTGCATCCTGTCCATGAGGATGAGGGTGCGTGGGATGGCGATGCATGGATGTAGAGTGTTTTCTGTCCTATAAACCCCTCTTTCCTCCGGATCCCTTCTTGTCCCTCCCCTCCGCACTTCCAGCTTGCTCCGTTCCAAAGTGGCATTCCTAATTTCACGTTTTAGAGCCTGAAATGAGCAATGTGTTACAAAGAGGAGGTTTCCTCCAGGCTGAAGGAGGTGACAATGCTGAGGACTCCTTGCTGAGGACCCTTGTCTCTCCTAAAGAAGGATTTAGTATTTCTCAAGGGTTTAAAAAAACCCCGAAGCCAGCTTTGGGAAGGTTTGTAGCTGTAGGAATGGGCTGTGTGATCTAATCAGATTTTTCCACCCTGAGCTGCTGAGGTTTGATATGGTTAAAACGCAGCACCTGGAGTCAACCTTGCAAAATCTCTGGGTTTTGGGATCGTGTGGCCAAATCCAGACTTGCCTGTCAAAATGAAAGAGGAAATCCTAAAGGGGACATCGAGGATGTTTATTTTTCTCTCTTCACCCCCCGAAAATGCACATTTAGAAAGCGGATGCATCACCCGCCCAAGGGATGCGAAGACCGACCAGCGGTGACGCTCGGACCGCGGCGGGGGAGCGCAAGGACCGGGGACAGGTGACACTCAGGGATGCCCAAACAAGGGTCAAACGTCTGCCTTTCCCACTCAACGCCATCCCCGGCCCGATGTGAATTCCAGCGGACAATGCGAGCTGCCTCAGGCCGATGAAAGGCTCCTGTCCTGCTGGGTCTTCGGGGAGATAACCCCGACAAAACCCTCCGCGAGCCTCTGCCGAGCTCCCGCTGCCCTCCCCCCCGGGGAACCCGCAGGGTTGTGTCCCCGTGCTTGCGATTTGTGTGTGTGGCACCATTAAGAATTGATATGCTCGATATGAATGGCCATACTTCAAAATGCCTGAATAGGCCCCGAGCTCCCCCCCACCACCGCAAAAAAAAAAGAAAAACCAAAAAAAAACACCAAAAAAAAAAACATTGTTGAAAAAAGTCCCCTACTCAGCCTGGGAGGGAAAGTTTGTGTATCAATCTAGTTTTATAATAGTGTAATTTAGTGTCTAGGCCTGGGCTCTGGTGGTGATATTGTACTGCAATGAATGAGACAGAGGGCTCCAGGCTGAGCAAGAGCTCGAGGACCCGGCTGGCTCTATTCAGGCCAAACTAATCGGCTTCAGCTCAGCTCTCCGCCAAAGCTCCCCTCTCAGTAGTGGGTTTTTCTCTGGGTTTTTGTTACTGTTTCTTAAAGAGCTCAGCTGGCTGCTGAGGCTGAAAAGAATCAAATTATTAAAGATTTTGTGGAAAATCCAGTGAGAATGGGCCCATGCAAGAATAATAGCATTGTGCCACCGTGGGCCATTCCCAGCTTCCAGTCGGGAGAAATTGTCAACTCTGTCTTTGTTTTCTTAACCCTTTCAATGGAAACAAAATAATATTTAGCTCAGCACAAAATACCTTCTTTTTAATTTCTAATCCTTTCAGGTTCTTTTTTTTTTTTTCTCCTTCCCCCCTTCTCCTCCTCCTCCTCCTCTTCCTCCCTCTCTTTCTCTCTCCCCCTCTCCCTCTTTTTTGTTGGCTGTCCTCTGAAATACATTTATATCCCTCATACATTCCCCTTTTCCTTGCCAGTTGGCCAGAGGGGCATCTGTTATCAGGAAAGCCCCTTCTTTTTTAAACAGGATGTAAAATGGGTGATTAAATCCTTTATTAACAGTTGCCACCAGAAAAGGGAAGAGGAAAGGGAAACGTTTTCTTTCAAGCTTCTATTTTTATTTAGAAGCAGTTAATAAATCATTAGTGTGTTGTTCAGTGGGCTGGCTATAAAATGTGTCATGTTTTTTAAATGTCAATACATTTTAAATTTAGAAAAGTATTTAATTAGCATAACGTAATGGCATTAAAGATCAGTGAGGAAATGTCTGCCTGTCTGTCTGTCCATCCTCAACCCATCAGGGAAGATGCGGACAAGCAATTTAATCACTCTCCTCTTTTATTTAAGGACTTAGTAGCTTTTCACGTGTGATCCATCTCTTTTCTGGGCTATTCTTCCTCTGCACACACCAATCCTAAATGCATTGAGGAGCGGCATTGTCTCGGAGATGGGAGGAAAGGCCGTCGGACACAGTGTGGATGTTGAACCCAGCTGGTCCCGCAGCTTCCAGAGACACTGGATGCACCCCAGCTTTCCAGGGGAGGTGGAATCCATGGGCATGCCTCCTTTGCTTGGAAGACAAAGTGGCTGCCACGTTTTCCAGGCTTTCTCAGGAAGGGAGCAGCAGAAGGAAAAGGGGAAAAAAAATTAAATGTTCAAGACAAAATGTCTCCATCCCAAACACCCGGCACCAGGGGTGGGGGTGACAAAGCACGATGCCAGATCTTCTCCTGCTGTCAAGCTGATGGCAGCAGAGCTAAGCTGGGCATAAACCAGACGAGCCCGTAACCCTCTAAGTTACAACATTCACAGAAAGCCCAGTATCAGGGCATGGAGGTGAAAATTAAGTGACAAAAGGGTACTCACTGTCCCATTGTGGGAGATCCCTCTCATCAGGATATTCTCCCTCAACTTTGCTCCGCTCTAACCTATTGACAACAGAACTAGGTCATCTCGGTGAATAGGGCAGATCTGGTGCCGCCTCCGTGTCTTTGAGGCTGGAAGGGATTGTGTGTCCAGTGTTACAAACAGACCTTGTGTCTTTCTCTTCCGACCAGCAGCGCACCACCGAACAAGGGGCACTGACCAGCCATTTTTCCCGTAACAAACGGAGGGTCCCATCCAAGTCGGCCTCGCCAGTTGGCTTTCAGACAGAGGAAGCTTATTCATGTTTTTAGACCTCAGCCAAGTTCAGTCAGGAAGCCTGAGATGTTTTAAACCGGGGGAAAGGCACGGGGACCCAGGGCTCCTGTGCCAGCTGGGAGGAGGGAGGCGTTGCATTATCTCGGTGTTTTCTGGAGTTGAGTCCCTTTTGTGTGCGCTCCCAGGGAGAGAGCTGTCTCCCTATCCCTGGCGTAATGCTGGCTTGGGAGGGGACTTTTTCTTGTTCTCCTGGCACTTGTTGAGAGGACAACTCCACCCCTGCTTGCTTGAATCACCTACAACGGTGGGAGAAGAAGGGAGGATGTGCGCTGAGGCTGCTGGTGCTGAGGGATCTCACCAGTGAGTCAGCCCAGTGTAGGTGGATATTACACTGCAGCCCAAGACACTGACATGTCTGGTGATGAGCCAGACACAGAGAAGCTGTTGATTATCTTCCCTTGGAGAAGGTGTTTATTCCCCATCCCACCCCAGGATGTTTCCTCTTCAGTCTGCTCTGAGGAAGGAGAGAACATCATCGTGCTTTCCATCTGAGGTCACGGGGGAATGGCCCAGAAAAACACGTGAACCACCTTTGTGTAATGTTGCTCCTGGCCCTTTTCAAGTGTAAAAACATCCTTGGATCTTTCAGGGCAGATGATAAGAAGATCTTCTTCTAAGGAATCCGATCCTAGAGATCCCTCAGACATTAGCTCATGGCCTTACACGCCTTTTCCTCATTAGTCAAACCTCGCCACCATTACTCTGCTGTCCCGGCTCCTTCTCTGCCCATTTTCAGGCATTGTTCAGGAATGTCACCTATCCCTCATTGAACACCGCGTCCTGTGGGTACGCAGGAGAGAACACCCTGCACTATCCACCGGGTTCTCCATGAGTTTCATGCTGTGATTCCCACTCCTGACCCCAGCCACTCCCCAGCACCCTTTGTTGGACATCTGAGGTCAGGATGAAGGACGTACACCCAGACGGGGCTAAGGAGGGGTGACTGATGGTGTTTGTTGGAGCAAAAGATTCTCAAGGATATTACTCGTCCTGCTAAAACAGATTTACTCATCACAAGCTTGGACATCAGACAAGGAGCATCACAGGAATCCTTCTCAAAGTGTCCTCTCTCTTGTGGTCATCTCTAATTGTCCTCTTTTGTCTGCTCTTGGAGATGAGTTTTGGAGCTCAGGGGGCTTTTGGTGGATCCATGAGAGCTCTCCTTGAGCTGTAGGATGCTCATGGAACTGCTACAGCCCGTGCTGAAGATATTGTAATACAGGAGACAGCGTGTCCTAAACTTGGCTATATGCCTGGATTGGAAATTAAAGGCAAATAAGGCAACCTAAGCTCTGGAACTGCATCAAAGGCAAACCCGGGCTAAATGGGAAGGATCCAATTTCACAGTTAAGTTTGTTAAATAGGTGGGTGGTGGCTGCCGGTGGTGCGCACGTCCCTTTATTAACAATTTAAAAATGAAAGGTCCCTGCCTGGAGATAGCTGGAGGATCAGAGCTCTTTTGGGCTGCCTTGCCACAGGTGATCCTTACTCATGCAAGGCTCCTACCAAATCCAGCAGAGCTACTCCAGGCACAAGGACCATCCTGGAAAAACTGAATATAGAGGCAAGGACAGTAATAAACTCTTGGCAGTCCCAGCACAGCAGAAATAATCTGACAAATCTGCCTCTTTCTTTTTCATTTGTGGGTACTCCATAAACAAATAAGTCCCAGATAGAAATTATTCATCTGTTCATTCACACAAGCATGTTTTTTGTTTCGTATGGCTCCTGAATTTCTCTGGAATCCATTGTACTCCAGAGACTTCCCCTTGCACCGAGCCTCTGACTGCCGTAAGGTAGACTCTGTTAAAGGGTGATAATCTGGCAAAGAGAATTTGCCAGATGATTTTTTTTCTTTGGGTGCAAATCACAATGTCATCATTACTGGAAGAGCTGGAGTTAGCAGAGATTTCACTGACAGCATGTTTCAGATCCCTTTTCAATGTAAAAAAAGATTCTGTATAACCTTAGAAAAAGTTAAATAGTTCCATTCCAAGATCCTCACATAAGTTTGTGTGCAGTGTTCACTGGACACGAATTATTAAAGGTGCCTCCTCTACCTGCATCAGCATCAGGGTGAACAAATATGGTTTTCATTTACTTTTGTATATAACTTTGTGTGCCCTGTTGAATTATTGCTACTTTTTGCCTGATTTTTTTCTTGCTCATGGCAGTTCATGATTAAACTGCAGACTTTTTATACCTGGACTTTTCCTCGCATTTACATTCTCAGCCATGTGAGAAATGAGCTGAAAAGAAACAAAACATCTTCCCTGGATTTTTAGCACTCAGAACCAGGCTGGAGAAACATCCCCAAGAGGACTCAAAACTCAGAAAATAAATTGCATGGATCCAGTATGAATTATTTCTAAGATGTCACGAGGTTTAAACAGATCTGATAATTTTGGCAGAGAACGGCCTGGAGAGGTTGTTGGGCTGCTTGGCAAGGGCAGTGCTACACGAAATGGTCCTGTAAACAAAAGGGGGTAATTAAAATACATTTGCCAGAAAAGAACCCAGATTTCCCATGCAACGTGGAATACTCGACACAGCAGAGCTTTTCCTTTCTGTGCTCCCCTCAGCTCCTTGGTTTTATCATCTCTCAGTCAGAGGCAAGCAGGACAATAGACATTCTTTGAGAAATTCTCTACAGGGGACATGGTCTGTGGTGCCAGTTTTACATCTCCTTAGGACTTGTCTTCATGGCAAATGTGACCAGAATAGCTATTTTGGAATTAGCTTTCTATGGTGTCACTATTCCAGAGGAAAGAGATTTTATTCCAGATGAATTACCCCGTTGAGGAAAGCACTTGTTGTTTTGCAACTAAAACACATTATGTGTAGAACAGCACATGGTAATGTGCAGAGATATCTGATACAAAGAGGGTCAGACGTGATAAGGCTGCATTAATGCCGTGCCCAGATCATGTTCTTATCTGCAGCATCATGTGGGAAAAACAGAGTATTCCTCCTTAAAATGTATTTTACTAAAATACCTCGTCCAGCATGAGCTGCCCACCTCGTCTCTCTCTCCAGATAATGGGGTGAGAGGATCCTCCAGAAGGATCTCAGCTGCTTCAGGTATCTTCGGGTGGAAGAATTGCTTTGTAAAAAATATTACCCCTTTTTTATTCGAAAGGAAGTCAAAATTCAAAGCTTAATCTAGAACTGAGAGAGCAGTGATGAAACAAATCCTCCTTCAGGTGACCTCTCTTCTCAGAGGCGAGGTGGGACTCACCGTGCCAGTTCAGACCAGGTACAGGTTGTGTTTTCAGGGTGAGCAGACCTCAGACAAAAGTTGTTGCAGTCCCTGAAACAAAGGTTTAAGATGCCACCAGGTCACCTGTGGACAAAGTCTTTCACCTGAATACCGTGGTGTATCTGCGTTTCTTAGAAGTTGCCACCTTGTCACGAATTCCCCCATGCTGTCACCTCTTGCCCAGTAGTGTCTTTTGTGTGGCTCATCTCCCTCCACCTGCATGTTCTGCACTGGAATTTAAATGTTTTTAAGCCTTTTGGCTCCACTGGGAAACTGGTCCCCACTGCTTGGCACTGACCTGTCTGCAGAAAGATCCATCCTGTCCGTGGTGGAGGTGCTGTTTCTGGTTTTTTAACCATGTATGGCCCATGGGGAATGATAAAAATGAGTAACACGTGTTCAGGCAGCATCAGAAAGGATCTCTGAGCCACAGAGCCTCCGTATCAACTGCCCCGGAGGAGAGATGCCTGCATGGATTCTCCCAGTTTGATGGAAAATAAATAATTTTAGCTTTTTGGGGGAGGGAAGAGTGAGGATGTTCCCTCCAGTCAAGTATTTTTGGGGAATTTGGTCCAGCCCCTGATCTTGTTGTGCAAGGTGATCCATAAATGCAGGGGAAAATCAACCCTGCAATGGATAAAGGCGGCTCAAGAATTTGTGGAGGGGAGGAATATCTTTTATTGAGCCATCTGACAGGACCAGAGCAGAGAAAAGTGCTTCTGGGTACACGAGATCTTCTTCTCCTCATCTAGATTAGTAAAAATTAGGAGAGATCAGACAAACGAAGTCGGTAGATTAGATTGTGCCCCGTGGTGGTAAAGGGTTTGCAGCCTCCCAGCTGTGATGTAGGCTGAGTCTTATCTCATCAAGTTATGCTCAGAATGAACCTCAGGGGGCTTTTCCTGCTGCAATCCTTGGTACAGGGATGTGAGAGACAATTCCTAAGGATATGGATGGACCGCTCTGGAGAGCACAGGCTGCAAGGCCAGTGTGTTGCAAGACCCATTCCCTACCCAACGTGGATCAAATATTGGCAAAAAGCATCTTACAAGGGTTGGGTCGGCCCTTGGGTTGCGGGGATTCAATCCCTGTGATACAAGTGCAACATCGGGGGAGTTATTTGCTGTGGGACCCATCTCACATTATTCATCAAAACTTAATGTCTAATCCAAGGTAGCCTTTCACCTTCTGCAATTAATTAGAGAGATCTGGTTGTCTGGAAAGTGATCTGTCCCATCCATGTTGGGGGTACAGCAATACTCTAACTCCTGGTGCGGCACATCAGCCTCACTTCAGCAGCTTTTGCAGAATGAGACATCTCCATCTGCCTCTCCAGAAGGCAGCAAGAGACTCAACACCTCAATTTTAGGAGACCAAAACCAAGCGAAACAAATCATCTTCTGCTTTCTTTGGGCTTCTGCTCCTCACTTATAAAATAAAGATAAGTGTTCTCTGCTCCATCACAGAGAAGGTGTGGATAGAGGTGCTTTAAAGAACATGAGGCGTGTGCTGTGGTCACACAGCTGCAGCTGTGGCTGCCCCATCCCTGGAAATGCTCCAGACCAGGTTGGACAGGGCTTGGAGCAACCTGGGTTAGTGGAAAATGTCCCTGACCATGATTTGTTATCAAAAGAAATAGTGGTGGGCAAGCATGGAGGACTGTTGTCACTGCTGGATGCTTGATGCCCAAAACTGACCTCTTGAGCAGGTTTGTCCATCCCTGTGCTGCCACTTTCGGCCTCCTGAACCTGATGGAAACGTTGATCTAAAAACCATGTCCAACACAGAGGAGCAAAGATTCTCTGTCACTCTGGAAGCACCTTTGGTGATGGGCACTTCACAGCCTACAACAGCCATTGAAGATCCAGGTACCTCGGTGAATCCCAGAAAAAAATAGGGATAATGGGAATGCTGCATTTCAGTCCTTAGGGTGCCAGGAATGACGGGAAAACAATGCAATGTGGGGCAACAGTGCAGAATGAAGCTCATTTGGGTCATTTTTTCTTCCCTATTATTTCATCCTCTGAGAGGAAAATTCCAGATCAAATCCCTGTGCTGGTGACTCTTTGGATTTAGAGTCTGGAGGGATTTACAACCAGCAAAGGTGTGTCCGGATGGAGACATCAGTGCCTTGGCTCTAACACCTGAAGTTCTCGAGAAGGTTTCCATGAGAGTGGAGAATTTGGAGGGATTATTCGCAGTGCCTCTGTAGGATTTTTAATGTTGCAGCTCTTCTCTTCAGCCAGATTTTGTCTTGGAGGACTGCAGGGACCAGCCAACACTGTGTCCCACCTGGACCTCTGCTGCCAAGTGCAGAAAAAGAGCTTCTTTTGAAGCTTGCTGGGACAAAACCTTCTTTTTTTCCCATATTTTATTTGGAAAAGGAGAAATCAAGATGGGATTGATCATCATCCTTTGGATGGCCTCTGAGTTGAAATGAGAGAGGACTGGGATAAGAGATAGAGGCTGTCAGCCGTTTACAGTGAAATCCAACATCTGAGGCACCAAAAAGAGATCCATTGTCTCAACAGACACATTTTGGCACGTTTTTTGTCCCAAAGAACAGATGGAAGATTTGCTGTTGCAGTGGGATATGTGGCAACATACGATGGTGCTTCAAGTGAACTCAGTGGTGTCGTGTCTCTTAAAGGACACCTTCTTCTTTAGACATCCCCCTTCCAAAAACAGGTCCCCAGACACACATTTCCTGCCATTTGCTTGCAGAAAATCATTCAGCCACCAGATGTCTCTCCATGCTGCCCTGGTGTACAAGGAGGACAAAACTGGAAGCCAAGTTGTGTGGAAAAACGCTTATTTATGGATTTGCACTCTTGTCTTTATTAAACAAGCTGCTTGGAATTGGTTTTTCACCATCTCAGTGGATACTCTGCTTCAGGGGCGGGTTTTGAGGCATCTCCATGGGTTGAGAAGGCTGGAATAAATTGTCTCTGGGGCTTTTTTTGCCCATGGTAGCACTGTTGAAAGCTTAGTGCTAAGAAGGTCACTTTGGAGGTCAGAGGAGATTTATGGAAGAGATGGTCTTTAATGAAGGGGTTTCAAAGTGAACAGTGTCCAAGATGGAGTGGAGTAGCCAAAGAACATCCAACCATGAATTTAGAGCATGGAGAACACACCTACAGAAGTCTCAGTTCCAATCTACACTGCTTCTCCAAACTGCTGATTCCCAAGGTTTTCATCCGTCAGGCATCCAAGATTCAAACGATCCAAAGTCTGAAGCAAATTCTCCTTTCTATTAGTTTTGAGAAGTTTATAGTTAAAGACATTGTGTGAACTGGACACTTCAGAGTATTCCCAACAAATGGAGAATTGCGTATGGAACTGCACATTCCTGCGACTAAGAGGTCATGGACCTACAATAAGCAAGTGCAACTTCCTCTGTTCTCACAAATCGTGCCTGACTTCATTTCTCAATGGGAAAGATAATTTAATTCTGCTTGGTGGTGAGTCTGCAGCAGATTAGGAATAAAATATCCCAAAGCACTTTCTCTGTTTTCCCATGGAACATCCACATTTTTCTTTGGAAACCACAGTACGAGCTGAGTTTGTGGCACTTATGAAATTACAGCCCCTTAAATTTGCTCTTCAAAACCACCCTTATTTGAATTTACAGCCAGCTCCTGAATCCAACAGAAATCCTTGTGCAAGTGAAAGACAACAGCTCCGATGACTTTGGATCTGGAAGAGGAGCCCACTCCCCATCACTGGCGCACTGGGAAAGGCTTAGCAAGGTGAGGGCTGTGTTCGAGCTCTTCAAGGGTTGAATCTTCCTTGCAGCCACAGAGTCGAAATCCAGCTGACTCAACTCAAGCCTTTTGTGCTTCTTCAGCAGCTGAGTAGAGTCTGTTCGGATTAATCCCATTAAGGATTTATTATTTCATGGTCTGGCCAGACACTGAGGCCGTTTTTTGGTCAAAAATTGAATTTGTTTTGGTGTCTTCAGCTGCAAGTTTCTCCCTAGTTAGAACTGTCCTTCACTCTTCAGGTCCTGTGGTTGTCAAGAGGTTTTCCTTCTTATGGAAGGCATCGTAGACTTCTCAGGGAGAACTATTTTTGGGCCAGGAGCTGACATGTTCAAAGGAAATTTTGATGCCAAAATTTATATAACCCATACAAAACACTTTTGAAATACATGTACTTTTTTTTAGTGTTTTATACCTTTTTTTAGATACTTTTTTGAAGTTCCACCTCACAATCGAGAATCCTGCAAATCTGAGGTGAGGCATGCAATTTTGGGAAGGTTTCATCAGCCCTAATTTACACCTCTAAAAGTGAGATGCCCAGGTCCAAGTTAGTCAGCCCAGGCTTGTTTTGTGGTCAAGGGAGAGGAGAGTCACCCCGAGGGGGAGATTCATCTCTTAAAACAGACACCCAAGGCTGGTCATGCAAATCACTTGCTAGACATGTCCCCCTCTCTCCTTGGCTGTAAAGATTTGTTAGGCTTTTAATCTTTTTAAAATCAGGTGAAATGACCACTGTCTTCATTTTTTTCAGTCAGACTGAGAGAATAAATTGCCTTTTTCTGAAAGTCATTCCACCCTGAAGTGTTGCAGGAATATCAGTCTCTCGCAGATCTGTTTCATGGACATTTACATCCGATGGATTTACGATCAGCTGGGCTGGATCAGGTTGTGTTGGCCCCATCTCCTGTCTCTGACCCTGGCCAAGTGTGTCTGGGGAAGAGCAGGAGAAGAGCACAAACCCATGGCGATATTTCCACTCAACTCCCAGCAACCCCCAGCTGGGATTTCCCATGGAAGGATTGTGTCTTTCAGTGTAAAAACTCCTCATGTGTCTTTCTTCGGTGAACACTGTCCAGTTGCTTCTTAAATTCAGGTAAATTTAAATACCTACAACTCCCTGTGGCTGTAGGAGATTTCTACCATCAAACCCCATGAGCAGAAAACCTCTTTTCTGTTGTTCTCACCCTAATTACAGTGGATGTCTCCCGGGTTTAATATGATGAGAAATGGTGGGTATTTGATCCATACTCACCTCTCAGCACTATTGTGTCCCAAAGCCTGGCTGCCCCAAGGATTTCTTCAGCGGATTATGCCGGCTTGCACCACGTAACTTGTGCTTAGAGAGCAGTTCCCACCTTCTTCATGCTAGCAAGCTCTAACCACACGCTTGATGAGCTAGCAGAACGTTAAGTTTTTTATTGGCTTGTACTAATTGCAAGCCACAAGTGAAAAAAAGTAGTTTCCTTGACATTACAGGTTCGGTAAATGATGCTGAAAGGTGGACCTGTCTTTTCTCCAGTTAACCACTCATCGTGCTGGTAATAATTTGATGTTTTTCCGCATTTAGATGATTTGCAAGACATGTAGAGCTGTGTGACCTCCTTGGGTACAGCTGTTTTTACAGACAAACTGGCTCAGGCAGCCCATGGCAATGGTTGGGAGCTGGTTTTATTTATCAGCATCACTATGGATGTAAACAGAGATAGCCAAAACCAGGTCACTGGGCCTGGAAGTTCTTTAGGACAGGGTCCACCACCCTGTGCTGTGTTTGGGCATCACCCAGCATGAGGGATGGTCTTCAGGAGTGATGAGCCCAGAGGCACCACCACGAGACAAGGATTATCATTGTGATCGAGGCTGTGATAACACCCAATGACACCTGGATCTCATTGTGTTCCCCAGCTATCAAAACATCCTAATGAAAGGGGAGGAAAACTAATCCATCCAAGTTGCACAGCCAGTCTTTTGGTCACATTTTATTCCATGTTTGGAGTGTCTGCTGCCTTTTAATGTGTAACCTTTCTCTCCCCAGCAGGAATGACATCTGCTGCTAAGGCAAGGTGTGTCGAGCAGCCCCTGCCAGCCTGAAACAGCAGCTGGGAGCCAGGGAACTTATTCAGGGCTTTTGAGGACCACTCAATTATCATTCATTAACAAGCCTAAAGGTTAGCTCCTTGCCAGCCCTCCATGTGCCAAACTCCTCCTGTGTGACTGCCGTGCTTGGAGGGTGGTGTTCCCACTCCATGGCTGAACCAGGAACAAGTTTCCTTATTGATTTAGCTGTTCATGTCAGCCAAAGTCCTTCCCTTGCCCACTTCAGGACTATTTACTTGTCCTGCCCTCTCCACTTCACCGAGACACTGCGTTGTCCCAACGGACACTGCGGAAAGCATGCCAGAGAGAAATCCCCTGCAAAGTCCTGGCATAGCAGTGTGGAAGGTGAAACCATCTGTAGGTGTTTGAAGGGGCTGTGTCTCATCACATCCTGCACTCACAGTGACAACTTTTCGTCAAAAAATTCCCCCACCTTCATCCTGATTAACCAAAGTCTCCCGTGTGGTCCCCTTTGTGAACTTGGGTCTAAAAAGTGAGTAGGGCCCAAGTTGCTCCTTTATTTTTGATAGCTCCTGGAATTTGGGTGTGTTGCTTGTGAAGGAGCAGCTTGAGGAACAGAAATTCCAGAGGAAGCATTTGTCCTCTGGAAAGCAGCAGTTTGTTGAAACCAGGATTCCAGCGGGGTTGCTCAAGACCAGGCTGGAGTTATCAGTCCCTGGGAGATGGCTGGTGACTCAGTCAGGGCATTGGCTTCAAGTCTCTGATAGGGAGGGGAGGCTTGTGCCGGCATTTCCATGTGCTGCCATAAAGACCTTGACATTCCCAGGACGAAAGACACTTCCTGCACACACCAGCTGCATTGATTAGGACAGAACAAACAGCTTCAAGGCTCTCCCTGGATTCCTGCCTGAAAGAAATTCTCACTGTAGTAAAGCTGGCACTTCATCACTGCCACCACTCTTCCCCACACACAGAATTGAGAATTACCTCACATATTCCAGGAAAAAAAAATTATAGAGCAAATGTATTTCTGAGAGCACAAGGGCTTGGTGAGGTGTAGTCAGCATAGCCTTGCTATGCCTCCTCTCTGACAAAAGAGAGATGAAATTCAGGGCGTTGGGATGTTCCTGAACCAGGGAGAATGGCAAAGGGTCAGATCCAGACCACAGATCTGCTTTAAATCACTGTTAAAGTGATTTAACCTCACTGTCCTTGCACGAAACCAACTTGAAGAGAAACTGAGCTGGCCTCACCTTAACACCACCACCAAGTTCATTAGTTAACACTTCACCTGTTGACACTCGCAGGCAAATCCCAGACTGGATTGTAGCCCTGTGGAATGCAAATCTGGCTATGTGCCTCCAAATGACTGCATGATGGGGGGAAAAAACCCTTCCACACCTGCAAATAAAAGACATCAGTAAGCAAATTCCAAAGCCAGGCTGGGTAGCAATGAGATGGCAAAGCTTTCAGACTTTATTGGGTCACAGTGCGTTTCTTTATGGCCTGGTGAGCTCCTGGTCAGGAGCTGCTTTCAGCTGGATTTCGCAGCTTCAAAGGATGTTGGATTGGACTGATTGCTCAAGCGGGATTCAACTTGCAGATTAAGACACCTTAATTTGGGTGGCAATATGCAAAGAGCTGCCTGCATGTGCTTGAAGGCTCTGAGCTCCTGTCACAGCCGGTGGAGATTGGATTTTCCATGTGCTTGACTGAGCACAGGTGTCCAGGACCATCTGTGGTATCTCAGTGTAATTCCTCTGGGTATCCCCCTGCCAATCCAGAAAGACATGGACCTCCTGGAGGGTCTGTATGCGCCAAATCCATACGACATTCAGATGTCCAAAGGGATAGGAGGCAGCACACAGCCTTTATGGTGAAATGAATCCCTCAATTTTTTGTGAACAGTAACAGGAACTTGAAAGTCAGACCTCAAGTTCAGGCAAATCGGGCTCAGTCACTTGGCTGAAGTGTCTAATGCCTGCTGACATGACCTGGGGGATCTGAGACGTCTTCCTGGAGCTCCCAGACATGACACAGACCCGCAGGAGACCCGTGGTTCTTCTGCAGCAGCACCCAGAGGACAGGCAGAGCACTCGAGGTGGAAATGCCCAGAGGGCATCCCCGTGCCTGTTTGTGGTTCTGTGGGCACCTACACCGGTGCGAGTGAATCCACGAGCTGAACCCCACTCCTTGCAGTCCATGAAGCTTGTGTGGCAAGGCTGTGAGTTTTGGAGGCTTTGGGTGCCTTGCTCACATTGAGGGAGGGGTTGGTTTCCACCAGACTGGTGCCAAAGCACTCGGGTACAGAAGGATTTGCGCAGTTCCTATGGATCTGGCACACCCCAGACTGGTTTGAGTTACTGGTTGTGTGGGACTGAGAAGCCTGTGCATGGAAAGCAGTCAGGAGAGGGGATGAAGTGCTACCAGAAGTGTGAACTTGGCCAAGGTTTGCTTAGGAGTAGCTCAGTTAGTGCTGAGGTGAAAGGCTGAGAAATTTGGGGCTGGAGAGGAGAAGGTTGTGTGGAGACTTCAGGGCACCTTCCAGGATCTGAAGCAGCTGCATGAAAGCTGGAGAACGACTCTTCATCAGGAACTGTAGTGATAGGAGAATAGGAAATGGCTTCAAACTCAAGGAGGGGAAATTTTGGATAGATATAGAAGAAATTCTCTCCTGTGAGGAGGTGAAGCCCTGGCACAGGTTTTTCCAGAGGACTTGTGGCTGCCCCATCCCTGAAAGTGTCCAAGGCAAGGTTGGACAGGGCTTGGAGCACCCTGAGATAGTGGAAAGTGTCCCTGCCCATGGCAGGGGGTTGAAATGAAATGATCTTTAAGGTCCCTCCCAACCCAAACGATTCCGTGATTTTTTTTTTTGCCATAAACCAAGCCCAAGTTTAGTGCACTGCTTCTCAAAGAAATATGGAACTCTCAAGTCTTCTGACTGTCAGGTACCTGGGTACCTCTCTGCAGCACATCAGTCCTTAAATTACGCCTGGGAATGAGGTTTGACTCTTGGCTCCGTGTGCCAAATATCTCCCACTCGGTCATGGACCAGTTTTAGATGACTTATGTGACCTGGGTTGTGTGCAGCAAAGGCCATTGCTGTGGCTACCTGTGGCCATAGTTTGTGCTGCCTTCCCACAGAGAGGGAAATAACTGTTTTACAAAAAAAGGGAACCTTCAAGAGTTTCTCTAATAACGAAAAGTCCAGGTCATGAGGCAGCAATAAGTTATCAACACCTTATTTTCTTTCATTCCTAAAGGGATCTGGAGGGGTTAATAGCATGTGTAAGCTGAGAGTAACTGAGATGTCCACTCATTTCTCAGTTTTCCCTATTTGGGTTTAAAAAAAAAAATAGGTTCTTACTCAAACCTGGTGAAGCAGGCAACACAGCTTAACAAACAGGCTTATCTCAAGTGCTCTTTAATAAGAATGTTTATCATTTATTTCTGGAAAATATGCTGAGCCCGGAATGCTGAAAGCTCTCCGTGGTGTTTGACCTGTGTTGTTCAAAGCCAGGCATGGGGGGTGTGTTTGGGAGGGAGATATTTTGTCTGGGGTGTCCCAGAGTGCTGCCCACCTCCCTTCCTAGTGAAAAGGTGCTGCTTTTCATTTATAGATGTGTTCATTTAGAGCTTCTGTAGGAAAACGGGTTTCTCTGGAAGGTGATTGATACCAGCTCCGGTCTGTGTTTTAAATAACTGTGATAAATTTCTGGATGTGCTTAAATCCCTCTATCAATTATAAAGAACTCATCAAGCTTGGTCTTAGAGCAGGTTCTTGGTCTGTGAGGGATAAAGCTGGGTGGCTTGAAACTCTCCTGTAGCGAAGGCCACAGGAATTCCTGTGGGATCTGATTCATTTCTGTTGGAGCGGGGTGGGAGGTGAACAGGCACAGAGCCCCCCTGGAAATGCTGCCCTGTCCCCGCTGCAGCCAACCCACCCCCTCTCCACATCATCCAGTCAAACCAACAATTCCAAAGAGAAGCTGTGCTGCTTTCTGGATGAATGAACCCACTGCATGAGGGGGGCTTTCCTCACTGAGACCAGAAAAATGGGGAAGGATGTTGCAGGGCTCCTTTTAGGAGCAGAATTCTCTGCACACAGCCCATGGAAGGTTCAGTGGAAGGCCACACATGGTGGTTCTAGTGAAAGGAACACGGTTTTCTCTATTTCGCCTGTCAGCAGTGTCTCCCTACAATCTATTCCCTTTTCCATCATGACTATGACCTTGGAGGCTGCAGGACGGTCCAACAGGATCCCAAACTAATGTACTAATAGGGGAAGGAATGGTTGGAATTGGCAAAACCAACACAAAATTTCTTAGGGCCTTCCAGAGACATTGTGAAAAGTCATCCCTTTGCCAGGTTGGGTTTTTATTGCTCTGGAGAAAGAAACTGAGTCCCTGTCCTGGTGATGCTCAGCTGAGAAATGGACTCATGGCAGTTTAAGTGGATTTGTTTTATTCATATTTGGGTTGTCACCTCCCACAGAAGCTGTGCATGGGTTAAATGGTGACAACACAGGTGACATCTCTTCTTCCAAAGCACACAACTCCTGTCCTACAAGAGGAAGGCATATTTATTTCCTATTTCTCCCCAGTTGAATCTCAGCCCATGATACGAAATAACATCCAGTCAAAACTATGGAACAGTGGGAAAAAGCACCCAAACGCAGGTTAAAATTAATGCTTTTTTTTTTTTTTAATTTTCATTATAAAGTTAACACATCTATCAAACTTAAATGGTAACAAAAAACAGTTACAAGACATTGCTAATGTGCTGTCAGTAGAAAATAGGGTAAAAGCCAATGAGGTCACAAGCACAACAGCAGAGCAACAACACTGTCCCGATGAGTTATTTCCGCAAATATATACTCTTACTAATATATACATTTATTCATAAAATAAATAATCATAAAAAAATCATCAGACTTAACAAAATACTGAGAGAGGAAAAAAAAAAGGTGACAACTCTACTTTGTACAATAGCTTTGGAATTTCAGGTTGTATCATACATGCAATCTGTACACAGGGGCGCTCGGGTGGGGTGAGGGCAGGGGTTACAGACAGTGATGGAGCTTTGAAGAAGGCGATGTAATCAGGCAGACAGGCTGTGGGAAGGGAAAGCAACGGTGAAAAAACCCACTCACAAGAAGATACTTGTCCTTGACTGCCGGACAAGCACGTTTTGTACCGCGGGGGAATCCCCTGGGGTGCTACAGGTTTGTGTTTTACGTCTTCCACACTGCTGGTGGGCTTGTCAGAGAGTCCAAAGCTACGACAGGCCTTGTTTGGGCAGGTTTGGTCCTGGCAGTGACAGAAAGTGATGCCATAAGGGATTGATCTAGTGGGTCCCCACTGGGATGAGGAGGTGAAGGCTGAGCTGCTGTCAGCTGAGGACAGGGGCAGTGGGACAACCAGGACTACACCAGAGACCGAGGAGAATTTTATCTGTACAGAAGTATTTTGGAGCTTTTGGGAGCCTGACTTGAAAAGACTCAGGCCTCTTGTGCTTTCCAAGTGGGAGCAGCGGGTGGCAAGCATTGGGAAGGAGCTCTGACACGATGGTGCCGTCCCTCAAAACCATGGGTGACACTCAGCTGCTTGCTCAGCCCGAGCCTGTAGCAGACCTGCCTTCAGGACTTTTGGTGGAGTGGAATGAGCGGAGAGAAATAAATAAATACTAATAAATAATAAGAAGAAACTTGGAAAAGAAAGGGAAATCAGGAAAGCATGTCCTCACGCTTCCCCAGCCTCCATGCAGGGCTGTCCAAGACCTCCCTTGGTGTGCAGAACACGTGTGAGAAAAGGCCTACAGAGACAGAGGAGGAAACCATGTGAAAAAGACCTTGTGGCTGTTGGACCTCAGGAGCTTTCTCTATCTGGATGGTGTTCAGCTAAGAGCAGGATTTTGCCCAGGGATGACTTGGTGGGACCTGTCCACTTCCTGTGTTCCTCAACAGGAAGAGCAGAGATGCTCCCTTGGGGTCAAAGCCCTGACAAACCAGGCAGTAAAGTGGATTCAAATAATTATTTTTACAGAATAGGTCCACCTTCTGCTCCCCTTGAGACACTTGTACCTGATTTTTGTCAGTTTAAGTGAGAAGAGAATTGGGACCTCGAGCAGTTTTCCATCTTAGAGAATCTAAAGAGAGTTTGGAATCTGGAGTGGGATCCTGCTCATGGATGAAGACACACAATTGTGGATGTCCACAAGCCTGTGTCTGCATGGGAGTCAGACATCTAAACACCCATCGCTGATGGAGAAGCATCTGCATGGATCTGTCAGATGTGCCCTGAGATTTAAGGGAAGCCCACATTCTTCCAGAGTAGCTTTTAGGAGCCAGTGGGGTACCCTGGAGCATCTCAGATGGCTCTAGACACCTATTTCAATAATTTAGTTCAGCCCTAAACACTAAGTTTAGGCAAATGGAACCCATAATTTGGCTTGCATGGGAATTTAAGCACCTAGCTCACATGTAGATACCTGCCTTTAAGCATCTCACTTGGCATTCCAAATCCTACTGTGGGTACCACTGCCTGGGAATCAACTCCTGGCCTCCTGTTTGTGCTTGAGAAAAATCTCCTCCTCCAAGCTGGAGATGCACCAAAGACCCCTCTGGAAACTGCAGCAAAGCGGGAGCACGTGACTTGCCCAAGCCCCTGAAAACACTGGAAGGAGCAGGAACGAGGACTAAACACCCCTTCCTTGAAATGGAGGCCAGAGGAGCCTACATTTCCCACCAAACCGAGCAATCTGCACCCCACAGCTGTTAACGGAGACCGGAGCCGGGAGGTGAGGAACTGCAGATCAGGAGCTTTGCTGGAGAACACAAGGGAGGTGAGGAAACACGTGGATGGAAGGGTTAAGCCATGAATAAAACAATTCAGCCAGATCCCACCACTGCTTCCAGTGAGAGAGGGGAAATCTGAAAAAAAGAGGTACTCCCACAATGAGAAGTCACTACTAAAACAGCCAAGATTCAGCTTGGAGGGAGGTAGAAAATAGGAAACTACAGGTATGAAGAAGAGATGAGATCTTGTCCTGCCCAGCCCACCTTCTCTCCCATCATCCAACAGTCTCTTACAGCTTCTCATCCTGACAGCTGCTTGAGTTCAGGAATGACAGACTCAAGCAAACATCCTTCTCACTCTGCCACTGCCAGCAGGGTGATCCCTTCCCAGCAGCCTCAGCCCTGGAGCAGGACTCCGGAAGAGCCAGGAGTTGTTTCCCTGTGGGCAGCCCATTGAACCAGGTGCAATGGCTGATATCTGCAGGGCAGCTGGATTTGGTGCCTTTCATGGCCCTGTTTTCATCTTCCCAAATGGATTTCATTAAAGCATCAAGGGAAGTCTGGAGTCATTTCCATAGTGCAGATCCTAGGACTGGATTCACAACTCCCAGCTCCTGCAGAGCACTCATGCTGCAACCCTGAATATCCCCAATAACATCAAACATCAGATTTTCAGCACTGAAACCAATCTTTGAAGCTAAAAACAAAGTGACCCAAAGCTCAGCGTGTTTCTCCTGTGTATGAATTTAAGGATGGGGGCATGATAAGAATACGAACACACACAACAAATGTAACATAATCCATGGACATCTCTGTGGCAATACGTCTGGAATGCACTGAAAACACTGAAAATATTTGAGATTGAGAGGCAAAAGAAATTCTTTTCTGAGGTTTGTTAATACAGAAATCCTGCAGTGCTCAGCTAAGACGACAGCACTGCAGGGCTGATGCGGTCGGTGCTGACTCAGGGATTTCTGTGCCATGTTGCACTTTGTGGTGTGGTTGTCTCTGCAATCCCCTCCAAAAATTAACTCCCAGCTGCTTTAGTTCTAGCACATGAAGCTTCCCAAAAGGAGTGGAAGCAATTCTGGAGACTTCAAAATGCTTTGGAGAAGACTGTCAGTTCTGGGCACGACCCTCAGCCGAGAGACATACACCAGGGTCAAGCAACAGAAAATGTCATGCACTTCCCTCCCCATATTTTCATTTTCTCTGAGAAAGAGAAGCCCCCAAATTCTAAAACTAAACCAAATCAAGAAAAAAAAAAACCAAAACCAAAAAGCAAACAACCAAACTCCTAAACTTTCCATTTCTTTCATAGAAAGAAAAGAGATGAGGCCAAATTCACCCCTCGCAGGTAACTCCACTGTCTTTAATAGGTTGGATGTGGAACTGACGGGGCCTGTCCAAGCCATCTGTTCAGCTAAAGGAGAGGTTGGATAGCAGCATGTGAGACGATGGAATTATGATCCCTTTTTTACTTTTATTTTTTGCATCTGTGTTACTTGGTTGGGTGGCATCTTGTCCCTTCTCCCCGGTACTGCCAGACATACCCCTGGTACAAACCATCTGCCCGAGGACAAACCTCATCAGTGGACACTGAAGGGAAGGACACCAGGGATCATGGAGGTGGACTTGGCCAGCTCCCATCTGTGGGAAATGAATGATGTTTTCCTTTTGACTGCAGGCTGGAGCATTACACCGAGGTAGGGCAGAAGGTTTGACAGAAAACCACTTCCAGAGAAGTGCCCGATTCAACTGCCTGCACAAAGACATCTCGGGTCATCTTGGGCACCCAGCAGTCTCTGACTGCCCAGGTTTAAGATTTGTGTGGGTCTTAGGCTGTTGTAACAACAACTGGACCGCAGTAGGATATTGTAGGGCACCTAATAAATCACCGCATATTTCGATTATTGAGTGAAATCCTAAGTCCCTTCCATAAGGAAGGCCCTATGGTTTTCAGGGAAGGGGAGACCTGAGGCACAAGGCAGCTCTGGGTGGTGTTTAGACATCTCTCTTGCAGGGAGAGATGCCACCAGACTCATCACTGGCTCAATCTTTCACACCAGAACGGTGGAAGCCCTGACTCGAGACACCCGGTGTAGGCAGCGGGGTGGGATCTCAGTTTTCCAAAGACACCTCCCGAATTCATGGGTAGCAGTGTGCAATGGCCCAAGCCCCTTCTCCAAAACCATGGGGTCAGACACAAGCCCCGTTCCCAGACCCCTCACAGCCTCTTTTCCCCCTCAGGGATGGGCAGAGTCAGACCCAGGACTGGAACCCTCGGGTGCACTTGGGGTGATGAACAGAATTCACGCAGGAATTTTTCATTGACTTTAGTGGCAGCTGCTCAACCCCTTACATTGTATCATCACAGAGATGATTAATTACATAACAAACCCAAACAACTACCCACAGGCTTTGTTAAAAACCCCTTAAATGGGGGGGGAGTCCCCAGTAACTGAGCTGGTTCAAGCCTGACCCCAGCTTGGAGTGAAGGAGCACAACTTCCAGCCCATCTCAGCTGATGATCAGGTTGCAGCTTCACCTCCTTGACTCATGGTGGACTTCATATCATCAGTCTGGACCCGTGGAAGAACTCATCATCTACTCTGAACTCAGCAGCTGAAGTCAGAGATACACCCAGAGGGCGCTTAACCAAACATAGTGTAGGTACCATCCTAAGTATAAGGAATCACCTTCTGGATTTGCTTCTTGCCATTGATCCCAGCAGAAAATTAGATAAATAGCTTAGACTAGATGAAATAAATTCCACTGTTGCAATCAACATTTGTTCACCTCTAGAGGCAATTGCTCAGCAAATGCCCAGTTTCAATATTTTTTCCCCCTGCTTCCCAAAAAGCTTCACCTGCTGGTGACGCTGGGCTTGTTCTGGTGCAAAAGCAGATATGGTGGATGTGAACAAGCTGTGGATGGGCTGGGGTCAGATTCCAGCTCCCATGCAGGGAAGCCAAATCCTTCAACCTATTTCTTCACTGGTGTGGTACAAAAGAAGGAGTTCGAAACCACTTTGCTTAAAAATCTTAGGGTAAAACCAGTTGTGGGTATGACCCCGCTGAAGTCAATGGATTGAAGGGACCTTGGCCTGCAGTGATTTGAATTTTCACTGTTGGGTCACCATTTATTGACAGAAGTTCCTGGTAGGACGTGTCCAACATCTCTCACTGTGGCTGCTTGCACTACATCATATTAAGTAAATCAGATGTATCTTCCCTTAGCCCATCCTCTCCAATTTATCAATGTTTTCCACCCCGTAAGTGGTTTTCTGCAGAGTTTGCTGTCTTGACAGATTGTGTTTGAGTGCTGGTTATAGGGGCAATCTCTCCCTGCAGTGGCTTCCTTCTCTATTTCCCATGATAAGGTTCTCCTTTTCCCTAAGACTGCATTATGAAAATCAGCCATGCATCCATTAATTGATCTTTATTTAATTTTTCAGTGATCTATTGCCTTCTACCAGCTGGTGTGTGGCCATCGATGGGGGACAGAGTTTACACGAACAGATATCACAGATTGGTTTTCTCTCCATGCTTTTTCTTTCCTTCTCTTGATCTCCCCCTCTCTCCTCTCTCTTCTGCTCTCATTTCACTGCAGCTTTTTTTCTTTTTGCAAAGCACTGATAGAAGTGCCTCCATCAATAAGCAAAACTTCCTCATGCCCTTGGGCACAGCTCTGAGACAAATGGGTGATGCATAAACTGCACCAGCCTAGGAGTAGTCCCAGGAGACGCTGTGACTCAGAGTCAGCCCTTGGAGGCATCATTTCCTCCTGTTTTCTCTCTAATGGGATTAAGCTCTGTTTGCTCCCTTCTTCTTCTGCATACTCCCTCCTTTGGTTCCTGGGAAAAGGCTGACACACAGAGAGGAGCACTCTGATTTCTCTACACAGGTTTCCAGAAGTGAACCAGCCAACAGCCATGATTACATTGCCATGAAATGGGAATTAACTCATGCCCTGTCTCCTTCCCTGTGCTGAAGAGACAGAATAAACACCAATCCATTGTCCTTTTCCAGGATAGGAACCCAAAAGCAGGGGTAAGGCAAAGGGGACACAGGGCAAGTGCATCTGAGGCTAAAACAGGCTGTGACTCCATGCTTGGTTCACCCCTCATTTATCCCAGTGTTGACCGGGAATAACTCAAGCAGGGCTACGGTGCTGTAAACACCAAGGTGATGGGCTGAGTTCATGCCTGATACCCTGAAGGAAGTCCTGATGCCCATGGAGGAGGTGAGACCGGTTTCTGTAAACTGTGATCTTGATCTGGAATTGGAAGCAGAGCAACATGCAAAGATGGGGAGCCAGGGGGTGAGCAGCAGAGATGGGCCAGCACTGCAAAGCTGAGATTTGGCTCTGTGTCCAAACTTACCCAAACTCTGGGCTGGTTCAGACTCTGGGTTTTGTCCATTTTAATCTGTGCCACTTTTATAGGTGGGAATGGCTGTAGGAATTAGGTGTGGAAACCAAGTTTGGCTTGAGTCTGAGACTGCTCCAGCTTGTGGAGTGTGGTGGTGATGGTGCGTTGGTTCACCCTCATGTAAATTAATGGGTGACAATGAGTCCTTCAGATCCATGTTCCCGACAGACCTGTGGGCTCAGGCTCTTGCCAGGTGCCTGGGAAGCCTGCAGTAGGTGCAGAGAGTGGATGGACTAAGTGCACTTTCCACTATTGGTGAGGGAATTCTCCAACGAGGTGGGAAGGGTGAACACTTTCCCTTTCCATCCTTTCCCTGGGGTGCTGAGGAGATGGATGTCCTGTGCTCAGGAGTGAGTGTCCAGCCCCAGGAGACTCACTGCACCGCATGTTTCCAAGGAAGACTCACTGGCTGAGCCACACCCCGGGGCTGGAGAACTGGAGCAGCATTCCCATTTGTGGGACTGTCTCCTTCTCAATGCGCACACTGAGTCCTCTTCACTTCACACACAAGACACTGAACTTTTCCGTACTGGGCACATCACCTGTGTGCCAACATGGCATTTGCAGGAACTCATCAGCAGTTTTCTCTCTTTCTCTCCCTCTTCTTCTCCCTCCTTCCCTTTCTACAGATGTCACGGAATCCTATGTCAAATCTGGCAGAAGCTACTATGCTAAAAAGTTCACACCAAGACCTTGCTCATACTTCAGCTCTATTAGACATTTGTAGACTTCTCTGGTTCCAAGGCAAAAGCAAAGAAGTAGTCATGTTCTTTATTTTAAAAATCGTTAATTTTTCTGCTTTTATTTCTTTTGCTGCTATTGCTTATGTTATACAGTCTGGCCATTTGGGTTTGCAGAGAGATCTCTCAGAAAGCTCAGTGCTGCTGTCCAGCACAGCCTCTGCCTGGCTGAGGGAAAAGGAGATGCGTAGGAAGATGCAAGTCTTTCAAAGGACACTTAATCACACGAGTCACTTCAGGTGGGTGAGAGCAGAGCAAATCCATGCTTTTGCTAATGCTCTTCTTTCCAGCTCGGTGTTGCGGGCTGGTGGAAAAAGCCGCTCTCCTGCTGGAGGCATCGGCGTTGGGGCAGAACTTGTGTGACTGCCAGATGTGCCTCGGAATAGCCCAGAAGTCATTAGACCTATTCTATCCAACCAATTTTAGCCTTTTTATTTTTTTTTTGTCCAGTTTTTATTCTTTTAATATCAAAAGAGTAGACTTCTCTCACGTCTGCAACCTCAGAGGAAGTAGGCTCAAAATCCATTTCTCCACTCGGAGCCCGGCGAAAGGTTTTGCCTGCTTTATTTGCACGTGTGGACATCGTAGACTCGTATGCACTCCTGGCAGCGGACGTAGCAGCACCAGTGGAAGATACAGTGACATTTCTCTTTCCGTTTCTCAGTCCTCGTGTTGTGCCCGCGGCCGCAGCACAAAAGGTCGCAGCCGTCAATCCCGTGGGAAGTGACGTTGCAGATCCTGTCGCGGGTCCCAAAGGAGCCTGTCTCAGGGTTGGGCTCACAAAAGTTCGGTGAGTTCTCGTAGTAAACCAGGTCCTTCTCAGTTGGGGCCTTGAAGAAGTTGTATTTGGGCCGGAGGGTCTCCACCCAGCCGCGGGATTCCCGGTGTTTTTCCACCACCATTTCCGACGCGCTGTCATACTTGTCTTTGAGGTAGTCGCCGATGACCCTGAAGTCCGGCTGGGACCACCAGCAGGTCTTCACTTCGCAGCTGCCCGAGAGCCCGTGGCACTTGCACTTGAGGTGCATGAGCTCAATGATAGACTGCAAAAGAGAAGAAAGGCAAAGGAGAAGGAACACATTAACCTGTAATTAAAACACTTACGACACTCTGCTACTTAGCCGTGATGTTTCAAAGAATTACAAATGTTTTCATAGATATATTTACACTCTTGTGAACAAAAATCCTCTCATCCCCCAATCAATGCCCTGCTCACTGCTGGGTCTAAGACATAAAACTTCTGTACTTCGCAGTTTTCCGTGACTGGTTCCGATTCCCGACTCAAATTTAACGATCTACCAAAAACTTTCACCAAGGAGATTTCGGAGCATATTAACTTCTGTCTTCATGTGGAAATACTACAGTGCTGTCACCCAGGATCACAATTCAATCATGTCCGGGCAGAGAAGCCAAGAACACACAAAGCTAGTCAAACAATGCCTTCACAGATGAAATATGCACCTTTTCCATTGGAAATTAAAGGCATATGAAATGTCCTAACTATCCAGAACAGAACTCCATCCTTGACATATGTTTCGTGTTTACTTAAGCAAACAGGGTTCAAGCCTTGCTGTGGCTACTTTCAGAAACTGAAAACTTTATTTCTATTTTTAAGCCAGGGTTATGTTTTTTCTAAAATAATTTCAAAGGAAAAAAAAAAAGAGCCAAACTTTTGATTTGAAACACTCAGGCTTCAACACAAAACACTTTGCTGGGATAAATGGGAGGGTGCTTATTGATCCCAGAAGTTTGCTACTTGTTTTTGCCTCTTATAAAATGAGTTTAAATATTGCTAGAGGTGTTGCCCTCCAGTACCCTGAGGTGGGAGACAACCTTATGCAACCGGCTTGATAATCTGCATTTTCAGAGTGATCAGCAAATTTCTGGGTACGTGAACAGGCGAGTGCCAGCCTGAGTCCAAGAGATTTGCCATGAATCAGCACCTTGGTGCTCACCAGGTGCTTTCCTGTGTTATTTACGGAGTATCACCCGCCGCAAAGCAGGTTGTAATTAGCGATGAGAGAGAACCACAAAAGGTTTGGTTCGTATAATCACGCTGAACTTAATCAAAACTCTTGGCAGAGTGGTAGGGTTGGAGTTCCTATGGGAGCTAATATGAAACATTGCCCATGGCTCAGGTTTAGCTGGGAACACTCAAGTATGGAGGCCTGGAAGAGCTGCTCCATGGGTGCTGGCATGGTGAGAATGGAAAACACCAGTGTTTTCTAAAACAGTGGGATTTCAGGTCATGATGTGACATCTGCTTTCTGGCCTCTGACACCTGTAAAATATCCTAAAATAACTCAGCACCAAGGAATAAGACGTAGAGTAAAAAGATCTCTGCAGGCCTGTGGTCACAGGGATGTTTGTTCATTTTTTTCCAGGGATTCTCACTTTAAAGCAAATTCTCACTCTAAAAGAAATCCCTCCTTTCCACTCTATACAGCTTCTCCACAGCCCTCTTTGTCCCACTACATATCCCAGCACTGCCACCAGCACGGCCCCATCCCTGGGGGTACCTGGGATAATTCAGGCCAGAGCTGGAGGAAACCACATTATTGCTTGTGGTCGTCTCCATTGCAGACAATTTTGGTTTCTGGTGGCATTTCCCTTTCAAAAGTCATATTCCAACAGCTCCGCTGTTGTGTGAGGTGGGATAACTCCACCAGGGATTCATGGAATCCACTTGAGGAGCTCTCAAGAAGCCCCAGCCGGCCTGAGGACAGGTGTCCCAGCACAGCAACTGCGGTGGCTTTGCTACAGCTCACCGCACAAAGGTCCTCCTGGATATGTCCAAGACCTTCTGCTGAGGGGACAAGACCACATTAATCTGCTCTCTGTTATCTCAGAGAAGCTGCGGCATAACCTCTGTTAGAAAGGGCTTTGTGGTTCAGTTCCACAAATTGTTTCCCACAAATTGCACTCTTCTGGCATTTATGGGCTATTCTTGAGTTGAAAAAAAAAAAAAGGAATATCCCCCTTTTGGGGATTATTCCTCCTAGGGAAATTATTCATTGTGTGTAAGGCAGATTTTGTGCTTTCTTTTCCCCAACACATTTTGTTCCAGGATTGTTTGAAGTTAAACAGCTTCAGGGCACGGTCCAAGTTTAATCAGGAGGTACCAGAGTCATATTGCCTCTAATTTTCTTTAAATATTTCCTGGGAAACAGAACAGGGTTGAGAAGATGGGTTGTGGGAAAAGCTCTCCTGCTCCTCTCCTCCCTCAAGGCTGCAGAGAAGGGGAATGGACAATTGCACTCCAACTTCAGGTGCCCAAGGCCAATGGAAGGGAACAGGCACAATTAGGACATTATTAAATGAGTTAATAACTCTGATCATGGAATCACAGAATGATTTGGCTTGGAAGGGACCTTAAAAATTGTTCAGTTCCAACCACCCTGGCATGAGCAGGGACACCTTCCACTAGACCAGGTTGATCCAAGCCCTGTCCAACCTGGCCTTGAACGTTTCTAGGAATGGGATGTCCACAACTTCTGAGGGTAGATATCTTCATGAAATGGGATGAAATCTCATCCTAAACCTGTCTTGCTCCATTCTCTATAAAAGAGCTCTGGACCACTGACTCCAAGGCAGACATTTACATCCATGTGGGTGAATTTATGTGGAGCTTTCACAGATCAGGTACATCAATCCGGAACTATCATAGGACAGGTATCACCATTTTGTGACGTAAATCTGCCCACATTTAGGTCTTTTTAGTCCCCTTAATTCCCTCCCACCATTCATTACGTCAGGTTAGAAAATAACAACAGGAAATGTAAAACGTCAATGTCCTTACGGTCCTTCCAGCTTCGTTGTTGTGCCTGTTCATGGCGGAGCGAGCGTCAGGCCTGTTCTCCCGGGCATCTGCGAACTCCCGGGACACCATGCTCCCGAACTCCACGTCCTCACTGCAGCCCCCCCACTTCCAGCCCTCCCCAGGAGAGCCCTTGTGGCGCGTGTCACACCCGCAGATGGTGGCCGAGCCCTCGGCGCAGGATCTGGTCACGGCAAAAGCCACTCCAGCAGAGGCGATGGCGTGGACAAAGGCTGACTCCCTGGTGGCTGTGAAAAAGAGAAGTCAGTGAATAAGGGCCGGTGAAGGATGGATTTGATCAGTCCTGTGAACATCTTCTCTGGAGGGCATGGCAGAAGGCCAGGAAATCCTCCTCTTCCCTGTGGTCTGGCTTGGGCTCACTCCAAAGACATTTTCTTCTGCTAGGAAATGAGCTCCTGTGCAGACAGGACCAGGCTTGATTCAAGGCCACTGAGGTCAGCCAAGAGGTTCTGACTGGGGTCATCCTCAGGTCTTTGGACAGGGCCACGGCACCACAGAAAGCTGTGCAGACCTGAATTTCAGGGGCCACATGGAATATTCTATACGGTACTGTGCAGTCAATGCACTTCACGCCCAGACCCTGAGCCGTGGGCTTTGCTTCAGACACACAGAATTTGGGTATGTTCCCAAAAAATGGAAAATGCAGGTCTACACTTAAGGACAGCCTCACTCTTAGTGGTGGGACCAGCACCAGGTAAAGCTTCTTCTCTTCCGTGCCTGGGAGAGGTGCTGGTGGCTGGAAGGCAGGAAAATGCCAGGATGGTCACATCCTCAACCCTCAGGACGTAAACCAAACACTGTCCCCACCCTCCATCCCTTTTTCCCCAAGGCTGTGCCTCTCAGTCAGTGACAGTATCCAAGGTGCACCTTGCACCTGCCCCAAGTTCTCCTCACCTGCCCAATTAAGATCCCTGCCAAAGAGACTGGAAATGAGCTTTGCTTTTCTGCCCATTGCCTCAGGATGGAGGGTGGGATCAACCAAAAGATGTCACAGTTAAGGACTGAGGAGTTTTAGTCTTTGTGGAGAACTTCCATCACAGCCTTCCATCCCAGGAAGAGCTGGGCAGGGAAGGGGAGCAGGGAAGGCTTTCCTGGATGCCAGTGCTTTTTCCACACGGTGCCAAAATTAAAACCAAACTCTTCAAACTGCTTTGCAAGTGGGGAATACCCCAAGATACCAGTTTTTACTTCCCTTCTCCCTTGCAGTTTTGGTTTCTTCACTCACCAGAAATGACCCTGCAGTTCAACACCACACCTCAGAAAGCGCCGGTGCTTTTTGGCTGCAGTAAAATGGGATTTTTACTGTGAACAGGGCTTTTCTCAAACCCTTGAGGCAATTCTGAGCAGACACAATAATTCTGATAACTGGCCTCCCTTAACCTCTTGTACTGTTTCCCATCCACCTTGGGCTCATAGACCAGTTATCCTTGAAATTGTGTTGTTCCTGACACTTTTCAGATGATTCCACTGGGACGTCGAAATATGAATGGACCCATAAAGGCACAAGGTCACATTTTCAGTCAATTGCAACTTCACCAACTTCTACTGAGCTTTGTATCAGCTGACTACTCAAAAGCCACTCAAACCTTCCCTGCACCGTATTTTGCTGATCTGAGCTTTCCCTGGGCATTTTGGCTTAATCTTTGCCTTCTAGATGCTTCCGGGCTTTACTAATGTGAAGAGAGTTTAATGCACCAAGCCAAAAAAGTCAACATGTTTTCGGGGAGCAATCAAAACTGCGGAGCAGTGCCGGCTGGATTCAAGGCTTAAGCAAGACCTCAAGCTTTGCTTTGGGAAAGCTACCAAATACAACAATATGCAAATCCAATAAATGTGCATGAACTTACAAGCTGAAGGGATGAGCAATGTCCTGGAACACGTTTGTCAGGGCACTTGGGGAGGTTAGTAAGTCACCAAGGGCTACAACCCAAAAAAAATAAAAAGAAAGGAAAATGCAGGAACCCTCAGGTCCCCAGTGTGATTTTGAAAAACCCTTGTTCAGCATCTGTCCAGCCTGGAGGATCCCAGCATCCTGCAAATGATGACCACGCAGTTCTTGACTGGGAGAGCTCAGCTTTCACAGTCCCGTTCTAACAGGACTGGGGACTTTGCATCTTGCGCTTGCCTAAGTCCAGGTGGGATCCAGAAACCAAATTTTGGGGGTGAAGAGCTTTGTATGAGGTCCGCAAGGACATTTTTGACCGGCCCTGGAGCCTCTGAAAAATAAAAGGCTTCTCACAAAAGCAAGATGAGGCAGTGGGGTGAGTGCCATTAAAATCTGGCGGGGAGGTGGAAGGTGCTGTGTCTGGCCAGAGAAAATTCCTCCCACATCCTCCCAGTGAGGCCCAGCTAATCCTGCAACATTTTCTTAAAATCACAGAATGGTTGGATTGGAAGGTCCTTGAAGACAATGTAGTTCCAATGTTCCCAAATCTTTCTGCTTTCACCCCATTCTCCCCCCAGCCTGCGACTGGCCTGACCCCTGTGCCGGACTTTGTGCTTGGCCTTGTTGAGCTTCATGAGGTTTGCACAGACCCACATCTCCAGCCTGCCCAGCTCCCTCTGGATCCATCCCTTCCCTCCAGCGTGCGACTGCACCACTCAACCTGGTGTCATCAGCAAACTTCCTCAGGGTGCCCTGGGATCCCACCAGATGTCCATGTCACCAACAAGCAGTGCCAGTCCCAACACCAACCCCCAAGGAACACCACTGCATCTCTTAGAGAGCCACCACCCAGCTAATGCCTGATCCACCAGGCAGTCCATCCATCAAATCCAGGTGTCTCCAATTTAGAGACAAGGATGTCGTGTTTTTCTCTGACTCTGACTAAAGCACCTTCCTTGGTTAGGTCAGCTCTCATCTCTCGGGCATCATCCTTCTTCTGCTCAGGAGAGATCGGATCCAGGCCTTTGGCTTATTGGGAAGGTGTTGCAGGTGCTGAACTGATGTTTGCAAACCTGTGTCTTGCCAAGCTTGGACCAAAAAGAAAGCCCCGGTGTTTGTGCAGAAAAACTTCTCCTGAGTGGGTATGAGAGGGGTGGCCTTGGCTTGGGAGTCCATAGTTTGTGGGTCCCAGCTTGGATTCAGCAGGAGCATCAGCTCAGCACGGAGGTGTTCCCCTGTGCGTTCCCCTCGCTACGAGAAGGACATTGAGGGGCTGGAGCGTGTCCAGGGAAGGGAACAGAGCTGGGAAAGCAGCTCAGTCTGGAGAAAAGGAGGCTCAGGGGGGACCTTGTGGCTCTGCACAACGCCCTGACAGGAGGGGGCAGCCGGGGGGGTGGGGCTCTGCTCCCAGGGAACAGGGATAGGAGGAGAGGGAACGGCCTCAGGCTGGGCCACATATTGGATATCAGAGAAATTTGGATATTTAGGTTGAACATTAGGGAAAATTGAACATTAGGGAAAATTTCTTCACAAGGGTTGTGAAGGGTTGTTTGAAAGGGTTGTCAGGCACTGGCACAGCTGCCCAGGGCAGTGGTGGCGTCACCTGGAGGGATTTAAAAGGATGTGGCACTTAGGAACATGGGTGACCAGTGGACGCAGCAGTGCTAGGTTCATTTGGGCTCAGTGACCGGGTTGGTCTTTTCCAACCTTAAGGATTCTACGACCAGTGATTCTGACCAGGTGCAGAGCTCACCAAACCCCAGGGAGCTTCAAATTCCTGCGTTTGCCGGGACTTGGCCGCAGCCAAACAAGCAGTTCCAGGCAGACAGCTTTGGGCTGTAGACACCAAACCCTAAATCTCAGGCCCATCACCTAAACTCTGCACTGTTTTCAGCTCTTTTGAAAGCCAGGAGGGTATTGATGGGATTTGCCTTAAGAAGCACCAATTACACCGAACTCTTCTCTTCCCAGAAAGCGCTCAGTGCCTTTTACAGCCTGGATAGGACGTAATCACTCCCCTGCTTTTGAAATGCAGCCACCACTTAAGAGCACACAACAGGAAGCAAATCGCGTTGTATCTGATCGTAACTACCTGGGGAATGTAGGCAGGCAGGGCAAAGGAGCTGAGATCTGGCCCCGGGGCACTGAGGTGAGGAGTTTGTCTCTTGAGAAAGTCGCAGCCGATCTCTTAATGACTGCACGGAATTAGGGCACTGGGTTTACATCTCCTACCCCTAACTTAAGGCACCGGGTTCAATATTGACGCAGATGGAGCGGTGCCATCGTGTGAGTCACGTCCTGCCACCTCCCAAGCCGTGGGACTGTCCTGCCGGTGCTAAGCAGACCCGACCCTGCCGAGCTCTGAAGAGCTCCCCGGGTTGTAGCCGGAGGCGGTGTGGCTGCAGGAATGGAGAAGGAGTGTATGGAGACAGAGATAAGCAGAAGGAAAGCATGCACTTGTAATGGAAATGAGGGGTTATTAAGGTGCCATATAAAAATGCAAGAGATCTAGCGAAGATAGCAGGAAAGTGCCGTGTATTTGTCAGGTCGCCTCATTCCTCTCTGGGTGGTTCTGGTAGCAAGAGACGGCGGGCAGGGGCACCTCGTTGGGGCTTGAAGAGAGCTTCTGGAAAGTCACCTGGCAGGAGGAGGTTAGCAGGGACTAATATCTCACGGGGATGTTGACTTCGGAGCGTTTTAACCACGTTCTTTTCAGCGCAGCACAAGGTCACCAAAGCTCTGGGTTCAGCTCATTTAATTCCTGCCTGCTCCTGAGTTTCCCTGCAGGGCCCAGAGATTTGGACGTCTGGTGCTTCCCCAGAATTCCCTCTCCATTCTGGAGGGATTGAGTATCAGTGAAAAAGTGCTGAGACTCACAGAGGGCCTTTAGGGGTGTCCCCTAAAGCAGAGGTCTCCAAGTCACTGATCCCTTCTGGAAAGTGTTTCCTAAAAGCTCAGACTGAAATCTGAGAAACTGAATGTCCCCTGAATATCCTGTGCAGAACCTCTCTGACCGCTGGCCCCAGCACCAAACCCATCTTGAGATGCAAAAACACTTGGCTGAGTAGTTTAATTTTGATAATCCAGAGGCCTGAAGATGACGTAACCTAAGATTTGCTTTCCTGCTGTGACAGGGCTTTTTAATGTGACTTTGGGCAAATCCTTCAGTCATTCTGCGCTTCTGCTCCCTTATCTGTACACCTGAGGACAATCCTGCTTATCTCCTCAGGAGTCTGCAATGCTAAATTCAGTGATGTCTTCAGAACTGTAGGCAGAAGGGGTTGGAGCCGTGCAGAGGGTTCTCAGACTGTGGGATGAGGAAGGCAAATGAATAACTGCATAAATATCTCAGCTGTCCAACACAAGAAACCTGCTCTCCTGTGTTCTTCTGCCCAGACAGTGACTTATTTTTGCTGAATCTTTTCCCTGAATGACGACATGATTAACCCCAGGTCAGGTAGGTATCCCAGATATGTGGCAAGATGGACTGTGGTGATGCAGTAGGAGGAACAGAATGGTTTATTTTGCTCTTAAAATCCCTTTTTACCACATCTATACCGTAACACTGAGCCCTGTTGTCCCCGTTTCTGACCCCTTAAATCTTTCCTTTTTGGAACAGAGTCCTTGGAGTGAAGCACTGACTTAACGCCTTTTGGGGGCTGGATAATGTTTAAATAACATGGAAAAAAATAGAATTGTCCCAGGCAATGGAGGAAAGAATTCTCAGCCATGTCTGCTCCTGAGGAGAGGATCCTGCTCCCTGCTCCACGACTGGAAAGACACTGGCATGGTGTGGCTGTGAGCCCTGAATTTCTGACACCACAGACTTCTGCAGTGCTCTTGGGAGAGACATTTAGCAAAAAAAGTGAGTGAAATAGAGGAAATGGAATATCTGTTTAGCAGGACCGTGGGGAGGAGTCGTGCTGGCTACTCTGAGCTTCGTTTTTCAAAGCTGAAAGTCTACAGGAAGGTACCTCTTGCTCCAGCTGCTTGAGACACCCATCTTTGAGGGGCGGAAGGTGCAAAGGCTTCCCAACATTTTTCTGGTAGGGCAGACTCCCTAAGCACATGAGGGAGTGTGAGAAAGGGTTTCAATTCCCTCCTTGGCTCGAGGGGATATAAACCCACAGCTGTCAGTTAGGATTTGCACAACAGTTGACACTACACTGACTCTGGATTAAAAGGGAAAAAACCCGACCAAATAAACTAAATAAAACCCAAGAACGAAGAAACTGGAAATAAAACTGGGAACAACCTGGTGTTTCTGGAATTTGGAGCAGCACAACCCAGCCTTTTACACTGGGGGCCCGTCCTGGCTCAGTTTTCCCTGTTTCCTGTGGTCCTTCCTGCACGTTTGCCATCAAGGGGATTGGAAGGTGTTGTCAAAAGGAGAAAAGTGGTGAGGAATTCGTGAGGAGTTTTGGAAGCCCAGCCTCTGAATGAGGTAAGGTGAATTTGGGTTTTGACTGCAGTCTGAAGATCATGACCCAGCTGCTCTCAGCACACTGTGCTTTCCTCCGTGAATCCATCAAGGGAGACACCTTCCTGGGATGTGGGAGCAGAGCTGTGCGCTTCCCTTGTGGGGAGAGTCACCCATCAACAGTTCCATGAAGAGAAACCAGAAGGGATTGAACGAAAGCTCACGCTGCACCACTTTGGATGAAAAAGAAGAATCCCAGAAAAGGTTAATACCAAAAGAGCCTGCTCGGTTGTTAAGTAGCTGGTGGCCCCTGGGAGAAGGAGTTTCTTCAGGCTCTGGCAGCCTTGCAGGCACAGCTGCTTTCTGAACAGCAGGAGTGAAACCCAGAGGGACTGGTGAGTCAGAGCTCCCAGGATTTGCAAAAGCACATGGAGGCAGCACTGCTTATATCAACACAACTGGCAGTGCCTGCTGGCCCTGAGATCCACGTGCAGGAGGAGCAGTGCAGCCCAGCCTGTCCCAGATTCCAGCAGGGGATACTCCAGTCCCTCAGCCCAGCTGGGCTCTGATAAACTTGCTCACCAGCAGATCCCTGAAAGCCAGAAAACTGAGAGTTCAAGATACGGAGATGATGTGTTCCACCTTACGATGGTCTTTTGGGGATGAGAAGAAAGCTGGGGACAGACTTCTCAGTAGGGCCTGTTGAGCTAAAACAGGGGTAATGGTTTTAAACTAAAACGATGTGGATCCAGACATAAGGAAGAAATTTTTTATGATGAAAGTAGTGAAGCATCGGAACAGGTTGTCCAAAGAGGTGGTGGACACCCGGAAACAAGGTGAAATTAGGTGGGGCTTTGAGCAACCTGACCTATTGGAAGGTGTCCCTGCTCACTGCAGGGGAGTTGGACTAGATGAACTTTAAAGGTCTCTTCCAACCTAAACCATTCTAAGAAATGCAAGTTCACATTTTCACAGGACATATTTCTCCCCAGGGAAAGGAGTGAAGGTGGGAGAAAAAAAAAAAGTGTTAAAAGACCTTTTTTTTTGAATGATCACCAAGCACGAAATCGTTTGCCAATCAGAACTATTAAATTTTGGCCCAGCACCAGGGGAAGGCAGAGAACAGGGAACTCCTTGGCACACTCTGGCTGACAGATCCATCCACGCTGCACAGACAGGGCCCAAGTGCTGGAGGGGAACAAGCGTCGTTCCCATCGCAGGGGAGGAGGAGGAGGAGGATCACAGGGGTGTCACGGCTGCTGGGACCCTGACATTGCTCGAGGGGAAAATACTGGGAACGTTGGAAACCAAATATTGGCTCTGGCAGCCTCGGAGGCAGGTGAGCTTCAGTTTCCCCACATTCCTCCCGATTGTAGCAAGAGAGGATCCCATCTCAGATAATGCAATTGAAAGGTTTTATATAAGCCTGGCTCAGCCTCAAGCTTCCTTCAGCTTCCCTCTGGACAGGTCCCTGTTTCCACTGCTCCCGTTTCCCTTGGCCCATCCTCACCATCCGGATGGTCTCCTGCCGCACCTCAGGCCTGGCACCTCCTCCATTACCCCTTTACTCCTTAAAAGCAGGTCCTTGTCCCACACTTGCTGTTTGCTTTCAAAAATACACCTCCCACCCATTAGGATGGAAGCTGTGGCCTTGGATTTGCTCAGCACGAGGACTGTAGGAGGAGGGGACAAGTCAGGCTTCCTGCTGGGAGCGACACTCATTCCACAGAGCGCATTCCCAAATTCCACAGCGCGTGCTGTGTTCATCCTGGTTACACTGGAAAATACTTTCCTAAATGAAAACACTTTCCTAACTGAAAACATTAGGAAGAGATCCTGAGATTCTGAGATCTTTTGTTTCCTTCCTTGGTGTCACTCCCAAGCCCAAACTGCCAAGCACCAAGTGCCCCGACCCCGACTTTCTGCTCGACCCCAGCAGCATCGGTCAGGGAGCCCTTGTGGTTACTCTGAGAACGCTCCAGAGGCTTTGGGAAGATCGGAGCCTGGTGACTGCCTCACCCAGTAGGATACACGTGCTGCACAAAGGGCCCCTCTGGACACGAGCAACTCCAAAACTCTGCCTCAGTTTCCCCATTTGCAAAGCAATGGGCAGAAAGCTCATCTTACACCCTCCAGCTTGAGCTCTGGGCACCCTTGCAGCCTGCAGCACTCCACAGGAGAGGGGCAAGCGAGGGGAGTTTTCTCCTCAGCCAGTGCTGCATGATGCCTTATTACCCTGGGAGAGATGCTTCTGCTGGGATCACTCTTCATCCATGGGGCCTTCCAGGAGAACCTCAGCACCTCGAGCTGCCTCTGGGCTGAGCTGTGATCCCCTCATTGCAGAGGGGTGGGACTAAAGGACCTTTAAATGTCCCTTCCAACCCAAACTGTTCTATGATTCTATGACAGGAGACTTTCTAACCGGCGCCTCATCTGCTTACAGGCCTTGGCAGCAGCTCCAGGATGTTCCAGAGCAGCTCTGTGTTGCACTAAGACGTGTCCAGAGTTATATAAATCCCCACCAACCTTATCCCAAAGACCTTGACTACCTGGGAACCTTTGAGCAGGAGCAGTGCCTCAATGGCTGCCTGGGATCCCCTGGATGCAGGAGGATCACTGATTCCACTCCTCAAAGATCTCTTTGTAAGACCGGAATCAGAGAATTATAGAATCCCAGAATGGTTTGGATGGGAAGGGACCTTTAGATTGTCTCATTCCAACCCCGTGCCATGGGCAGGGACACCTTCCACTACCCCAGGCTTCTCAGAGCCCCATCCAGCCCAGCCTGGGACATTTCCAGGGATGGGAAGTTCACAACTCCAGTCCCCACACAGCTCTACAGACTGACCTGGATGATCTGGAGTCATTCACCAGTGAAACCCAAGCTCCTGCTGCCGTTGCCTGTTGTGCAGGCCTGTGTCAGATCCCCTCCTCCTCAGCAGCATTCCCACGTGGGTTTATCTCCACATCTAGGGAAGCCCACTCTGCCAGAACAGCAGTCCTTGGGGGCTGCAGGTAACCGAGGCTTTCCCTGGAATGGGATGGGGGTGGCTCCAAGAGCAGCTGCAGCTCTGGGAGAAATGCAGCACCTGCAGCGCAGCAGGTGATGCCAACCCCGTGGCTCTGTGTCACACCACAGCCTGTCCCCTTCTTCTCCTGAGAGAGCCCTGCCAGCTCCGTGCCCAGCTGATTCTGCACAGTTTCTCATCAAAATCCAGCTCCGGGGTTTGCTTGGCTTTTTGTAACCACTGAAAAATCAGGCCCCTAAATGCAAAGGTTTATGCAAATGCATAATAACAAGAAGTTAACCACACTTTTGCATATCTTAAAGGAAAGGTTAGGTTTGGGTCCCATCTGTGTTTTGAACGGAGTTCTGATTGAGTTCTTGTTTCCTCTGAACCAGCTGTGCTAGTGTCAACACATCCCTGGGAAGATGAAAGGCCCTCAAAAGACATTTGATCAGATTAGCTGTGATTCAGCTCATTGGAGGGAAATTATTAAATGGGCAATTCCTGCCAGGGAACATGAAGGCGATACAGATAAGAGGGAATGTTGGATTGAAGGAGGTTGGATTAGCACAGCTTGTAAAATCCTGAAGGCCAAGTTTCCCTAAAACATCTGAATGATGGGCTTTTTCTTATTCTTTTTTTTTTTTCCCTTTTCACTCACTGTCTCTCTGTTGGTTGCTCGTGGTTATCATTGCACTGGAGCACAACGGAGCTGCAACCTCCAGTGTGGTGCTCAAACTTCCAAACCTTTCTCACACTTCCAAACCCTTCTCACACTTCCAAACCTTTCAGGCTCCACCTGGAACACGTAGAGCTGGATTGCCAGACGCCAGAGCAGCCTGCAAGCCTCGTGCCCTGGGAGCAGGGCCGGTGCTCCCTGCTGCCCCCCGAGCCCCCGTGTGAGCCTGAGCCGAGGCTGGGCTGAAGGCTGGAATGCTCTCGTTAATTAGCCACTGTCAAAACAACCCCAGGTGATGTCGCAGGTAACCAGACCCCCCAAGATAGGCAAATCAGCAGGACGGTCTGGTATCAGTAACCCGACTCTGATACCTGCAAAGCAAACATCCCCTTATCTCTCTCTCTATCGCCCTATCTCTCTGCTGATCTAATCATTACCATGTATGTCTCCCTACCTACCCTGCTCCATGTTTTATCTGTCTTTCTGTTGGCTTGGTCATGTGTGAAACACTCGGGTGGCGTCTGATCACCCCCCTCCCGCCATCCCATAAATGCTTTCTCCTGAATATTCCATCGTCCTGGAGCAGCACGGTCCTCTCGATCCACCCCGAATTGCCCCGACCCCTCGTCTCCCCAACAGCCCACGTCCCTGGGAGGCTGCGGACAAAAGGAAGCTGCGTGCCAATCGGGGGTGATTAGCAGGGATACAGGGCACTCATTGTGGCAGGACAGAGTCCTTAATGAAAGGGGAAGGCGGAAAAGGAGCGGGGGAAGGACTGGGGCGAAATTCTCCGGGGCGCCTTCCAGGTTAAAGGATCATCAGGGTCCCCCCTGACCTCGGAAAAACAAAAACAAAAAAAATAAGGCAAGAAAAAGAAGGCAAGCCCCAAAGAGTGCGATGCAAAATGGCCCCAACGGCCAGTAGGATACAGGGAAGCAAAAAAAAAAAAAAAAAAAAGAGAATATAATTGTATTCTGTTATCAGAAGCAACATGGTCGAACAAAAGGATCGCCTTCGCCCACCTGAGAATGGAATGTGAGGCTCCATTTCGCTGCTCTGATCGTATTTGACAGCCCCCCTCGAGACTGCCTGGTTGGTATGGCAAATCGTCCTTATTACCTGCTGGGGTGAATGAATCCCCCTTTGTGCTGGCACTGTCACGCCGCATTAGGTTGACAATGGCCCGAGATATTTTATATGAAATTTGCCCTCACTTGTGATTAGCCAGCACCAACTAAGTCATAGCAACCTAGAACTATGCATTGGCCGGGCCCCGTTGTCGGCCGAAAGGGAAATCCCTATTCAAATGGTTTAATAAAACAATCTAAAGGGCGTGTGAATCGTGAAAAGCATTTTCACTTTTCTCTTTAGCTTAATCTCATGGTCGCTGGGATATTGTGCTCCGAGCAGACCCCAGCAGGGTGTGGGCTAAGGTCCCCCATCAACTTCTTTTACAGCCTCCTTTTCTGCGAGTTAATGATATACCGGTGTGATTGCCTCCCGCAGCAAGAAGAAACACGCATTTGATGAAAAGGATGGACCTCCTAACACATCCTAAATGGCAACAATTTCTCATCCAAAGGTCACAGGTCATAACCTGGATTTTGAATCACCACCCAGATCTTTTTCAAAGCCCTGCTAAAGCTGGGGGATTCGGCGAGGCCGTTTTACGCGCACACACACACACACACAGACACCGCGTTATCTCCAGAGGTTCCTGCTCCGCTTGAGGCCTGAGCTTAGTGCTCGGAAACAATTGGATTTTTTCCCTGGTTTTGGGCTACAGTTTGCTGCCTTTCACGTCCTCTCCGCCCCGGAGAGAGGTGGGCAATGCAGAGATGTGCAGTGCCTGAGGGTCACCCAGAGCTCAGCAGCACCTGGGGTACAAGCAACACCCTTGGCCTGATCAGCAGCTGCCCATTCACCCCAAACCTGCCACACTCCCAGCCCCAAACATCACCTCCAGCAAGGCTTCGAGGTCTCAAAACTCTCCCCACGCGCTCGAAGGTGTGGAAAAGCTCCCCCAGTGCTGACCCCTCTATAATCGAGATCTCCCACGCACGGGTGAGACGCAGCCACAGAGACTTGGCAGCGGAGCGGGCTGGGAGGAGGGAGAAGGAGAAGCGCAGGGTTCCCCTTCTGCATTTTCGCTCCACTTCCTCACTCGGGATGGGAGGAAGCAGGGTCCCTGCAAGGCTCCTGCTCATCTTAGCACGTACCTAAGCAGAGGAAAGCTCTGCCTCTGCAAGACGAGGCTGGAAATCCCCAGGGAAACGAGCTCCCTCATGAACCTCCCGCAGCCCGGTCTCCCAGCTCAAACCAAAGGTGAAGAAGGGGAAAGCAGCACAGGAACCTGCTCAGTTTTCCCCACTTTTCTTTCCTCTTTATTCCCCTCACGAAGCCTTGAGCCAGGTGGGGCGTTCACCTCCTGGTCGCACATCCAGATTCTCCCTCGAGTTTTTCCCGCCGGAGCTCAGCAGGAAGAGTGGGACTGCACAGGCCCTCGTGAGGGACCCTCTTGGCTTCCAAAATCCACGTTAACCTCTCCTAAAAGGTGTTCACAGGAGCTGTGGTGTGTTTCCACTGCAGCTCCCCACATAATTGCAAGCTATCTGGGGCAAGGAATGATTCTGTTATTAAGTGCTTGTACACTGTTTAGCACAATGGGGCCCTGATCTCTGCTTGGGGCCTCAGAGTCTACTGTAATACAAATAATTAACCATAATAGAGCTGGGAAAATATCTTAATAAAACCATGGAATCAATTTGAGGCAATTAAGCAATTTTTCGGCTCGCAGAAGTTTTTGCTTTACAGGCTCCATTTGGAGACGGGAGGGGGTCTGGGTGCTGGAGGAGCTGCTCACCTCCCTGCAGCAGGCTTGGGCAATCTGGTTTTGTTTTTTTTCTGTGGGTTTCAGTTTCACCCAGTTGGGGAAGCAGAAAAATTTGATGTAGCTGCCACGGCATAAAAGCCACTTTTTATAAATAGCTTGTGAGAGGAAGCATGGTTTGGAGGCTGGATCTGTGGCTCCTGAGGGAGAAGAAGGGGCTCAGTCCTGCAAAACAGGACTTTCAAACAGCTCCTCTGCCCACCGGTGAGATGGGGAGCCGTCATTATCTTCCCACTTTCTAATCCCAAACACTTGAGGACAATGCTAGGGAATTTCAGACCTATTTATACACCGAGGGATACGGAAATTGCAAAGCCCCAGACACAGGCTGGGTGGTTTACAAGCAATTTTAAGTCAGCAGATTAGCTGCAGATGACAGATATTCTGGTTATAGTCGGAGCTCTTGTACAAATCCCAAGCAGGAAAGGGAGCTCAATGCATTGAACACGTGTCTGAAGCTGTCTCCAGTTGTGAACGCGTCCATCTCTGGGGGAGTGCACGTGAGGACACTGCTGAAGGAGCTCAGCTCCTAAAGATGGGAAAACCAACAAATCCCAACTGAAACAGGAACCTCAAAAACTGAACTACAGCACCCTTTCCAGAAGGAAACAGCTCCACCTTCCATGAACACGTCTGCTGACCAGACTCAGAACTTTCTTGTGCAGAAAATTTTATGGTCCTTGGCAGGAACATTTATCATAGAGAATAACAGAGTGTTTTGGGTTGGAAGGGACCTCAAAGATCTCGTTTCAACCCCTCTGCCATGGGCAGAGACACCTCCCACTATCCCAGGGTGCTCCAAGCCCCATCCTTGGACACTTCCAGGGATCCAGGGGCAGCCACAGCTTCTCTGGGCACCCTGTGCCAGGGCCTCCCCACCCTCACAGCCAGGAATTCCTTCTCAAAATCCCATCTAACCCTTCCCTCTTCACTTTAAAACCATCTCCCTTGTCCTACCACTACTTGCTCTTGCACCACGACCAACAGCTGTGTTCTGAGACATTCCCTTAAATCTTTCAATGCTAAAGAAAACACAACCAAAATAATCACAACAGAAAAAGTGGAAAAAATAAATTTCTTCCTTACACCGTTGTGCGCTGCCAGCATGGCTGAGAAAAGTCTACGAGCTGGTGATCAGCCTGGTGCTGGTCCCAGGCATGGAGAAAGGAGTCTTAGTGCTTAAAAACTGAAGGGAATTATCCTGACCACCTCACCCTCTACTGCACCATGTCCCAATAACGTTTAATTTCAGTCACCGTGAGGAGTCAAGCCTGTCATCCCGTTGGGCTGAAAATGTCATTTGTTGGGTTTGGGAAGCTCAGCAAAAGCATGGAAAGTGAATACATGGCTGAGGGACCTCCTGGGAATCTGTCACACCCTGAAGAAGACAAGGACCTTGTGTTCTTGGTGAATGTAAGACCACAGAAATGCGATTTTTGGAAGTTCTCCATTGGCTTCACTGTCAAATCATAGACAGGGGTTAAATAATAATGATATCAGCACCAAAACAGCCAGAACTTGTATCTGCTTGTGGTTGAAAACAGTGAAGCTCTCACCTTGCCCTCACTGATGTGAGTGGGCTACTTGACCTTAAAAAAAAACCCCCAAAACCAAATAACCTGCTGCAGAAGCAGAGGACACCAAACACCTGCAGATAATTTTCTCAACCAGTCATCACTCACAAGACAAGCCAATTTCTTCTGATGCATCCCTTGTTTTGCCCAGTTTCTTAAGCTCAAACAATGCCCACCTCCAATCAGAGAGATGCCCTGTGCCACACACTGGTCAGCCCTCGTGGCCAGCAGAGCTGGAAGCGTCCAGGAATCCTCCCTCCTCTGGAAATTATCCCTTCCAGCCTGAACTGCACATGGATTTTGCCTTCCTAGGCAAGGGAAGCGATGGGGACCCTGAATGGGAATAACCTCTGAGTGGGGATTGGAGTCTCTCTGAAGGGACTGGGGCTGTGAGCGAGAGGGAAGAGGAGGGAGGCGCTCTGGGGTTCGATCCAGCTTCGATCTCTGTCTCTGGGCTCACCCATTTTAAGCCAAATGATAACAGACCCTTTGATGAAACCTTCCCTTCCTCAGGCTATGTGACATTACAGTGTGTTTTCTTCTTTTCTTTCGCATCGCGAGGATTTTCCAGAGCTTCGCCAACCTGATTGCAACAAAACTCGCAATTCCAGCTTTGGATTCTCATTCTTGCTGCTGTCAATTCACCAAATGCCTGTTTGCTCTTACATCAGCCCTGCCTTCATATTTGAGGACTGGACACGATGTTATTGCTGATTTGGCGCCTGATGTTCCGTTACAGCTTCTTGAAGAGCATCCACAGCCCCGGGCTCTGGGTGTGTGCTCTCCGGAGCTGGTGGGAACAACTCACAGCTCCCCAATCCAGAATATTCACTTGGAGGGGAGGAGAGGCGATGACCTGTTCTGCTCACACTGACTTTGGTGACTTTCGTGGGAGGGAAAGGCACTTGCCAAACTGCTGGAGGAAGCCAGCACCTTAAGGGTTTACTGACAGTGCACATCGCTTTCATCCCTGCCTGTCTTAGAGCAACAAAATCAAAGCTCCGCATCCTGCGGTCCCTCAGGATGGGAATTGCTGAAGATTCCTCTCTTGCTGTTAAATGTGAGCTCCCTTGGTGGCAACGCTGCTGCTGCCCTGTGTAATGAGTGGGGGATAGATGACATGTGAAGTGCAAAAAAACTGGGAAAAAAAAAAAAAAAGAACAACCGAGCAGCCTTCGGAAATGTCTATGCAAATCAGTTACTGAATAAATCGAGTCAAGTGAAAATATCTATTTTGGCCACCAGCAGAAAAACACGTGGCCTGATTCTCCTCTTGGCCTGGTGTAAATCAGAATAACTTTTGTCTAATTCAGTGGAAGTGGCGGAGAAGTTAAGTCAGTGTCATTAGGGGTGCATCTTGGTATTAAAATACTCTTATTTTTTCCTGCAAAAACCTCACTTTGTTAATGATACCATTCACTTTTGAATTTGCACAAATATCTGGATACACTGGCAGTGCTTCCAGAAGCACTTAAAAATCCCAGATATCAGACTTGGACCTAGCACCCTCGTGCCCAAAGGCAGGATCCACTCTGCCTGAGCTATCCCTGACAGATGTTTGTCTAACCTGTTCTCCAAAACCTCCCAGGTCGGAGCTCCCACCCCGTCCCCGGGCGATCTCTGCTCACACTTCACTACCCTCACCGTTACTCTGCTCTTCCCAAACTCTGCCCTGGTCCCCTGGGCTGCGACCGGAGTGGACGTGGAGGAGAACTTGTCAAATTAACCTGGGCTGACCAAGGGAGGGGGTGGGAGTGAAAGGAAGGGGAGAACAGAGCTGTGGAGTTGCGTAACAGATCGGAGGCAGAGCTGGGAACAGAGCTCAAGGTCCCTGCACTCCATGAGCGATTCCTGCATAAGCAAGGGAATCCTTAATTTGGAATTCCACCGGGAACCTCGCCTTTCTCCTGGCCTTTTTTGATATGTTCCCTCTCCACGCTCGCTCCCATCTCTCATGCTAATTTCGCTTCCCTCTCAGCATCTCTCGCATGTGCCCTCGGAGGGGAGAGGCTGCTGTAACACATGCGGTCCCTGACTGAATCATCCCTTCACTTCTGCATGACTAACACCGCTGCTATTTGTCTAACTATTTCCATTGATGTACATTTAATATGTAGAAAGTTAATTAAAGCCTTATTCATAAAAAAAATATCTGGGCCAATTTAATATTTTTTTTATAAATACCCCGAGGGAGTATTTCAATTAGGGACTAAATGCCAGAAAACACTGTCAGATTCACCCCCCCCCACCACCTCCCCATCTCTAATCAAAGCATCAGGTTTTGATACTATAAAGTAAAAGCCACTAAAACCACAACAATATTTAGAGGCATCCGCTCTGCAGGTGCAGAGATCAATCCTGAGAGAAGCTGAGAACTTCCAGCTCTTGGTGGAAACCAGTGGAAGTTACTCTGAGGAGAAGCCAATTCCATGCCCAGAGCTCCTTCCCGAGTGGATCTGTGCTCATGCTGGGATTGGAGAACCTGCTGAATCTTTCTAATCAGTTTGGTCCTGCAACCTTTAATCATGCAAATGGCTCACGTCTTCCGTGCAGCTCCAGACTTGCCAGAAAAAGGCTTGCAGGACTGAAATTGGGATTTGTCCTGGCACAACAAAGTTGCTGATGGTTCTGGGCTGGAAAATGCATCCCGACAAACAGATGCTTCTCCCAGGTTAGCTGGGAGGAGTAAAAACTCTGGAGCTTGTAAATCACATGGCCCAACAAGTCTCGTTAGTGGACACTATCATCCAGGAGCTCAGTGGGTATATCGGTATTTCATGGAATCCCAGATTGATGGAATGGTTTGGGCTGGAAAGGAACTGGGAGATCATCCAGTTCCATCCCCTGCCATGGGCAGGGACACCTCCCACTATCCCAGGGTGCTTCAAGCTCTGTCCAGCCTGGCCTTGGACACTTCCAGGGATCCAGGGGCAGCCACAGCTTCTCTGGGCAACCTGTGCCAGGGCCTCCCCACCCTCACAGGGAAGAATTTTTCCCCAATATCCCATCTAACCCTCTTCCCGTTCGGCTTAAAGCCATTGTCGCTTATCCTGTGAATGTCCCAACCCCTGTTGGTGATCCTAGAACCAGATGGCACAGCCACCAACAGAATACGAATTCTGCAGATGTCAGGAAGAAGTTCTTCACTCAGAGGGTGGTGAGGCCCTGACACAGGTTGAAAATCTGGGGAGGCCCCATCCCTGGAAGTGTCCAAGGCCAGGCTGGCCAGGGCTTGGAGCAACCTGGGATAGTGGCAGGTGTCCCTGCCTAGGACAGAGGGTGGAATTGGATGATCTTTGATGTCCTTTCCAATCCAAACCATTCCAGGGTTCTGATTCTGGGAAATCTCAAAATCTGCTATGCCAAGAATGAGGCCAAGGAAAATGCCGTGCGTCACATGAAAGGAGCAGTCCCCAAACTCTCCAGCAAAGGACGAGTCATGAGATTCATTCTGAGGAAGATCTCCAGGCCCATTTAACCCAAGTCTTCACTTCGGGAATTTTTATGGGGCCATTGCAAAGGCTCCTCCACCTGTGCCTTCAGAGAGAGATAGTGGGGTACCTGAAGCAGTTGCTGGTACGTGATTTCCCCCCATGGAGCCTTGCAGGGCCCACGTAGCAGCCGTCAGAAATGCTAATACGAGAGCACAGGCCTCAACTGGAAATCTTAAGAGGGGATTAGAACAGATGAGTCCTCATTTAGCTCTCCAGAACAACAGCAGAGATAAATCTGGCTGCTCCTTTGGAGGCTGTTAAAGGAGGATTTCCTGGGAGGTGGATCCCCTCAGTGGGGTATTATTGTGCTGGCAGTGGGGCGGGAAGGAATGGATTAAGCGACCGGCAATGGGATGTGGGGCCTTTGGCTGTGCTGACAATGGATCTAAGCTGGGGAGGGTGGAAAGCTGACGCTGGGCTGTAGGAAACCAGGGTTGGTTCCTGGCTTATCCCTGGAGATCACACTGCTGCTCTGGAGATGAGAATTACTCCTCAGCAGCTCGGCCACAGCTCTGCTGGACCTCCTGGTGTGGGAGGCAGCGAGGAAGAAGTTGGGTGTGCTGGTTTGGCCAAAATTTGGAAATATTTGGAAATATTTGGAAATATTTGGAAATAAGACACTGGGTCACTCACACACTGCCCGATTATGTCCTGTAGTGGAGCAATGCCAGTGCTAATAAGAAATGTTATCATTTCTTAAGCCCATAAATCACTCCTAGGTCCCACCATCCTCTTGACTTCCTTGAAGATGCACAATTTTTTGTGCTATGTTTCTTGGCTACGGTGGGAGTTCTGGGACGCTTTCCTTCCAGTCTCCACGTTTGTTCTATTGTGGATAAGCAGAGGTGCTTTGGGCATCACCACCAACCTTGGTGCTAATTTTGGGGATGGGTGGAAGCCTAGAGAGGGTTCAGCTGAGAGCTGAGAGCTCAGCTGAGAAAAGCAGAGAGAGATTTTGGTGAGGAACTGCAGGGATTCCTTGAATTTCAGGGCCCGTGTTTGCCCTTATTTTAATGCTGAGTGCAACACGCAGCCTGTGAGGCTCAGAGTCCTCTTGAGTAAATACATTTTTTAACCCAAGAAGTAAAATGCCCACGATCTGCAGATCCCCACAGTCTCACAGAGCTGATCAGAGGTCAAGCACAGAGATGAAGAGCTCCCAGATGGTGACCTTTACACAAGGAAAGCAAATCTTTCACCCAGGTTGGTTAACCTTCAGTTGGGTTAAACCAGTTTTTATGGCAGGGCAGTTTGTGCCCTTGCTCAGGTGAAGTTCAGGGGAGGTTTGGATATTATCTTGGGTGAGGAGCTGAAGTTCAGGCTGTGAGGGCTGGAATGACTCCCCAGCAGCTCCTGGATCACTTGTGGCTCTCCAGTATTTTCCTTATGGTTTCTGGCCTGGCTGTGGCCTGCGAGCAGCAGGCCTGTGCCCAGCGGGGGTTGAAGCCCAGCACCAGTGGGCTGTGTCATGCTGGGATGTGGTTTTCCTGCTCAGATCAGCTCCAGAGGAGCCACCACCACCCTCTGAGGGAGTCCTGCTACACCACCACCCTGGACTTGCTGATGTGCATCGCCTGTGGCCATGGCGGGAAGAGGATCCACCATCCCACAGTGAGGTTCATCCCAAGCTGTCTGATCCCAATCAGGACCAAGTTTAGCTCCTCCGTCATTTTAAGCCAGGCTAACTTCCCCACTTGCCCAGTCTGAGCTAAGAACGCCCTCCTAATTCTGGCAGCGTTGGCGGAACCAAATAAAAGCCTGAAACACCACGAGTCACAAACCTCACAAAAGGAGGTGCAGCCCTGCACTTACGAACCAGCAGTGAGCTCCAAGCCTCTTAAATATCAGAAGACCCATCCCTACCAAGGAAAGCCCAATATACTTCCAGCTTTTAGCCAACCCCATTAGTGGTCAACCCGATAAAATGGGTAAATACATGCAGTGAATTGTCCAGGGTGCTTGACGCAGTGACCTCAGCGAGTTGCAACGCCAGTGATTACAGGCTCCTTTCCAGCTGGAATGCTGATCCATATGTTTTTAAATCGCATCTACCCCACTCTCCAGACTTTGAGCAACTAATATTTTGTAGCCAGCATCGGTTGTAAGAGGCTTGTGCTGTGCCAGTGGCTGTTAGAGCAAAGTATAATCTGCTTCTGAAGCAGCTACGTGAAAAACCAGGTTAAATATGGGAATATATTTGGAATCCTTAAGAAAAAGAATCAACCCACAGAACAAACACCTTTTGCGCTTCTCTGTTTAAAAAAAAAAAATCACTGGCTTTATGTCAGATCGATTTGAGGATTTCAGGGATGTCACAGTAGCTTTAACGTGCACTGGAAACACCCAAAGGGAGGTGGGATGGGGATCTGAGCAACCTGACCCAGTTCAAGACGTCCCTGCTCGTGGCAGGGGTTGGACTAGGTGACCTTTAGAGGTCCCTTCCAACCCAAACCATCCTATAAATGAACCAAAGTGTTAATGGCTGATGGGACAGGAATGTTCTGAAGGTCAGTGGCTGGCTTTGGTTCAAGAGAGGAGATTTTAGGGAGAGCTTTTAGCTTTAAATTTGTTGTGTTGTGGATGGAAATTGATGATCTTTAAGGCCCCTTCCAACCCAAACCATTCTATGATTCTACAACGTGATTTTTCTCACATATTGATTTTTGATTACTTGATTTAGTTACTGAACCCTTGGGAAAACCCTGGAAACGCGGAACTGAGAACTGAGATGGTGATTTTCTGCTGGCTGGGCAGTTCATAAATTCTGTCCTCTTGAGAACCAACACCAGCAGACAAAACCCATTGTCCTTCTCAATGGAAAAACAATGAGATAGAGAATTTGATGATAAAAGATTTGTACCCTCTTCCATCTTTCCCGATCCACAGAAATCAATGATATCAGGGTGAGTTTGGGCCAGGGCTAGAATTAATGAAGCCATAAACAGAACTCTACAGAACCTAATCTTTGCATTCAGAGTCACTCTACAGAACCTAATCTTTGCGTTCAGAGTCACTAAGTCATCTCTGAAGTGTTCAGGTGCAAGTGGTGGACTTTGAAGGAGAAGACCCTGTGCTCAGGGGAGCAAAATGCAGAGAATATTCTTAATTTTGGTGCTGGGCAGAGATCATAACTCAAATATAAATCTCACCAGAGTACCACTGAGCATTTCCCATAAAAACTGGGCTCCACAGAACTCCGTCTCAGGACTCATTTACATCTTCAAACTCATCTCTCAAGGAATCTGTATCTGAAATCCAATCAGAAAAGCAGACTGGAAATGTTGTAGGAACAGAAACACCTTTCTCCACCAAATCCAACTGCACCAAAATAAATTTTCACCTTTTCTTTCTTCTCTAAGAAGAATCTGTGAAATTTCCTGTGGGAGCATCTTCATGTCAGGACTCAGCAGTTGTAACTTGAGAATAAACCACAGATTCGGGTCTTATCTCTTACAGCTCTCATTTTATAGAGCTGTGAGGCTGCTTTATGAATTTAGAGGGGTTTTTAGGTGACCATTGCTCATTTTTAATTCTGGATTTAGACAGAATGAAGGAGTTTGGGGTTCATACCATGGCTAAGGTTAGTAACAAGGGCTAAAAAAAATTAACATAGTCTAGGAAATTCTGTTTTGCTTCATTTTCAAGAGTGGAAAAGCAGATGGACCATGTAAGAGTCTGAACTTTGGGGCTGAAGAAGTGTTTTATCTTGTTAATGTCAGATTTTCTTTGAGTGAGAAGATAAAGTCATTCACCCTCAATAATATAAAAACCACTTCAATATTCTATAAAATACTAAAGGTGTGATTCTGTGATGGTTTAATGATTTTCTATTTTAGCGTAAGATTGCATTTAAATTAAAAAGAAATAAAATGCCTCATTTTCAGTAACTAAAATGAAACTATCCAAAATGTGCAAAAAAACCCACCAAAACCCTCAGGAAAACCAAAGTTGTGCATTTTTTTTTCCCCTGGAAATTAAGGGGAACCTGCAAAACATCTCCAGTTTGGTGCAGCTTCCTTTTCTGATGGAAAACTGGCCCAGAAGAAAAAATAAACACATTTTTGACACGATATAATATCTCCTAGGCTGACTCTTGTGTGCTTAGCCTGAGGGGTCTCCCACTTTTCCATGGCTCGGGGTGAACAGAAACATCTCCCGGTGCCCTCCCCACCCATTCACACTCCCACAACATCCCCGTGGCAACGGCTTCCCTGGGAAAGCAGCGCGATTAGGACAGGATAAACCATAATTATTAGCTATCATTTGATGTGATTTAGCACCTGGAAATAATGGAGAGGAGATCGTGCCAGATGCTGAGTCAGCACGGTGCAGCCTACCGGGAAGCGTTCCGCGGAGCTCTGTCGATCAAGCTGGAGAGGAACACTCATGAGGAGGCCAATGAAAGCACCTAAATGGTGCTGCAAGAGATGCAGGGCCCTGCGTGCGACCTACTTTGAAATATCCAGGCGGTTCTGTGGTGGCTCCCTGGGGAATGGAGAGGCAGAGGAAGGAGGATCTGCTCCACCGGATCCAAAACCAGAACCAGAAACTCTCTTCTCTGCCTTGTTCCCCATCAGAGCCCCAGGCTGGGTCATGAGTGCTTTGGAAATTGCTTTTCTTCTCTGGGAAGGGTGAGATGAGTCAAGACGAAATAAAAAGTGAAAGACACTTTCTGTTCCTTCAGTCAGGGCCTCTTCCCAGGGCTCCAGGACAGCTCTGCATTTCCCAGGATCTGGTGGATTTCTGGATTTCTCTTTCTGTTTCACAGAAGCCCACAAAGGTTTGGGTTGGAAGAGACCTCAAAAATCATCCAGTGCCACCCCCTGCCGTGGGCAGGGACACCTCCAACTATCCCAGGCTGCTCCAAGCCCCGTCCAACCTGGCCTTGGACAATTCCAGGGATCCAGGGACAGCCACAGCTTCCATGGGAAATCTGTGCCAGGGCCTCCCCACGCTCTGAGTAAAGAACTTCCTAAAATGTATAGAATTCATATTCTGTAGATGGCTTTGCCATCAGATTTTGGGGTCACCTCCAGCCAAAGCTCCAGAGCTTCCCTGAGGTTCACCACGCCACCTTCCACCTCCTTAAAAAGCCTGCCCAACCCACAACAGCTTCCTTCAAGCCCTTCCCTGGAGCATACCCAGACAGTGACATATCCACACCCCTCTTTTATGGGCCCACCTTACACTGGTCTGCTGTAGGGTGGAGCTCTCTGACCCCTTTGCATCCCCCAAGATTTTGGAGCCCACCAAAACCTGCTTTCCTCTGCTTTGTCCTCACTGCTCAGAGTCAGCTGTGCCTCAGTCATTCCTAGGAGCACATCAGTCGCATGCACAGCAGAAACCCAGAGTCACACCGATCCTTTTGAGCCTTTCCCTCTCCTGGTGGCTGATCCCTGCCTCTCTCTTAACCCCATGGATCTTCTTGGATGGACAAATCCTCACTTCGAAGGAGATGCTCCCAGAGAGATGGGGCTGAGGAAACAAGGAGTGAGAGAGGCTGATCCATCCAGGCACATGACTCCTCCTGCACCAGAGCTCAGCAGGGAATGTGCTGAACAATATCCTGCTGGAAAATGCCGTGGTGCTCTGCAGGAGACACCCCCATTCCCCTGCCATGAAAGCCCACTGCAGAAAAAAACCATGCAGGGCATCTTTGTACACCCTGGTTTTCCTTTGGCTGCCCCGTCTCATCTGCTTGAGGACGGAGAGGAGGAAAATCTCTGCTTGTTATTACAGGAGCCCAACCAGATGATCCCACAGCCCCTTCTGGCCTTAAAATCCCCGCCTCTATTCAGCACTGCCAGCTCCTAACGCATCTCCCGGGGAAGAAAAGCCACATTCACGGGCTCGGATCCCTCTTTGTCAGGAGCCTTCGCTCCTTTTGGCTGTTTGGGACATAGGAAGACAACGTTTATCTCCTCAACCAGCAACACCCACCCAGCGGACGGATGTCCCCGGTTGCGGAGCCATTCCAAAGCAATCCCCACGGTGTCCCCCTTCCCCCCAGCACCCGGATGAAGGCCACCAAGCCTCCGCTGTCCCTGCTGCCCTGCTTGGCTCCCGTCCATGCGTGTGTGTGTGCGTGTTTGTGCCTCCCGTGGCGCGCCAAGGGCCCGTTTGGGGTTGGGATTCTCCCGGGACAAAGGGATGCTAATCAGCTCCCTCTACTGTTCCCTTTTGTCTAGGACTAGCTCCCACGCTTGGACTTGGCACTCTCGGGATGCGGCAGAGGGAGCTCCTTGTTGCGACCAACCTGAGCCCGGTTTGGGGAATGCAGCGTACCCAGCAGGGAGAGGGGAAGGAGGGGAGGGGGGGAAGGAAATAAATCCCTAACTCCGCGCAGCCTGCTCCCTGCCAGCCCGGCGCATTGTGAGCGCAGCCCGAGGCAGAAGTTTCCAGTGCCTCCCGCCGCCGGGAGAGACGCCACCGGTTTTGTAGCCACGGGCTGTCTTGTTCCTTCTCCCCTCCCTGATCCCCCGTCTAAATGTTCAAGCCGCCAGGAAAAAGAAAAAAGAAACAACCAACCAACAAAAACCCCCCCCCTGCATGTCAGGGTTGACAGATGAGGGCTGGTGCAACGGGAGGTGGAGGGAGCGCAGAAAGCAAACGGGATCGGCTCCTGGAGTTGTTGCCATTTCCTTCTGCCCATCGTTCCTTTCAGGGTTTGCAGCCCGCGCCTGGGTGTTGGTTGTGTACAGCTGTTTACAGCTGTGTACAGCTCTTTACAGCTGTTTGCAGCTGTTTACACGGGCTGTCTCCTCTCCAGATGCGCCGGAGCCAGATCTTTATCCCGGAATCGCTGTGCAGGTAGGGAGGTGATGAGGTCAGAGTCCCTAAGAAACCCCAAAAACGCTTGAGCCCACGGACCCGAGGGGATGGAGAGGCAGATGCAGCCAGATGTGAGGTTAACCACACTCTCCTAGGTGACATCCCAGCCCAGGGCTTGTCCTTGGACACCTCTGAAGCCACAAGAGGATGAAGTGACCGCTCTGATGGCTCTACCTGGCTCCAGCAGCAAGAGAAGGAGCTCCTCACCACCTCATTGGTCTCCTGCTCCCAAAAGCTGAGGGACAACACCTTGGCACCTTTCCTCTGCATCTCTGCTGACTTCCCTTGCAACCTGCAGCTCTTGCCGAGGCTCAGGGGAAGATGCAAATCACCCAGGACTCTGTGGGCTGCAAACCAGGGATGAGGCTGCAGCTCATCCAGACCTCCCCAGGCTGCTTGTCCAACGTGCTGCAGCTCCAGCATGCTGCCTGCACTGAGCTAGCTACCCAAAATCCCAGCCGGGAATGCTGCAGCCAGGTATCTGGGCTGTCCTGTGGGCTGGAACGGACTCGGCAGTGCAGCATCCCCTCACCCCGTGCAGCAATCCCCTCTCCAAGCCCAGTTCACACGGACACCAAACCCAACTGGTGCTCCTGTTTGGAGCCAGGATGTGCCAGCCTTTCCCCCAGCAGCGCTGGCAAACCTCTGGCCCTCAGGATTGATGCGTCCTGACGGCCGAGCGGAGCTTGCACAGTCGCGTTTCCAATCCTGATCCTTCCAGTTTCCTTCCCCATAGTTACAGGGTAGAGTTTGTAGATCTCCGTTGTTGATACCAGGGCAGCTGCCCAAATTGCCATTAGCGGAGAGGTAGACGGGGTGTGGTTGGAAATCAGATCCTCTTGGGAAGAGTTTCATGAGAGAGCGGAGAGTACCTCCTACATGTAACAAACCTCCTGGATGGATCAGTATCTTGTGGCTTTCTGCTCATGCCTTACTTTATTGCAGAAGCGCAGAAGGCTGATCCAGAGCAGGGAAAAGGAGGGGGTAAAATGTTTGGCTCGGAGACAACCGAGATGCCAGAATGCCATCAGGAAAATAGGATGAGATCTGCTAAACATATTAATTTTAAACCATTATGAGATGTGGTTATGCCTTAAACAGCAAGGGACTGCCTTCATTCAGTGGTCCAGGAGATCCTTCCCAGTGCCGTGTGGCTCCATCATTAAAATGGCCTCTCCAACTGGGACTGGATGTCAGGATTGTTTTCCAACAGGAGAAATGTGAGGGGTGGGAACTATTTGCCCCCAAACTGGGCCTCCAAGAAGCACCCATGGAAGTCTGAGGCTGTAGCCCTAGGCTCCCTCTATAGTCAATGCAGAGAAATAAACATCTTGCTATGATTCATGTTATCCTGAGATAGGTGTCTGAGATAGGTCAGATGAATTGCTCCCCGGAGATGCCGATTGCTCTCCACTGCCTACAAAGGGAGCCTGGGGTGACTCGCTCAGACTTTGACATCTAACTTTGGGAGATGAGATCGGGCCTATCAGGGAGCCCGGGGAGCGATGTTGTTATGACACAGCAAGAAAAAAATATGGAGGAGACTCGTGTCTCCGAGGGATTATAACTGAATTTAGATGTCTGGTTCCATTCTTGCCTAACCTGGGGAAAACTCATGTGGATTTCACCAGACACAAGGTGAGCTTTCTCATCCACAGTGGTAAAGAGTCAACCCTTGAACACAGCTTTGGGCTTTCTGGAGGGAAAGGATACGTGGGGCTTATCCCCAAGAAGTATAGAGTCCAAAATAGCATAACTTCAAAAACAAGCCAAGTCCAAAATCAGCCTGGCCACAAAGGTGACAGTGCCCAGCATTCCACAAGGAACTGGATGTGATTTGAATCCCACATCTCTCAGGAGCTAGACAGATGCCTGCTCTGCCCTTCATGTAGTCCCTGGGAGCAAGAGTCTTCTCATCCAGAGCCGGTCTCCCTGGATTCCCTCAGTGATTGATGGAGAGATGTAGAAACGTCAGGGTGTGAATAATTTAATCCTAACTGTCTGGAATACATCAGATGAATCATGCCCTGGAGGACCCCAGCAACAACTGGAACCACCTCGACCTGTCTCGCTGTCTGGCACAAAGGACCCAAAGTTTTTCTGACCCACTGCTTTTCTGCAGGCCCCAGTTTAAACTTTTTGGGAAGCCTAAGTAGCAAAGAAAATGGTCATTGATAGAAGAGAAAATAGAGGGGCTGGTTGTCAACACCAGAGCAGTGGAGGAGATTTGTAAAGAGAAGGCTGTCTATCTCTTGGTGGTATGTCAAGGCAAAATGTCCTTTGGGAAGAGATGTTGTAGTCAAATTCAGATTTTGGTTTTATTCCAGAAGTCTCGAGGGGAAATTCTCCAGCCTGGATCATGCAAGAAGCCTGCCTGGATAATCTGACAGTGCTGTCAGGCCGTGAACATGCATCATGTGCTCTGCTGTGGGAAGGAATGAGGCCCTGGAGATCCAGGGATCTCAGATCTCTGCCAGTAACGCACAGCTAGAGCTGCCCCTCCCCCCTGCCGAGGGACCTTCGGAGGGATTGTTTGGTGTCACCTCCCAAAGGACACTCTGCTGTGTCTGTAAGGAGCACCGTGAGGGAAGATAACAGGAAATTTTTAAGCTTTGTGGTCAGTCTGGGTAAGACGACAGGGAGATCCCATCCCATCCCACCTTGATTGGAGATGGAAGTCCTGGAAGGCAAGACACCCCCCCAAGTTTAATAACAAAGCAATCCAGTGGTCTTGAATACTCTGTACTTCATTCCATGCTCACGCTGGTGGCTGCCCAAAACAGGAGCTGCACCAGAAAGGACATGGCTTTGCTGGACACAGACGGGATTAACCCCGAGGGACACGAGCAGTGGCTCACTCCACCGCTGCTGTGACTCTCGACATTTGCCTTGGAGCGGGGCCGGCGGCCAACCATTATTTCCGGAATGAATTTATGCCTCCCAGGCCCTGCGTCACCCATCAGGCTCTCATTTGTCTGCTGGGGAATTTGATGTATGTCCTCGGAGGGCACGTCTGATGGGTGCAGACACTCGGCAGAGCCACAGGACGCCCCCGCCCCGGCTCGGTGCAACCCCCTCGCGCGCCCGACGGACACAAAAAGGGCCGGAGCGGCTTCCCAAGGCTGCACACGAGTGTTAAAGTCTAATAAACAAGCCCTGCTGGCCAAAGCTGAAAGAATCCGAGCCCTCCCCAACAAAGCATTTAATCCAGTTTGGCATAACCTTTGACATTATTAGGGATCGCAGTGACCCTAATCCAATCAGATTGATTAACTAAAGCGGAGACCCCATAAGCTGACCCCCCTCTGGCCTCTGCTATTTAGTCCTGACCAAACAGTGGGAGAGACGTGCCGTATTTACACCACAATGGGTCGGCGCTGAGAACCTGTTTCATTACAGAGAGACTTAAACTCCCATTACTCCATCAATGTATCATTCTTCAATAGTTCATTAAAAGCTGCTCCTCCACAATAACTATTAACCATTTCTCAGCCCAGCTGGCAGGTTTAAAGCCCCGGCCAGTCTTTAGCAGAAGGAGGTGGGAGTGGGTGAAAGAAATAGATAGACAAGGGCTCCCTTTTTAAATTTAAACGAACTGCGGGCTTAAATAGTTGGAGGTAATTTACTTTTATTGAATGGGGGGAGGAGAGAGAGGAAACTTTTATTTTGACTTAATTATGTGCTGAGGTCCTTTAAAGAGACAGGGCCATGATAAGCTTTTATTGTATTCCTTCTCTTGAGATTGGTTCATATTTCTGCCCAGAGGAGTCTCAAAGAGAGCTTGCGCGGCACTGAGAGACTCTAAACTCACAACTTAAGCATGAACAGCCTCTTCAGCCCACAAAAGCTGAAATTAATGCAGAAGGCACAACTCCCAATGCACGGCACTTCAGCTGGAGATGGAAAACGCCCGTCAGGCTGCACTGTTCACTTCCTGCTGTCAGTGACGGGGTGTCCTTCTCCTACCTCCCCCGAAGTTTTATCCTGCGTATCTTTAGAGGCAACTCAAAAATCTTCCCTTCTCCTCGGTAAAATGAAAGATGCAACAGTTGCCTTAAAAACTGCCAGACCTCTCAGGTGAGTGGCTGAGCAGGAGCTGTGGCTCAGGTGGTCATTTCAGGTCATGTGGCCATGGCCACATTTTCTCCACTTTATACAATACAGGTGAAGAAACAAACAACAATATTTTTCCTTTAGATTTTGCTGTTGGAATAATTCAAGTGAGAGGTGGTTTCTACTGTCCAGCAGTTGAGATCTGAGTTTCTGTGAGACTAGAAATGAGTTGTAATGCCTTTATATTAGAAATGATTTTCTAATCCTAAACAGATTAGGTTCAGGTAGAGAGAAAGAGATCAGGCTTACTTCTTTGCCATACAGGAATCCTGTTTTTTGCATTCCAAGTAGTCTAGGCTGACCAAAACTCCCATCTCCTGCAGATGTTCAAGGAAAGCCCAGCAGTGGCACTGTCCAAAGGTTTCTCCATGAAGCTGCACAGCTGCCCATACGCTCCCAAGACCGCAGAGGAGGAGAAAAGCCCTGTTCCACAGCCTTGACCTTAAAACTCATCTCATTCCAACCCCCTGCCATGGGCAGGGACACCTTCCACTATCCCAGGTGGCTCCAAGCCCTGTCCAGCCCAGCCTTGGACACTCCCAGGGATGGGGAGTTCACACCTCTCCAACAGTTGAATAGGGAGGGTTTATTCCACAGCAAGGACCTGCAAACTCGAGTAGTCTGATAGGGTGGGATGGGGGATTTCTGCTCTTCCTCTGCCCTGGGTGACACACAAAGAGCAAGAGGGATTCAGGATCAGGCCTGTCAAGTGTAGCCTTCAATAGCAGCAGGTCAGGGTCCCCTGGACATCACTATTCCCTGGTAGCTGAGCTCATCAATGCCATTCCTGTCTAAGGTGTGATTCATTAAGAATCCCAGAATTGTTACGGCTGAAAGGAACCTTTGGAGATTAGGCCTGGCTAAAAAAAATATACCTAAATACAGTCTTAGCTAAAGCATGTGAGATATTTTTCCACGGGAAGGCTGATGGGGAAAAAGAGTCTGGTTTTAGATGGGATATCAGAACATGGCTCTTAACAGGACCAGAGCCTGGTGACAGTTTGGCACTGCTGAATCACAGCTCAAGCCTAGCCCTGAATGAGCAATGAGGTTCCACAGCAGCAAGGGCAGCCCGGACAGCAAGGCAGCCTCAGTGAGATTTGGGCCTGGAAAGGTTTTCCTGAAGGCATTAAAATCTGTCCTTTTCAGCAAAAGGAGTGCAGATAGTCTGCGAGGCAAAGGGGAGATGCTTTAGGAGCTGCTCTGGTTTGTGCTGAGGGAGGACGGGGTCCCCACTGACTCACATGAGAGCTGCACTCAGATCCTGGGTGACTTAAAATCCAAGCTGCAAAACAGATTTTTGCTTCCTTGCTTTCCCTCTCTCCTTTTCCCCTTCTCTCTTTCTGGGTAGGAGCTCAAGTATGTTCCTACCCTGGGGGATCTGCCGCACAAGAATGCGACTGAGCTGTTTTTTTTTCTCCCCCCCTCCTGCTGTAGGTGAAGCAAAACTGAAGAGTGGTTTGATTCTCCCTCAAGGAACAACATTCTTCAGTTATGAAATCGTCCCAGCCACCTCTCCCTCCCTGAGCCCAGCTACCAAAAGCCTCCAGTCTGGAGCAGGGACAGACCCTTCGTGCTGGCACCGCTGCGAGATAAGAGAGTTTGGCAGATTGTGGGATCGGGGTTCCTTTGGTCAGCAGGGAGGTGAGGAGCTGTTTATCCACAAGGATAATTGCTACAGGAGATGTGGGGTGTCTCATCCCAGACTGTCTGGCAGCATGTTGCCCGGAGAGGTCATGGACTCCCCATCCCTGGAAGTCCTCAAGGCCAAGTTGGACGGGGCTTGGAGCAACATGGTCTGGTGGAAGAAAATGCCCAAATCTCTTCTGAGTAATGCAGCAGAGGGAAAAGTAAAAAAAACAGATGGGAAGCACTGCAGAACACACCCCAAAGTGGGTATAGATCAGTTACATACACCAGATTCCCTGAAAATATTCCAGATGCTCCCTCCTCTTTCATATGATGGGGAGGGAGGGAGGGAGGGAGGGAGGAAGGAAGGGAGGGAGGGAGGGAGGGAGGAAGGGAGGAAGGGAGGAAGGGAGGAAGGGAGGAAGGGAGGAAGGGAGGAAGGAAGGAAGGAAGGAAGGAAGGAAGGAAGGAAGGAAGGAAGGAAGGAAGGAAGGAGGGGCGGGCCTCTTTGTGCTCAAGGGAAAGAAAGGCAAAATTTATCCCAGCCTTAGTGAGACCAGCAGGACCAGGCTGGACTTTAAAAGACACACAACAAGGGCAAAGAAGGATAAAGGAGTTCTCACAGGCTAAAATAGGCTCCTACCAACTTACAAGGGAAAAGACCAGACACTCAGGTTTAGCTGAGGGCTTAAATCTCACAGGATTCAACAACTTAGGGCAAAACATTCCTAAGAGTTCCCACACTTCTAAAATTTCTAACATTTCTAAGAGTTCCCACTTCTATCAAGGAGTTCAAAAACAGTTGCCTGAATTTGCACCCTGTCCTAATTTGCTGAGTTCATAACCAAGGAAAGCAGAACCATTAATTGATGGTGATTTCCCTGGGCCTTTGATCTTCATTGTATTTCATAACTGTGTCTAAACTGATGTTATCTGATAAGTCCAGTCCCTAGGAACCATCCCCAACAGCCCATCATTTCCCCTCTGCCATCATCTGGAGAGCTGAAATCACAGCACAGGGTCAGAAAAGGAGCCAGGCCCAGCTTGACCACTGCAAACACAATAATCCTCAGTGTTCCTTCCCAGGGGTGTAGGATCATGGGATAATTCATGCTGAAAGGGGCTCGGGGAGGTCTCTAGTCCAACCTCCTGCTCCAAGCTGGAACTGAGATAACCCCACTCCTTTATCACACTCAAGTCCTGTTTCCTGCAGGACGTTTTACACGACACTTTTTCCAAAGGGAATGAGTTCACAGGAGGTTCCCCAAGATCTCTGCTTCCACTCCACCATGGACATCAGTCTTCCCAAACCCGTAGCTCCCCACTCACCTTTATCCAGCACGGGCCCAAAGATGGCTAAGCTGTCGTTGACGGTGGTGCAGTTCCACCTTCTCCCTCGAAACTGGTGTTGGCATTCCTGGATCCCAATCTTTACGCCTTCTGCCACGCTGGGCATGATCTCCACGTAGTTCCGACAGAAGCGCAGCTGCTTGGGCACCAGGCCCGGGATGCTCCCGCACAGGATGGGCTGAGTCCCCAGGGAGGAATACTGGTGACCAATTGCCAAGGACCTGGGCAAAAAAAAAACCAGGGAAAAAAGAGATGCTGTCAGGCTGGATTGCACCTTTGTGCTTGGTTCACAAGAATGGGGACAGAAAATCAGCATCTTCAGCTCCTCTGCATTCCTCTCTCCAGAAAACCTCATTTTCACTGTCATCCCTCCCCAAAACAGCAACATCTCTCTCCTGAAGTTCCCTGCAGGCCCAGCAAGGCAAGAAACTCCGATTTTAATATCTTCCTTCCCTTTTCTTTATCCTCCCAAAGCCTTAATCCATCATTGTGCTGCTTCTTCCCAAAGATAATTTCCTTTGCAGCCAGGGGGTCAAACGTGTGCTTCTTTCTTTGAGAGACAAACACATCTCTACAAGATGTTTCATAGGAAATTTTAGCAGCTGAGGAAACCCAGCCAAAAGCACTTGCAGAGCCACCCAAAGTAGTAACTCCAGCAGTAGAAGCCATCAAGCTCCAAGTCTTTGGAAGGGCAACACCAAGAATTTGGGAAGGGGAACAGCATCATTCCGTGGCGCTTTGGTTAAAGTGAGGGGAGTGAAATTAAAGCCAAACCAAACCAACAGCCCAAAAAACCATCCTAATAAAACTTGAGTGCAAATTCTGTGCTCAGCCCAGTGGAAGTCTTGAAAGGAGTGTCCATGAACCTTTATGTTGGTGAAGCCTTGGAGACAAACAAGTCAGCTCTGCAGGGAGATCAGCAGATATGCAGCTAATTAGATAGATTTTTAAAGTGTTTTTACTGGTGCTTCTAATAATAACCTTGATTACTAAAACTGAAGGGATTTTTAGAGCATAATTTCCTTTTCTTCTAATTAAATCTCTTGATTGTCTTTTCTGCCCTGAATTAATGACAAAGAGGAACCTGCCTGGGCAGTGTGTATTTCTGTTTACATTCATTTTTGCTGTGTGGTTTTCATTTGGGAACAGCCTGGTGTGTTTGAATTATCAACAGGGCCGTCAGGGAATAAAGCCTTCACTCTCTTTTCTCCAACTTAAAAAATAACACAAAAATTCTGTGGTTGCTCAAGAAGGTTCCAGCAGAAAATTAGCTTGACTTTAGCAGTTCTCTAGGCTGGGATAAAAATTATTTGAAAGTGACTGTCTCTGTTTGAAAGAGAACGGTCCTTGCAGCCAATTAACTCCTTTCCTGGAGGGGACCTGGTCAAGAGGGGACAGAAGTGAAAAGGAGGTGGGCATTCACGTGGTCAGGAGCCACATCTCAAGGGCTTTGCTAACTGCAGACTAAGCTTTACAAATCCATCCTTTCCAGGCAAATAAGAACTTTCATTTCTGGGTCCCAAATGGCTCCAGGTAGGAGTTCAGAACCAGGATAACCAGCTCAGACAAGAACGTGCCCGTCAGTAGATGAACTTGAGATGGACAAGGTGGAAGGTGTGTGGAAAAGCAAAGGATTTCCAGCTGATTTCCTTAACTTAGGTGACTCTTTCCGCCTCTGCTGAACTTCTGGGAGATGATTAATCTCAACGTTATGGGACAATTCATCCTACTCCAGGGAGGGAAGCTGAGACAAACGGAACGAACTGTCTTCCAGAAGTGCCCCTCTTTTTCCATTGCGTTAAAAGGGAGGAAGGCAGCTCTCCCTGACCAGAAATTGTGTCCCTGTCACACGCGTTCCAGTGCTTGTGACAGGGGTGTCTCCAGCTGATCTGCTCACCCCAGGCTGCTTTTGTAATCAGTCAGTGGGGAGAAGCAGACACTTCCACGCCACGATTCCCCTGCCCAGTTCAGGTGTGTGCTTTGGGCTGGAGTGAATCATGGCCTTGCCCCCACCGGCGGTGCTGGCGAGACTGTCAAACCCCCCTGGGTGACTGGTGGAGTGGGGCATGTCTGCGCCGTGGAACCTCCAGGTGAATCATGCCATGATCCCCGACAACGACGATGGATAAGTTCCTTGAAACAGTCCCACCCAGGAAAGTTCAGCCCTGTGATGAAGGCCATGCAGAGAGCTCAGCTGGAGGAAGGAGACAAGTTCCTGCAAGAGCCTGCAGGAACCCACAGGAGAAAACCAAGGAAAGGACCCGTCAAACTCATTTTCCTTATCTCAGTGGCTAGATATGGGGTTTTTTGAGCTTTAGGTTAATTCAGCGCACACAATTGGCAGAAAACCATCTGTGAAATGGAGCCCGTGCCAAGTGTACATTTTTGTTTCACTGTTAAGTACTATACAAAACACTGGACCACAATTTCTGGACTAAAAGACACCTTCTAAAACACTGTTTGAGGCTTCAGAGGACCTGCTGAGTGTGCTGCCACTGTGGCCTTGTTGGGAATGCCACATATCCAAATGTTAATCCATTGAACCCCCCAAAACTGAGACTTAGGAGGTATTCACAGCTTTAGGATCAGGAGGTAGGTGGTCCTGTCTCTGTAAACCATGTGTGGAGACGCCTTCATTGAAGTCTCCAGGGAAGAACATGAATTTAGTTGTTCCTACTCATCCTCCAGCCACTGACTACACAGAGCCCAAAATGTGGACGCTTTCCAGAGTCTGAAGTTAACTTTGGTGGGAACATTTGTAGAGTTTGTTTCCACGTCAACTGCAGTCACCAACATCCTTCCCAAAGCTTTCCAAAGTCTCTTACCCAGTTCCCAACAAAGATAAAGCATCCACTGAGTCACCATCAACCTGTTGCAGGCTCCATCCACCATGTTGTGAAGCCAGGAGGAGTTTTTTGAGCTATTTCAGTATGACCCTGATGAAGTTTAGGATTCCAGCCTCATAAACTTTAATCATATGAACAGCCAAACTCAAGCCTGTCTCTGGGGGGTTTTTGGTGGTTACTGCAGTGGTAGAATGAAAATACCAGTCGTAGGAAGAGGAGTTTATGAGTAGGTGCCCTCAACTATTCGTTTCCATTGCTGGAAAGATCATCTAAGATTAAAAAAGAAAAAAAACATGTAGAAATACCTCTAATTGCTTTTTCACACTGCTCCCTGCTCAATACAGCAGGGAAATGGTCACACCTTGCTTTGATCTGCATTGCAGTCTGGGAAGTTTAATCTGCAAAAGACAATCTCCAGCAAGAGCCTTGTTCTCAAGGTGTCATCAGGCCCCAAGACTGTGCAATGCAAATTTGGCGTTTCATGGGGCAGTGTGGAGTCACTTGAATTTCAGCTGAAGGTGCAGGGTGGAATCTCAAAACATCTCTGCATGAGCAGTGGCTCTGCTGTTAAGTAAAGCTGATCACAGTCCTCCTCCTCCTCCTGGCTCACTCGAAGCCTCTGGAGGGTGATAACATCTCCCCAAGCACCCTCTTTTGGTTTCTACTTTGCTTCCAGGTGTAAACGCTTTCTCCCTCTCTAAAGTCAATTTATCTTTAGGAGAACCCAGTTCTTTCAGCTCCCTGTCACTATTATTGATCATCAGGTGGGAACCTTATGAACCTTCCAACCTTCTCCTCCACCCAGAAAAACCCAACAACAACCCAACAACCAAACCTTTAGAAAAGATTGGGAAAGTCTATAAAGATCAGAATCTCATTTCAGTGTTGCTCAACTCTCTAGTAGCTCCCATCATTCATTTTTTCTCACTGTTTCCAATGATCAAACCTGGCATTTGCATTTTTCCACTCTCCTGAGTTCTCCTCCTAAACAGTCTCCTTCACGTGGGTTATTTTGAAAATGTGGTGTCGAGAAATGGGCCGAGTGTCGTCTACTGTGGTCTAATCAGGCACCACCTCCGAATTCCTTAAGCACCAACACTTCCTTGATGCACTGACCCCAACCTCTCCTTTTCCACTGGAGAATTCCTGAAGCTCTCCATTTTACAAACACACTCATGCCCAGCACAGGCGCTGCTCAAGTCTGAGCCGAGAGAAAGGGTCAAAGAGTTGTGCCTTTCCAACCAATCAGGCTTTTCTTCCCATTAGCACAGGAGGAGCCATGAAAACACTGCTCTGTATGTCCACAGCCAAAGTTCTTGGCTTATCTTTAAGACTTGCATGCCCTGAAGTGTTTAATTCAACCTCCAGTGAGCATTTTTCTTTGCCAACACACCTAGAGAGCTCTTCATTTCCCTTATCTCAATCTATCTGCTCCTTCAGCAGAGCCGTTGTAAATAAGTACCTGGCCACCTTCTTAATAAATTACATGTACCCTCCCTCTTGGAATGGACACCCCAGCCAGGTTAGGAGGGAGAAATATGCAGGAAATACCTGCGCAGGGCTTTTTTCAGAAGAAGAGGCGGCTTCAGCTCTGGATGACCTCGCTGTACAGCACCACCCTACTGACTTTTCAAGGTCACCACCTCCTCAGCGCATCAGAAAGTCCTTGACACATCAGGAGCAGCGTGTGGAGACTCCTACACCCCCTTGCTTCTCCCTGAATTCTGTCATTCCTGAGCTTTGCAGGAGCTTTGTTTTGCTATTGATCTTGGAGAGGCCTTTTGAGAGCTTCCTCCAGGGACATCCTTCTGGAGTCCCCGACACAGGGAAAATAACTGCATTTATTAATGCTGAACAGCAAGGGTGCAACTTGCCAGATGACCCAGGATAAGACCCTGAGCGCACTTAAATCCCACCAAATATTGAGAACTGAGCAACAGCAGTGATTTTGCTCCTTTCATTCACCCAGTCCTGGTGAGGAAGTCAAATCAAAGGATGCCTATCTGCTCATAACAGAGGAGATTTATGTTCTCTTGTAGATGACTGAAGTGCTTCTCCCTCTGCAAGGACCTCCCTAAAAGCAAGTTAACCTCCTCCAAATCCTTTCTTATAATCCATCCAGCTTTCCAGAGGTTCAGCTCAGCCCCTGTTCCTTTCTCACTCATTTTGGCTGCCTCTCTGTGTAGCCACATCCCTTGGAAGATGAATTTCAGCCACGTGATGAAAAGCCGTGACAAATTGTGTAAAGCTGTTTGTCTAAAAAGATGCATTTCCACAACACATCTGTGGCATTGTGATCCCAAAATACTGAAATTGAGAAGGCGGCTGGAGAAGTGTCCATAGGTTCTGAAAAGCTGTAAGGAAAACCCTCAAGTGTTGTCTCACATCTACTGGCACCAGAGGGGCTCACAGGGAAGCAGGTGATGGGTGGGCAGCCCCTACTCCATCCTACAACATCCCAGACAGACCCTCTCTGGTCTCCCACCATAATATTTCAAGCTGACCAGCATGAAATCCATGTATGAGGCTGCCTGAAAACACATTTTGTGGAGAAATGAGCAGCTGGAAGGCTGTGGAGGTTCCAAAAATGGAGGCTGCCTTGAATGGCCAATGGCACCGAATGTCACGAGGCTCATGGGGTAGGATCTGTAAGTCAACCATGATCAGTTCCCATAAACCCCCATCGCACAGAGCTGACACATGACAGATGAAGCGTGATGTCCTTCTAACATGGAAAACTGGAAGCTGGGAACAATATCCCAGAGGTAGAGACCAGAAACAGGAGATGGAGTTGAGCCTCCTGGGTCTCTTCCACTCTGGACACAGAAATGTCCACGAGACTCCTATGCAGAGACATGGGAAGGACATGGACCTGCTGGAGGGAGCCCAAAGGAGGGCCATAAAGTCGCTTAGAGGGATGGAGCATTGTTCCTATAAGGAAAGGCTGAGAGAATTGGGTTTATTCACCTTGGAAAAGAGAAGACTTCAGAGTGACCTCATCTCGGCCTTCCAGGGTCTGAAGGGAGCCACAAGAAAGATGGAGACAGACTATTTACAAGGGCCTGGAGAGACAGGACAAGAGGGAATTGCTTCAAACTGCCAGACAGCACGGATAGATGGGATATTGGGAAAAAATTGTTCCTTATGACGGTGGTGAGGCCCTGGCACAGGGTGCCCAGAGAAGCTGTGGCTGCCCCTGGATCCCTGGAAGTGTCCAAGGCCAGCTTGGACAGGGCTTGGAGCAGCCTGGGATAGTGGAAGGTGTCCCTGCCCATGTCAGGGGTGGCACTGGATCATCCTTAAGGTCCCTCCAGCCCAGACCATTCTGTGTTTTATGATTTTATGTTTTGAACTGCCAGCCCAGGGACCAGGTGGGTGGGCAGGCAGGAGAAACTTACTAATTCTACATTCACTGAATGGCCTTATTTTTCACAGAAAATACCAATACTCTGGCACATGCTGTGATTATTTCTCTGTTTTACTACAAAAACGAAACCTAGAGGAATTTTAGAATGAAAAGAAAGGAAGTGGAACTTGTCACACCCCATTATTTTAAACGGAAAAGGAAATCATTCTGCTCACTAATGTCCCTCTTGCATGGAAGTGATTTTCTCCTATGATGTTAAAACTATCCCAAACCCAAGCAGGTACAAAATGTGGACAATAATGGAAATTTTAATTGATGTTTTAGTTGAAAATGTGGAAACCACTTTAACACAGATCAGCAAAATGATAGGTTTGGCTCTAGAAGACATGAATCAAGTAACTGATTCTGATGAAAGATATTTTTTCAGTTTAGGGGTTGTTTTTTTTGTTTTGTATGAACCAGAACCAATCAAGCTTAGGCCTAAGCAGTCTAATTACAGAAGTGTCATATTTTAATTCAAAAATTATGAATGTCTGCAATGTGGATTGCAGTAGGGTCTTCAATATTCGGCTCTGGGCATCTCGCTATCATGACTAAGGCATTCCGAAGGGGTTCACAAAAAGAAATCTAAGCCTGTTGGACAGCTCAAATTCACGGTGCAGGTGTCTGTCCTTCCAGATTCTTTTTTTCTTCCAGCCTGGAAAAGAAAAAGGCTGCAACCTACTGGATTAATTGTTCTTGTTGGGTACCTCTTTATTCATCTCGAAGTGCAGCACAAGGGCTATATTTAAATCCTTTTTTCTCCTCTAACCCCGAATGTATGCACATAATTTTGTGGCCGAGTCCAATCCTGCAAACACGCAGGCATGGAGGTGACTTTTCTCCCATAATAATTCCCTCACCCTTGCCCTGTATTAATAACAGCGACGGTGATGGTGATGATGCAGCAGCACTGTGCTTCTCCAGCACCTTTCATCAGAGGATCTCTGAGCGTGGGACTCACCTCACCCGACTTTGACCATTTAAAAGTTTGGAATCTCGGCCAAGCTCGCTGTCTACCGGAGTCCGTGGAGCAAGATCAGCATCACCAGAGGGCAACTCAGCCCATCCTGAGAGAGATGCCTCAGATAGGTGGGCTGAATCACTGGAGATGCCCAGGAGGCAGCGCTGGCTGTGGAAAAACGAGGAGCATAAACTGGACACCTTTTTATACAATCTAAAAGTAGGAACAGGGAATTTCACCCTTTTTTCACTGAATCTCAGAAATCCTTGGAGAGCTGGAAGAGGAGGCCAAGAAAAGTCTTTGCTGTCTCTTACATGGACTATGGCAGCTTATTTGGAGTAGTTTGAGGCTGGATTTGAAAAATAATAAATTCAATGGCAGCTTCAAGTAGGTGCTAAGAAAGCAAAATTCCCTGAGCTGAGGTTTGGCCGGGACAGCGAATTCCCACAGGAACTAAGGCACACCGCAACACTCAGCACCTTCCACTCTGAGTGCAAGAGATGTTGCTTTGACTTTGTCTTCCCTTAGGATCTACAGAACAGAAGAGCAGAGAATACAAGTATTAACAACCTGGTTCCTTGGAAAAAGTCTTTGGAACTCTTTAATTACCCAAGGCAATTAACTCCTTTGCTACACATGTCATCTGAAAAACAACCCAGCCAGCGGAATAATGGCCCCTCAAACCACGTTTTCAAGCCTGAATCCAGGTCCCAGTGACTCTGGTGGTGCTTCCACACCACATCCTACATCCGGGGCTTCTCCCTGGAGGTCTCCCTGGTTGAGATCTGCCTCCATCCAGCTGCATTTATCTCATAAAAATGTGCCAGGATGGCAGTGCAGGGTTTTAGAGATGTGTAAGCCTTAACATTTTAATCTGCCACCTACACTGCAGTTTATGAGTGCTGTAAATCTCGTGGTTATAATGAACTCATCTAATGATATTGCTGATGGATAAATTTACCTGGGACGAGGAACAACAGTTACTTGCAAATGAAAGGGGAGTAATTTAAAGTTTCATGTAAACACCTTTGCTGCCTTACTTCTGACTTCTCCCAGCCTAACCCCTCTCAGGGTTTCATGACAAATGGAAAGAATGTGTGTTTGTGAGGCAACGACTGGCTGGCCTGGAAAAGAACCTGCCTCCTTTCTCCCCGGCACAATGCTTATATAACTTGGGCACTGGAATGAAGTTTTAGGTGAAAATAGCTGTAATTTTCTGGGTCAGGTGTGCTAAATTAGGGGAATGGAGGGAAGGGATAAAGCAACGTATTAGGCAATAAAAAATGCCTACACAGTGTAGAGATATTTAGACTCCTACTCTGAATTTCAATAATAATTAGGACTGTGGCTAGTCCTAATGCTCCTAGCTCCCCCCCACCCCTAAAGCATCCCAACTTGAACCTTTTTTAAATGATCAGCAATATAAAGTACATATTGTGGTTTCAAACTTCTCATTAAGGCTCGTCCCCCTGCGCTGAGGTCTGGTCTGGGCTATGTCAGTGCTAAATACCTCGGAGGACTGGGCTCAAAGACCTCAGATCCCTGCAAAGATTGGATTTGGACTTCTAAATTGCTTAAGTGCTTAAGTGCTTGGGGGAATTTCATCCTGAAACTCCTCCGTGATGAAGCCAGTTTTGAAATGAGAGCCACGGATGGAAAGCGCCGTCGTTTTGGGGTTTAGGTAAGGACGGCAGGATTTTCACTGTCCACTGCTCCAATAAAGCAAATTACTCCCATTTCTCCCCCTCTCCTTCAAGAAGGTGCTGTGAATACGCACTGGGTTGTGCTAAACACACGCAGCCCCTCAGTTGTGCACACACACACACACACACACACACACACACAGAGGTCTGCGAGTTCCTCCTCTGGCTTTCACTGAGTCATCAGGCTCACCAAATGTGTGAACTCACGCTATAATGTTCTCCCAGAAAAATAACAAATTGATTTCATTTTTACAGGCTACAGCATGCTATATAATTGGAGACACTGCCTTGTCAACTCAGACCGGTCTGACCCGACCAGAGACATTGCTTACAGCTGTTTACGGAGCCATAAAGTTTCCTCCTCTTTGTTTTTCCTTCCTTTTGCACTCTCTTCTCTCTCTCTTTTTTTTTTTTGTCTTTTCCCTCTAATGAATCCTACAACTACTTTTTGTTCTGGCCATAAAATACTCTTGCCTTGATTTAGAGAAGCACTTCAGCCAGTGCTTCACGTTAACACTGGAATCAATGGGGCTTGAGCACATATTTAAAACTGAGCATGTGTTTAAGGACTTTTATTGCACCCAGACAGTCAATAAGGAACTTGTTGTCACACTTGTACGTGCTTTTTTTTTTTTTTTTGATTATCAATACCTAATTAGAAGTTTGGATTGGGCAACCTCAGGGATTGTTTCCTTTGCAGACCCACAGCACAGCTCCAGTTGCGTCAGGAATTTTGCCATTTCTCGTTGTCACCGTGTCCAAGTCTTAAACATCTGAGGAAGGGCAAACTCCTCCACTACTTTATCAACTCTACTGAAATTGCCACCTAGGACTGGGCACAATTTTTTTACATCACAAAAAAACCCACTCTGAAATCTTCTGGGTTTGTCACATTTGCCAAGCACTCAGAACAAGCTTAAGTTTTCTGACCGATGTAAAAATAACAGTTTTATGGAGGGTGGATTTGCAAGGCATTTTACTTCGTGTAAAAATCTTTCATGTTTGTCTTAAAATACTCAGAACCTCAAAAGTTAAGTGAAATGTTTTGATTTTTGTGGAAAAAAAGGATTTCTGATCACATGCCTGATTTTGCTACCATGAAAAAGTTGCTTCACTTTGAACTAATGAACTGAGAAAAAAAAAAAATCCCAAACCCAAAAGGGCTTTTCATCTACTTGCACTATCCATCAAAGTACCTTCTAAGTACTCTGCAATAAATTATGGTTTTGCTTCCTTTCATATCATTCATTCATCACGGAATCTGCTCCTCCTTTGGTCTGAAATGTCACAATTCCCCTCTCATTCAATGCCTCTGAACGACTCGAGGACTGATCAACAGGGAATCAGCTGTTCCAGAGTCACAAACAGGTACAAACACGTCTCACACCCTCTTTGAGGACCATTTCTGTCACAGAGTGGACTGAGGGGAATATTTGTCTGATCTTCGTCCTGCCGTATGGGAAAGGAACGTGAGAGCGGGTCAGGAAAGACAAACCTTCCTCCAAAAATAGGTCTCAGGTCTGTATCTCAGCTTTTAGAAAAATGTGGAAAGCAGCAGAAGGCAGAGAGCTCCTCATCCTCTCCTTCCCTCTCTTTGGGGAGAACTGCAGCAAAAGACGGCCCGGTATTAGACAACAAAAAATCCACACGGAGGAGAATCCACATGAACAGCACCAGAGCCCAAAGGGAAAACAATTCCTATTTAGCACTAAAACATCAACAGGACTGCCATGCCATGAGACCAAAGCTCAAACTTTTGCTGCTGCATATACAACAATTTTTTTCCCAAATGAAAGTGCAATTTCTGCTGCAACAGAACAACTGGATTTTCTCTTTTTTTTTTTTTTTTTTTTTTGCAAAGAAACTGCTTTGCATGGGAAAAAATCCTCATGGCTCCTTGACATGTTTCAGCTAGATCTCAGTAAAATTAAGGAGGTACAGACTGATGAGTCGCTCAGAGGTACAGGAAAAATGCCAGTGGATGTCCTGGCATTTGTATACACCTTGAGAGAGAGAGAAATTCTCTCTCGGAGATCATCTCTCACAACAGAAAGAATAACAACCGCAATAAAACCCGATGCAGAGAAAGAAGCGAAAGGTTTAATTTGCTTTACAGCACTGACTTTTACCATTATCTGCGGATCCCTCCTGTTCACTGAAATGGATGTGCTGCATCTCCCTCAGCCCAGAATTCATTCTGCTGTGAGGGGAACAGGCAGGGAGGTTTCAGCCATAAGGCAGCTTAATTTCCTTGGGCTGCTAAGCAAAATCCCTCCATTTTGCAATCCCTCAACAGGGACAATGACCTAAAGTTAAGTCAAGGTTTTATAAACTGTTTTGGAGAAAGGAAGCCATATTTATTTATTTATTTATTTATATGTATTTAGATTAGGTATTATGAAGAAATTCTTCCCTGTGAGGGTGGGCAGGCCCTGGCACAGGGTGCCCAGAGAAGCTGTGGCTGCCCCTGGATCCCTGAAAGTGTCCAAGGCCAGGTTGGACGGGGCTTGGAGCAACCTGGGATAGTGGAAGGTGTCCCTGCCCATGGCAGGGGTGGAATGGGATGATGTTTAAGGTCCCTCCCGACCCAAACCATTCCATGATTTTATGACTCTCAAATAACAGGCCACCCACTCTCCGAATCTCTTGGCTGAAAAAAGCTGATTTATATGAAAGGTTCTTCCAGTCTTTTGAGTGATCAAGTGACAGACCTGGTCTAAATTCCAACAGCTCAGCCAGAGCGTTATGGCACCATGCGTGCAGCACCAGACAGCACACAGAAGGACCAAGCTTTCTTCTCCAGGCTCCTGTCCCTAAACCTGCTGGAGTCTGGTGTTCTCACACCAGGAGTCGTGGCTCAAAGAGTTTCTTCTCCAAGTGGTTTGGCAGATGTGGTGCCTTGGTGTTCCTCAGAGGAACAGAACTGTTCTCCAGGGTGGAAACTTCCCGACTGGTGAGGCAGTGCCTGGATGGAAAATGTCTGGAAGGGGTCAGGCTGATGAATGGGAAAGAAACGGGGGTGAGAGGAAGAATCACGGAATCACAGAAACCCAGAATGGCCTGGATTGGAAGGGACCTTAAAGACCATCTACTTCCAACCCCCTGCCATGGGCAGGGACACCTTCCACTATCCCAGGTTTCTCCAAGCCCCATCCAACCTGGACTTGGACACTTCCAGGGATCCAGGGGCAGCCACAGCTTCTCTGGGCAACCTGTGCCAGGCCCTCACAACCCTCACAGGGAAGAATTCCTTCCTAATATCTAATCCTGCCCTACTCTCTGTCAATTTGAAGCCATTCCCCCTTGTCCTGTCACCCCAGGCCCTTGTAAATAGTCTCTCTCCACCTTTCTTGTAGCTCCTTTCAGGTCCTGGGCACCATTAGGTCACCCTGAATCCTTCTCTTGCCCAGGCTGAACCAACCCCATTGCAGGTTGGAGGGGAAAGATTCTGAGGAAAGAAAGTGGGTATGGAGTTGTCCTTGGAGCAGCAGAACCCCAAATCTCTGACTTGGGGGATGAAATTAGATTCTGGGTGAAGAGCAAACAACCCCTCAGTGCCGGGGGCACGGAGCCTCCGCGGAAGGACTCGGGAATCTCTCCGGGTGGCAGGCGGCAGGAGCAGCACCTGCACATCTCCCTGTGCAGCATCCCAGCCCTAATGATTTCTTTCTGAGAGCGGCTGGGGAGCTGCAGACAGGCTGCCAGATAGTGATCAGCTCGTGGAGGGGTGATCACTATTAGGCAAAGATACCAGCTTTGACTTGCACCGAGGGAAGCGGCCAAGAATTTGGTAAAGCAATCCCAGCTTTCTGCCGCACGTTCCTCTGCCAAGATCCCTCCTGTGTTTACTTTAGAAACCAGAGACGAGCCCTCCTCTTCATAATAATAATAATAAAGCTGCAGGGTCACTCAGCTTAGCAGATGGATTCCTTCCAGCTTGGATTTCTCTGCGTTCCCTGCAGAGCTGAAGCAGTGATGGATCTGGGGGATTATGCAACGTCCGTAATTGGGTTTCACGGGAGATCTGAACGGTGACAAACCCAGGCTGTGGGAAGGGACCTCCACTGGAGACAATCAAATCCACCCATGGATCTCATGTGGGGTCTGAGGAGCCTGAGTGGCCACAGGGATCACGCAGCCTCTGCAGGAGCAGCTCTGTCTCACCAAAGAACTGCAGGAGGCTGCTCACTCCCTGGTTTTCAGCTTTCCCATGCTCCTAGACCCTACGTACAGAATTAGAGAATCATGGAACTGCTTGTGTAGGAATGGTTTGTCTGGGAACTTGGAAGGTCATCTACTTCAACCCCCCTGTCACCATCACGAATGTCTTCTACCAGATCAGGTTGCTCAGAGCCCCATCCAACCTGACCATGGATGTTTCCAGGGATGGGACACCCACCACCTCTCTGGGAAACCTGTGCCGATGAAAATGCACCAGAATGTGGAAAAGTTGGAATCTAAAGGAGATATTTTGACTGGCCAGAAATATTTAACTGAACAAATCACCCAGGAGTTTTGCAACTTTTTGGGGTTTTTTTTTTGTTTGTTTTTTTAATTAAGAAATAGAAGAATTTCCAACTGTCCATACTGCCTGGAAAAGAGAAAGTTCAGTTTTCAAGGAATTTTACAGGAATAACATATTAAATGGTATAGAGGTGCTACAACTGCTGTCTTAGAGCACAACTCTGGGGTTTATTACAATGCTGAACTCATCAATTAATGGAACTCAGTTTCACAAATTATCACCGAGGTTCAGAGGGGCAGAAGGGGATTTAGCAGGAATAAGAAGGGATCGGCTGTTTCGCACAAAGCAGGAACACCTGGAGATCTGACAGCACAAAGATGCCAGGGGTTTAAAGGTCTCTAAGCCCTTCACCTACGAGACATCATCCCATTTGCAACCAACCAGGAGGGTAGAGAGGACACTTTCTTTGGAAGGAATTGCTCAACTGCAAGGCTGAAAATGGCAGTGGAAGCAAAGCCATGAACACAAGAACATGTTTACCCTTGATGTCACCATCAGATGTTCTCTGCCTCCTGTTCCCTTCCCTTCCCGTGTGTATCCACGCACGGACACACCTACTGACACATCCCTGTTTTTGGAGGCTTGATTGAACATTTCTCCGCTCTGGTGCACCCAAGCATTGACCAGAAGCATCGAGGGTGCCCTCAAGGAACTCTTTCCTACGCCTCCTTTTCCTACTAATACTGACTAACAACAATTGGAAATCAGAAGCTCAGAACGAGGTGGGTCAAGTCTCCAAAAACTGGTGAGATATCTTGAGACATGGAAGGGTCAGTCGGGTTGAGATATTTCACAGGGACATTTCGTACCCTTCCAGCTGTACTTGGGGTTCAAACCTGGCTCCTAAAGGTTTTCTGTAGGACTTGTGTCTTCCAGCTCCTCTTGGGTGTCTCAGGTGCCACTGGGAATCTTTGGCAGGACTGGGAGCCTTGATGTGGCCCCCTCAGCCGTGTGGGACTCAGCTCCTGTGGAAGGCTACAACACAGACCTGAGCCAGCCATCCCACATGTCCCGTGTGTCCAGTGGGAAGAACTGGACACAATTAGGAGACAAGGAATTTGGCCTAGTCAAGATACCGGTTTCAATTAGAAGTTAAGTCATGGAGTTAAGTCCAGTTAAGTGCTGGACTCCACTGGCCATGAAAGAATAATGCCACCTGTGCATCCCTGGAAGTGTCCATGGCCAGGCTGGACAGCGCTTGGAGCAGCCTGGGATAGTGGAAGGTGTCCCTGCCCATGGCAGGGGTTGGAACTGGATGATCCCTTCCAACCCAAACCATTCTGGAATTCTCTGATGCCTCAGGTGTGAGTTACTGGCAGTGCAGGTGTCCAATGGGATGAATCCCACCTTGGCCTCAGGATTACTTAGTCAGGTGATAAACAAGAGGTTTGTATTCACCTGTACCAAACCCTTTGGCCGAAGAGCTGGTTCTGAGCTCCAGAGAGACTTGCTGAGAGGAGAAGGGGGTTGCAGTGGGGCAGAAACCCCCTCCATGGGAATTGTAACAAATACAGGAGCAAAGACCCAAACCCAGCAATTCCCACTGTAGACCAAGCCAGGGACATTCTCACCAGGACACAAAACTCTGGACTGAAGGTTCAGCACCATTCCACTTGCCTCCTTGTGAGATGGTTTTCCTCAGCTGGGGCAGGGGAACTGGTGAGAAGCAGTCACAAAAGCTTGGGAATTCTGCCGAGCTCCTTTCCAACAACACTGTAATCTTACGGATTCATCAACGTATGTAATTACCCAGTTAGACCACCCATTAGCTCATCTCCTCTACACCACTGGCCAGGGCTGAATCACCTCCTCCAGAAAGGTGCCCACTCTTGATCCAGAGATATCCAGAGATGGGGAATCTACCAGTTCCCCCAGGGATGCACTGACCCATCTTCCCTGCAGGAGCTGCTGGTTCTGCTGGAGCCAAGCTCTCGTGGCAGTGGTGGCAAAGAGGTTTGTACTGAAGGACTGTGGCTTTCCACACATGGTCCTTGCAGGTGCTAATTTTGACTCTGCTGAAATCACTGAGACCTGAATCCTGTCTAGAACAGGAAGCAAGAAGAGGAAGATGGTCGGTCCCCCGTAATTTTTAACCTGAGTTTGGTTTACGTCCTTAAAAATAATAATTAGAGGCTTCACCCTCTCCCTGCAAGAGATCATTTATTGCTTCTGCTGTAAAAATGAGTTTGTAAGTAAATACATTGGATCTCTCCTGGAAGAGCTTGTGCTGGGTATTCACTGTAATGAGGATGATCTCACCAAGGAACACAGAGTTGGTGGTGGGGAGCAGGGGAAGGTTTGGGGTTTCTAAGGAGGTTCATGGGGGAGGATGGGGACCTACCTGCCCTCCACCCCACGCTGCTTTCCCCTCCCTCCCCACCACGCTCACCTCCTTTTCCTTTCTGAGCAGCAAACTGCCTCTGCTGCTCGTGTTATTGACACATATTTCAAACAAGCCCGTGCAAGGGACTCGAGACACATTACATTGCACATGGTGCCCCGGGCCACACATTCGCCTCCTTACACCGACAGCACGTTTTGCTTCATAAAGAATGTGCAGGCCTTCACCTGGAGCTATTTATCTGCTCTGCTCCGAAGAAAGGAGAGAGGGAGAAAGCTCCACATGCCCACGTTGGCTGTTAACCCCGAGCTCCAAACCCCGCAAGTGCCCAAACATTGACCTCTCCAGCCATGAGATCCGGGCCACAGTCTGCTGATGGACCTGGACAGATGCCTGCAGTCCACTCCCCATCTTCCTGAGCACCTGCATTTAGGAAAACTCCTTTCTACAACCCTGCTGACCCACTCACAGAGCTCCCAGCACATGCTCCATCGGGGAGCACAACCAGAGCTCCCAGACTCCCGTATCACCCCACCCTGGAAGAGGAAGCCTATCTGGTGATTAAAAGTTGCTGATACACACCTCTTTCCAGGATCAGGGTAATCTTCCCTTGCTGTTAGCAACATTTTTTACCCCCCCGCTTTCTCTAAATCTTTCCATCATTGTTATTACAACGATAACAACAATAATTATTACTATTATGCCTTGAACCTGAGTCTGAGATTAGGGCTCCCATTGTGTTAAGAGCTTGGTGGAGAAGTGTCAGGGAGATGATTCCTGCTGCAAAAAGATCATTTTCTGCATTCGGGCAGGACATGAAGGGGTGAAAGAAGCAGAGAGAAGGGGCCAGGAATGAGGCAGGATGGGAGGCAGCAGTAAGTAGAAAATGAAGAGCAGTTAGCAGAATAGCAGGAGTCAGCACTGGTGCTTTGCCTAAGCAAACCCCGCTCCTTGTCTGTGTCCACACATGTCAAATCTCGACGGGGAGAAGGGGAATGCTCCCTTGAATTTCCCAGCTGCAGAAATGTGGATTTTTTTTTTTTTTTTATTTGACACAGCAGCAGGAGAGCCTTCAGCAGCTGCTCACAAGCCATTGCGTCTTCTCTGGCAGACCCCTGCTTCAAATGTGTCAAATGCCCAGAAAAAAAACCCTTTCCTCTGTGGCAAAACCAGGGTGGAGAACTTTCCACCACAAAACCCCCTGCGCTACTCTTACCCTGAAAAGAAATACCTGCACTCCTGTCCTTTTGGGGGCTGGAAAGCTGCCAGGGATCCGGGGTAAGGAGTTGCTAACATCGTGCCATACTAATAATTCTTCATTTCACCCGCCTTTTTTTCTGTCTCTTTAGATTAGATGTGAAGCGCTGCAGGGCAGGGACTGCCTCTCGCTATGTGCACACACGGTGCTCAGGACAAGGAACCTTTCCACTTCCTTGGAACTGGCAACTGCTAATGCACAATAATAAATAATAGGGAAGATCTCGAAAAGCGAGGTGCAAGATGACAACAGGCTGGCTGAGACGGGCCGGGAGGGCTCTGAAAATTTTTTGAAAGGTTTTTTTTGTTTGGTAAATGATTAAAAAAATACGTATTTTCTTTTAAGGAATCAATGCCTCTACTTGGACTGTAATAGGTGAGCACTGAACTACAGTGCAAGGGTAAAAGAAAAGTCTGTCCAGCCAGAGCATGAGAAGTTTAAGAAAAGCGAATGCAATTCCCTAAGTGAACAACTTTGCTCTTAACAAAAAAAAATAAACGTAGGTGAAATCCCATGGGGTGGTTTAAAAGTCACCCATCAGCTCCCAGCACTGCTCACGAATCTCAGACTCACCTCATCCTGTGGGCACTCAAAACAATGTGAGAAGAGTGGGAAATTGTGAATATAAATTAGGACACAATAAGGCAGATAAGGAAGGCCCACAGTGGATAACCCATGGTTAGTGGTGCTGAGAACATGAGGATGACCAATAAATAATTGTTTAATGCGTTGTTGTAGTTGCTAATAGTGTATTAACCTCCTGCAGATAAACAAGGAGATAAAGCAGGAAGTGAATCTCGGATATTTCTGGATAACTACTGTTAACATTTGTAATAAATCTCCAAGTGATGATGGAAAACAAGAGAATGCCAAATAGGTTAGGAATCCACTGCGCTGTTAAAGAGCAAATGGATAACTGTAAATCTGTTATCTGGCCCAAAAGGGAAATGGGTGATACAAGAATGAACCCACAGAGGATGGAAAAGTTGTAATATAATTAGTGGTAGTAACCACAGTTCTATGGAGAACTAATTTCGTGTAATTTTGAAATGAGATTGTTAAACAGAGGGGATAAAAGTGATGGTGATACAGCATTTTTAGTCAGGATATAAAGAAAAAGAGTGAATAAAAAATTCAAAGTGGTCGTATTTAGGATCAGCATAGTACAAAAGAAATACACGGGGAGTTGACAACTCTCCAGTGTCACTCTGCTGAGCAACTGCCACCAAACGAGGCTGTTTTTAACTGGAACTCCCTGAGATCATCTCACTGCTATTTAACTTCCTTACCAACAGTCCAACAAACTCCACCACATCATTACTGAAGAAGCCTGAAGGACATGGAAACAGCGGAGGAGTGAGAGTGAGGGACGTGGACAGGGCAGCAGCACGAAGAGAGGGGTGAGGGTGTCACCACCTAAAGCCACCTCCATGCCCCAGGTGCCAAGCCAGGCTTGTGGGAGTGACAGAAGCCATGTCAACGCTCCAAGAGGATGTGGGGATTTGGGGACTGAGGCCCAGGATGGGAATGCTGAGCACAGCAGGGCTGGAGAGTGAGTCCAGAGAAGGAGGGACTAAACCCAGCACCCAGCACTGGGGAGACAGCACCCAATATGCCACAGCCAGATGCACTGAAAAGCTGGAGAAGGCCTGGAAAAGCAGAAAGACATCCAAATCTGAGAGGAATGATTGATTTATACCATCTGCTACATCACCCTTCCCTTCACACGTGAGGATATTGCACGTGGGACCAAAGCAAGTCACGTACAGAGATACTTTGAACATCACCAAACTTCTCTCTGGTGCTCAGAACCAGAGTTTTAACCCGAATTATTCATTCCTTTCTTGATCTTTGACATTGCGGTAGGTTCCAATAAATTCCTCTAAGGTTTAAGAGCAGAGGTCTGCATGTGAGCTACAGGAATTTTAGGAAATGCCACCGCAGCAGCTTTCTAAATGCTCTAACTCAAACGGGGGTTGTTAGACCTGGCAAAGGAAGCCACCAGGTGCAGCTCTCATGGTCCTAATGGTCCTGAAGATACAGAGTCATACCAAGATTTCCTTGGAGGTTTCCCACCCAAGGAGTGACTCAAGCTCCTCATTGTTTTCGGGAAGGAATCTGACACGATCAGGCCCGAGACGATGCACGGCTCCAGGCCGTGAAGTCCCCTATCACCGAGTGCCGTAAAATTCTCTGATCAGAGGAGCGTTCCCCACAAGCCCTCAAAGGGCTGAGTACCAGGCTCTGCCTTAGACAATGGGATGTAATATATCTGCAACCATATAAATAGCGAGTTGGATGAGACGTGGATAAGATCATGGCTTTACAATGCTGCCCCTCCTGCTTTTAACCCATCCCAGCGTTGGCTGAAACCGGGATGTGGCAAGCCTCAAAGGGATTTATGCCTTGGAATTACCAGCCTTCTCCAGCCTTACAGGAATACAGGATGTTGATTCTCACCAGCAAATTGCTCCCACTCAGCACCGACTTTCCTCCTTGATCCTTTTAGCACCACCTTTTCGTTGAGAGCATCTAATCACTTATCAGCAAGGGTCTTCAACTAAAAACGCTGTTTGGGAGCACCTCAGCTGAATGGCCCTTTCATTCATTGTCCAGCAGCATCCTGCTCAACAAAGGCTTTTGCACCCAGGACTTTCCTGTAAGCGAGACTCGACTCACTTTGGGTCATCGCTGTGAAAGACGGCCTGTGCCAGCGCAAGGGGAGGAATTGCCTTGCTGCAATTACGATGCTGCTTGCTGTGACAGGACAGAAATGTCTCTTGGGTACCCAGAATTTGGTTGGCGCCAGAGCTCTGGGAACAGACTGAAAGGCGTGGGTTGTTTTTGGATGAATCATGTTTTTAATCATCAAACACTGCCAATCAGAACTGCAGCAGATTTTCCCCAGATTTTTTTTTTCTTTTTTTTGTGTGTTTCACCTTAAGAGTGATAATTTCAATGTCAGGCTCGCAGCTCTGGATTGAGCACACATAGGAACCTCATGAGCACTGAGTAAAAAAATTCCCAGTCCTCTTGCTGGAGATGGAGAACCTTCAGCATCGACAGATTGGGTGGGTTATGAAACTGTCCCAACATTAGATTGGAGATAATAATCATCCCAGCGTGCACACGGATCAATTCTATCAGTAAATTACTTTAATTAGGGGAGAAGGCGATGTAGTTATTAAGGTGTGAGCATGGGACTGTGGACTGGGGGAATTTTGGTTTGCCTCAACTTCCTACCTGTGAAGTGGGAATAATGCCACCATTCCAATCCATGGAAACCGCCATTCCATTAGGGAATTAAGGACAAAGCTGTTGACACATAGATGATGGATTATTAATAAATGAGCTGTATTTCAGTGATAAACTGCTGACAGATCACTGGGTGTTCTTCTTTAGAAGAACTGCAAAGGTGCACATCCTGTCTCTGCCTACCACCAGATATTTGTCAGTGGTTATGAAAACCTCACTTCCAAGCCACTGTGGCGCCTATAAACAGGATTTTGGGTGAGCGAGGGTTCACTTCTATTTCTATTTAGGAATTATTTAGGAATTTCCCCACTTCATCCATAAATTTTCTCCTTTTAATCTTTGGAACGACACCAAACACTGTTGTTTTCTGCATTTCCACTCAAATCTTGTCTGATCAATGAGTTTTTTTTAGGTTTTCCACCTTTCAACTCACTCTACTGAATAAGGCAGGTGGTGAGAAGCTGGAAGTTTCCTTTTCTCCCTCCTGGGTCAATTCCATTTGCTCCTGATTTACCCAATGCCCCAGCTGAGCGATGGATCAATGAGACACAAGCAAAAATGTAAGGACAGGATGTCCCACGTGCTTAAACATGTGGTTAAGTGTTTGGCTCAGGCTAAGTTTTCATAAGGATTAGATTTAATGCAAGGAAAATGAGCAATCCCCCGCATGACCCAGGTTTCCCTGTGTTAGACGTTGTCACGTTGGACCACACTCGAGAAATTGCAGTTCCAAGTGTTTTAAGCCTTCCATAATTTAAAAACATGAAAATCTCCAAGAATTTTAATAAATAAATAAATTAATTAATTAATTAACACGAAATCAACAAAACCCCTCTCAGGTGAAACTTCCAATAAATCCGTGTTCAGACTGAGGGATTTCATTCAAAACTTGTTTACTGAGGGTATTATTTATTCCTATCAGCTGCTAAATTGACAAAGATCTGTAGGGATGCTTTAGCAGTAGTAGACAAAGTCGGGCACACACAACGAAGCCTCGATCCATAGCCTGATCCAAAATCTATTCCAGAATAAGGGATTTACAGTAAAAAGACCTCCAGGAAAACTCTGCCTCTCCAGCTGGATGGAGCTGACTCGAAGGGGAGTCCAAAGAGAAGGACAAAACAATACCCTGAGTTAGGAAATGAGAGCGGGGAGGTGACACAGCTGTGTCTTTGCACAATGTGGGTATTTGAAGTGTTTTCACCTATTCTTTCTATTTCAGCATCTTCTTAAGTGATGGCCAACAGGAAAAATCCAGGGAAAGCTGCAGGGAGGAAGCCCAGATGAACCCAGGGAAGACTCAGCCCGTGGTTACCCAAGATTTGGTGCTCACAGAGCTGAAGACAAAAGTCCTGAGCAGATTTGCCTTCAAGAGAATCACACCAACATGGCCCAGATTAGATCCCTGAGCCTCACACTCACTTTAAACCTTTGCATTCATCCACTCCTGCATGTGGTTTGTACATTATCAGTGCCTACTTTTATCAGCTCCCCTTTAACACCACTTGGGAGCTTCTGTTTGTGGGGCTTTTTTAGGATATGTGGAAAGAAACCACGGGGGCAGCCGAGTCAAACCTCTAATTTTTGTGAATATCAGTCTTCAGGCTGTCTTTTCTGCTATTTCTCCTCTTTTTCACAGAGACAGATAAGGAATCGTAGCCAGGCTGTTCCTTGGGAGAACAGGTTGTCCTCACCTGGAGCTCAGCTCCTGAAGATAGGAAATCAAAAGGCATTTTGCCCGTTCCCTCCATTGTGTGAGCATCCTTTCAATGTGCTTTGAGTGAAATCAGTGTTTCCTGGAAAGACCTGGCCTCAGAGGGCCTTGGATAAAGTAAATCAGGATCCTGGTCATGTTTTTACACCCTGAGCCCTGTGCAGAGCTGCTGGCAGCTCTTGGATGCCCGGTGCAGACGAGATCAACTGAGTGCACAACCAAGATTCGGGATTTGATCAAAGTGAAGGAGATAAGAATCCCAAAGGCCAACTTTATGGCTCTGTTACTGATAAGGTGGCAGAGCAGGGACTAATCTAGATACCAGCATAATTGATAATAACCTTGGAGCTTCTAGGAGCTGTTTAATGACCCAGGAATCTGGGGAATGCTGCTGCATGGCAGAATTCCTGCCTGTGTGCCTGACACAGTTCCTACCTCGGGCTGTGAGAGGAGGTATTGGGTCAACTGAGCAAAAGGATTATTTCAGCCCCAAATGTTGCGTGCCTGAGACCTTAACTCGCCATGCACTCCCAATCTTGGGGTACCACACCATGAAGGTGAAGACGAATGCGCATCTCTCCTGGATAATTCAGCACCTGGGAGACAATCCAAATCCACCAGGCAAACTCACGTCTGGGAGCTAGGGAGCTGCGTGTCACACCTCAGCCTGGAATCAAACGGCTTGCAGTAGCTATGGGAAAATATGCAAACAGTGACTTCCAGCTGAGACAAGTTCGGCACAGCTCGGCCAGCAGGGTGGAGGCTCCAATTTTTGACTCACCCAAGGGAGTTAAAGCCTAAGGACCACGAGGGTCCCTGGGCAATGAGCCACGAAGTCCAGTCAGGGCTGGGAGAAGGAGTGGAGAGGATCTCTGGGTGGATTTGGCTGCCAGCTGGATGGGAAGTGTGAGATCCTGATCCCGAGCTGGTCTCAGCTGGAAAGAACTCACCACGGACATAATTCATCCCAGCTCTGTCCTTTCCGTACAAATCCAATCTCAAGGCATTTTGGAGCAGCACATAATGTACCACGACAATGCTGCTGGAGTCCAGGGATCTCTATCAGCTCCCTGGGAAGACAGGCCCTCAGGGGGGGTCAAACAGCACTCCCGGACTTTGAGAAAGCCAGGACTCAGGTCCTTAACAGCATTTAGCACCCAGTCTGTCCCTAAAGATACCAACCCCACCCTGGCTGGGATGACAAAACCTTTCCTCCTGCATCCCTGCTGCATTTACACAGGGATCTGATGCCAACTCCACAGCTAAGAGCATCTTCACACTCCTGGAGACCCCAAAAATTACTTTGCAAGTTCCACATGCCCTTCTTCCATCAGTATCTTGTCAGGCCAATAATAAACCCTGACTGTTTGCCACATAAATGCACATTTTTGGCCATTTTCTGTGAGAAGCCTCTTCTTAAAGCATCAAATCTTTGATTAAGGAACATGCTGGTTCCTTATCAGCAGGGTGCTAAAGAGAGAAGTAGCCAAGTCCTTAAACAGTGTTGATCCTGAGAATCTTCTTACATCTGTTGTAAGCACAGCCGTTTCACACCCTTTAATAATGGGGAGTTGAGAAATGACCACCTCACACACTGAGGGTGTGTCCAAAGGAAGGGAATGGCTGTGTCCTGCTCCTCTAAGCCCCACGAGATCAATTCTTCACTTCATCCTCACTCAGGAAAATCTAAAGGAAAGCATTGGCCTGAGCTTAGGGGCTCTGACAAAGAATTATCTGTTCTCATGCACTCAGGAGCTTCTCTAAGGCTCATTTGCAGCTCAGGTAGGACCCATCTCACCGAACAAAAACCACCTAAAATGTAGTTACCTAAATGGAGTCTGACCTTTCACCCAGTTCCTACTAGATCTGGTGAAAGGAAAGGTTCTTTCAGGCAGCAACTCAATCACATCTCAGTTACGACAACCTGAGTGAGAGAATTCCCATTTCTGGAATCACAGAATAGTTAGGGCTGGAAGCGGCCTTCAAAGCTTTTCTGTCCAACCCCCTGCCATGACCAGGGACATCTTCAAACATGTGGGGTTGTTCAGAGCCCAGTCCAACCCGACCTTGAATGTTCCCAGGGATGGGTCATCCACATCTCTGGGCAACCTGGGCCAGTGTCTCACCACTCTCATCATAAAAAATGTGTTCCTTACATCTAATCTGAATCAACCCTCTTTTAGTTCAAAAACGTTGTCCCTTGTCCTGTCTCGGCTGGTCCTGCTAAAATGTTTGTCCCCACCTTTCTTGCAAACCCCTCCAGGTGCTGGAAGGGGCTCTAAGGACTCCTGAGACCTTCTCTTCTCCAGGCTGAGCAATGCCAGTTCTCTCAGCCTGTCCCCAGCTCTCTCAGCATTTCTGTGGCTTCCTCTGGTCTTGCTCCTGTGCTGAGGGCTCCTGGGGGCAGAGCAGAGAGGAAACATCACCTCCCTCACCTGTGGGGACTCAGCCCTGGATTTCTAGGCTGCAAGTGCACATGGCTGGGTTAAATCCAGCCTCTCGCCCACCAGCAGCCCCAAATTCAACTCCCCAGGGCTGCTCTCAATCCTTCATCCCCGGCCTGGATTGATCCCGGGGTTTCCCTGGGTCTAGGAACTTGCATTGGCCTTGTTGAACCTCAAGAGTTTCCCAGGGGCCACCTCTGGAACTTGTCCTGGTCCCTGTGGATGCCATCCTTTCCCTCTATCATGCCACCTGCACCACCCAACTTGGAGCTGTGTGCAGAGGGTGATCCCACTGTCCGTGTCACTGGTAAAGGAATTAAACAGCACTGGACACAACACTGACCCCTGAGGGACCCCGAGGGTCACGCAGCTCCATATGGGCATTGAGCCATTGACCACCACCCTCTGGATGCGACCGTCCAACCAACTCCTCATCACTAAACGCGCCACCCATCAAACACACGCCTCTCCAACTTGGAGGGAAGGATGTTGTGGGCACGGAATACAGTGACTGATCAGGTTGGAAGATGAGTTTCATGATGAAGAGTGTGAAGAAGCTCAAACCTGGTCACACCAAAATACTGCAGTCAGTGGGAAGTTATAACTGTACAGTTTGTTGTACCTGGTACACAAAGTCACAAATTGGAAATTTCACCGTTTTGTATCTAAACACGTGAATGTCCAAGTCCTGAGGCTGAGGTACAGAAAAATGAGAGTCCATCCAGTCATATCCTGAATTCCAGCCCTTCCATGGCCTCTCCCGTGTCTTTGGATTCTGCAGCAGCTTCACCAAAGTCACGGCAGCTCTGGAGATTCACACCAGCTGAAGATAAGCCCTCACTGAATTCCAGTAAAATTTCACTCACTTGGTTCCACCCAGCCATAAAATAGAAACCTCCATCACATGTTCCCATTGTCTTGCCTGGGATCATGTTGAATGAATCAAATGCTGATACTTCGATCATTTCAACATCACTCCTCTACACTGTCATTCTAGAGCATCCAGGCAAAGTCGTTTTCTCTGATATTTAACTGATGTCCCCCTTTCTTTCCTTCTCCAAGTCATGCTCCTGGTACCCTGTGGAATGATCCCTCCTTGCTTTCCTCTACTACGTACACCTGACAAATGCTTGAGAGCTATTATCCTATCATTCTTTGGCCCAGATTAGTACTTAGAGCTAATCTTCGCTCATCAGCATCAGTCCTTCCAGCCCTCTGGCTCTTTGACTACCCTCCAGTTTGTCAATACCTTCCCGGCACGAGCGCGGGACGGAACCCAGCAGTCCAGGTGCGCTCGCTCCGGAGCCATATCACCCCATCAGCCCCATCCCGGGGCTCAGAGCGCTGGCTCATGTGGGTTCTCCTCGCCTGTCACCTCTCATTTCACACTCAGGCTGAGGGGTGCGTGCCTGTGCAGAGCCGATCCCCTCCCGTGGATCCGTGTGGAGTTGTGCGCGTTGGCGTGGCAACGCTTTTCATAAACGTGGAGGCCGGGGCTCTGCTTCCCTCTGTTTACTCACCAAGGTGACGAGAAGCAAGGTATTGGCACACAATGAATGAGATCAAGTAATTCACAAGTTGCTGCCTGCCAGCAGAGCTGCTGCAACTGTCCATGCGTGTGCTCCAAGCCTCCACCAAGACAGCGAGGCTTAAATCTCTTCCTTTGCCCTTGACATTGGATTAAGTTGAGGTCATGCACAGGTGTTGCAGTGCTGCTGAGGGCTGTGAACGTGTCAAGCCACAGCAGCTCCACTGCAGTCAGTCATCTGAGGATGATGCGTTTTTTTATCACGAAGGAAGTCCAATGCTTTGATAACCCGCCCGTCTTCAGTGCAGCTGCTTCTGGTAGTAAATTGAAGATTATCCCATGTAACGCCACAACTTATCCTTCTAGGTAAGACAAACATCTTAATTTTCTTCTCTGACAATATCAGAGCCAGATCTAAATCAGTACTACTTGATTACTCTTGAAAGTGAGAACTACTTAAAGTCAATTTGGAATCGGTGACTGGTAGCAGGCTACCAGTGTCTGGAAACTGTGGGCTTCCCTCATCTCCACACATCAAAGTGAACTTCCACTTCCCTGAACATTGGCTCAACCTGATCCAAATTAGCTGAACCAAAACACAGGAGGACGGTTCATTCTTTTCTTTCATATTTTCACGTTGCCCAGGGAAGTTGTGCTCCCAACTCTGGCAGTGTTCATGGCCAGCTGGGATAAGGCCTTGAGCAACCAGGCCTGGTGGGAGGTGTCCCTGCCCATGGTGGGGGGAATTGGGACTGAAGAATAGTCCTTAAGATCCATTCCAACCCCAAACATTCTAGAATTCTCTAATCCTGTATTTCATCCCACTGTCTCCACGATCAACAACTCCCTGTGATTGTCAAGACCTCCACGGCCAGGCTAGCAGAGCTCCCAGCCATCATTCCCATTACTCCCAGGATAAGTTTTCATTGCTGCACATAATTTAGCCGACCTTCCTTTACATAAGACCACTTTTAGCCAGGAAGCAGACATTCCAAAGCAAACCTCCCAACAGCTGCCTTTTGGGAGAAATTGTATGCGCCTGCTTGAAATTCTCTGGATATTTTTTTTCCCTTTAGTTTATCACACGTTGAATTCTCAGGCTGGAATTCAACTGCTCGAGCACAGGTGTGTTGAGTACCATTTGAGGTGCTTTCCAGCATCCACCTGGCTCCAGCCTGCCTCCCTAAAGCATGTGGATTCCTGGGGTGACACAAAACGTCCTTCTGGATGACACTGCACACTCCTGCATTCACAACCACAGGGAACCTTAAATCTCCACGGACTTGGATCACTCGCTAGGCACTGATAGTGTAGAAAGCCAAATAAAAATATCTGGGTCTGAAGCTCAGGAATCAATTCAATTACCTAAATATTTCCTAAATATTTCCACGTGAAAAACCCTATATGAGATACTTATACAAAACAAGATCATGAGGGACCTGTGGGAAAGCTGCACATGGACTCCAGGGAAATCTCAAATGGCTTTAATCACCCACATTTAGCCAAATGTATCCAACTCTCAGGGAGGGTTATCACTGTTCTGTTTGGAAATTCACAATTTCCACAGGACTAAAGTCTTTTACTCCTTTTCCCTGTTTAGGATTGTACAAGAAATTAGGAATCCCAAAACTGAGATTATGGAAACGACTGTCCATGTTAGGGAAGGAAACTTGGAAAAGGTTATCTATGTTAGGGAAAGGAAACTTGCAGCATTGTACAGGCTATCGAAAGATACTGATTTAAAAGAGCAAATGAGTGTTTGGGTCGTTATTTCTACAGCTCAAAGCCTCTTCATTCATCTCCTGTGCACTCAGTACCTTGGAACTTGACCAGTTCTATGATTTTGGCTCACATGAAGGCAGGAATTGCACCCTGCAGAGAATTTCCAGTTCTCTGAGTCATCGTAAACACCTATAAAACGTATAGAAATCACTAATGATTTACCTACACGGGACACCATCGCAGAGCAACCAGGAGTGGAGGTATATTCCTATCTGTTCCTCACAAACCCTGAAATACAAATAGTCGGCAGCATTTGAATGATCTGCAACAGAGCGTCTCACAGTAACTCGTTCTTCATTGAAAGCTGCTCCACATTTAGGCCATAATTTTTGAGATATGTGGGATTGGCAGGTCTGACATGGGACCTTTGGGAGACCTGAGCCCTTTTGAGAGGCAGGTGGAGGCTCCTTGGATGATCCTCATCGTCTGTGACAAAACTGATTGACAACATTGTAATGGGAGGTGAGATCCATTTATCCAGCTGATGACCTCCAGCAGGCATGGAGTGGTCTCCATCTGAGCAAGTCATCCAGCTTTCCCTCTCAGCAATTAAGAGAATCGAGAAACACCATTTGAGGGCACAGTTCAAGGTGCTTCCACTCTGTTTTTTTTAACATCTTTGGGGTGAGAATCCTGTCTCACTACCAATCACTCATTTCTCCTCCTTATCAACCACAGAGGAGACAGGAAAAGATGTCTCTGTTGCAGATGTCTGAGCGTGGATGTCCTGGAGCACGTCCTGAAGGAATCGGTGCTCAGACACCGTCGCACGATAAATCCCCGTCTCCACTTAGGGCTCAATCTCATGGTCAAGCGAGCGGAGCTCAAATTACTGCCTAGCGCTACTTGACCCACAGCAATCCTACATATGTGAATCCCTAGCCTACAGCAAATGCTGGCGAATGTGATTTAAATTAACCCTTTTTTATTGTGGGTAAGCAAAGTCTAATTACCTCGCTTGCTGCAGGCGAGCCGTGAGCACACAGACAGGTACCAAGGGTCAGCTGATGTGTGGTAACTTGTTGCACCGCAGAAACTCGATCAGGAGTTTAATTTGCTAGAACTTCCACATGCAGGCAAACCCTTAGACCTGGATTCTAATTTCTCCTAAAGCCCCAGGCAGTACAAAATTGGCTAAAAGTTGTGTTAAGGAGAGGGAGAGGTCACAGCGATGCCCCTCCGTGCTGGGAGGTGCCGCGACATGGTGGACATCAGTACTGCTCCAAAACCCCTCCATTTTGTACCAATCTAACAGTGGTAACAATAAAAAAAACCCCTAAATTCATTAATCTTTTTTCAGCTTAAAGCATTAAGAGCTGCTTGTATCAAGGAGCAGCAAATCTGTTTCACCAGAGGCAGCCAGCATCCCTTATAACAGAGCCATGCCAAATAAAAAACAACAAAAGGCATTGATTTCTCACAAATAAATCAATTTTTAGGTAAGTTAATTGGACTTTTCCTTCTGAGGCAGGAAACAACAAATGAATGTCACCAAAGGCCCTGAGTCATAGGTGCCATGACAGTCCAGTCAGGTCTAAGTCAGATCTAAGTCACAAACTCGACCTCTTTGTTGTTCTAAGAGACAACTTTCAAGAGAGACACCGAAAATTTTACTTTCCCATCTCACCTCTGCTATCTGCTACCAAGACAGATGTGATCCAGCAGCATTATCACCACCAGCAGAGTCCTGCTCAGCTCACCAGCCTGGGGCAGAGCACAGGAATGTTTTGTTCCCGGACCTCCAGTGATCCATGGGGTCCGTAGGACACTCCTGAAATTATCTACTCCAAGTACTCTTGAAGTGACAAACTCTGAACCCAACACCTAGATTATATGAAGCATTTTTTTCCGGTTTGGAAGTGAAATGGGAACCAGTGATGGTTCACTGAAACCGGCCAGACTCAGCTCAGAAGTAAACCTGAAGTGTGATGAAGTCGATGAATCCCTGACTGGCCAAATCCCTCAAGAGAAAGGATGGATTCTCCCACCCTGTTGACGTCTTCAAGATCTCAGCTCAAAGCTCTTCCCCAAAAATGCATTTCAGCCCAACTTGTTTGGGTGAATAGAGGAAAATGTGGTGGAATCCTCATTGCAATCCTAAAAAATGAGCCCACAGACCTTTACACCCCAGGCCCACTTTCAAATGGGTCGAACTATCAATCACTAATGCTGGAATTCCCCAGGATGGGACTCAGTTCACACAGATGTCTGCCTACAAAAACGTCCTTCTGCCTTTACTGAATCCACTGTACACAGAATAATTGGCAATTAAACCTTATCTGTGCAGGACTGCAGGGGACTCCAGTCACCTCTGGGATCAAGCTCTCAGTATTTAAAACAAAGCCCTGGAAATACGGACTTGTTTTATGCTGAAGAGCTGAGCTTGCTACTCCCACCGTTCCCTGTGACTTCCTAAACAAGGCACGGATTGCACTGCACCAACAAATGAAGGAGTTTCTTAAATCCTAGGGGGAACACAGTGCAAAGAAAAGCAAAGGGAAAGTTGTTCAGACATTGTGGAGTTACAAGAAAGTAGATGGATGTTTCAATTAGAGAAAAACAAGGTCAATTCTGTTTATATGTTGCAGAGCTGAAACCCTGTGTTAACTTGGAAACTCAGTTGTAATCACTTTTGCCATAAGGGTAAGAATGGGATAATCGTCATAAAAAACAAATTGCCATGGAACTCTGGAGGTCACTGGAGACCAGACCCTGCAAAAGCCACTTGAGTTGTGATGACACCCCTCATTTGCTCAGGATGTTCTGGGGAAACCTTCCTGTTTCCAGGTGGCCTCCTCTGAACACACATCCACAAAAGCCTAATGAAACACCGAGGTTTGCTCTTATGAAATCAGTCTGGAGACAGAGGCTTTCTCACTGGAGAGGTTTGCAGCAGAGCAGAGCAAGAAGGAAGCTTCCAGAGCGTGGTTAGAAAGTTCCCTGGAGTCAGGGTTGCTGGAGGATCAGCACAATTAGATTTTGGGAGGACATGCAGGTACTAGCAAACTTCTCAAGCCACAACTCTGTGCAAGAAGCTCCCGCAGCTTCCTCAGACACAACGAGCTCAGGGCTCATCTCTGCACTGTAATATTGTTAGTGTCACATTTGTCACCTGCTGTCCCCATCCTCCAGGCTATGGAGCTGTGGCACTTCACACCATTCCAGCCTTAAACATGTTCTCAAGGCTGCAGGACTTCAATCAATTTGCAAAAAAAAAAAAAAAAAACCCCTCTGGATTCATGGGGACTGGAATTTCACACATGCTCATGGCAGAAACCAATGTCCAACGGAGTTCATCTAATCTCTCTGGAACACCTAAAAGTTAGGAATTCAGTTAATGATATCACCCAAAACCTCTCTGACCTCATAACAGAATCACCAGGACTGCAGAAGAGCAACTTGCTCTGCCCTAAGATAGACGGCCAGAATAGGTGGGTTTGAACTGCCCTCTGGGGGAGTTAGTCCCTAAAAAAGGGTTCTACATGGAAGTTATAAACCAGATGTTTAATTTTGGATGACAAAAGCTTACCACAACGAATCGCATCCTTCTCCTGAGCCATGGACACACACAAAAAATATCCAACAGCAAGTTCAGAGGGAGAGGTTTTTAAAACACCTCTCAGCTTGGTTTTAAACTAAAAGAGAAGACATTTAGATGAGATATTGGGAAGAAATTCTTAGCTGTGAGGGTGGTGAGGCCCTGGCACAGGTTCCAAGAGGAGCTGTGGCTGCCCCATTCCTGGAAGTGTCCAAGGCCAGGTTGGACAGGGCTTGGAGCAACCTGGGATAGTGGAGCAACCTGGGATAGTGGAAAGTGTCCCTGCCCATGGCAGGGGATTGGAATGAGATGATCTTCGAAGTCCCTTCCAATTAAACCCCTCCTATATTTCTATTATTTCTGTGATCCTGTAGTTAACAAACACTGTCAGCAACTCAGTATTTCCCCAAAACAGTCAAAGTTCCACCAAGCCATTGGCCAGTCACAAACCACCAGCTGCCCCCTGAAGGGTGCAGTGATGAAAAGCTGCTTCTGTTTTCTCTACAAGGTCTTGGTTGTCCCCATCACAGCCATAAATGGTTATACAGGTCTGGTAACAATTCTCCAGTCCTAAAGAAAAATGTGAATTAGCAGACCTGAGGTCAGCAACCCTTTCCTAGAGCGGCCAAAACCAGCTGCTCCAGAAAAAAACTGTTAAGTGCACCACGCAGGATGTTTGTGGAAGACCATTTCCTTGCAAAAAGCTTATTCTGGTCTTCATTAGCCAGATGTCACCTTAAGCCCAGGAATAAAAGTCCCCAAATACTCTTGTTATTGACTACAACAATCCTGAATATTTGTAATAACTCCGCAAATATTGCCTGGAAAAAATGTATTGAAAAATACTGTGTTTAAATTGGAAGAGTTTGAGGAAGATTTGGGTCTTTTACCTCTTTTCTCCAGGTGAATACAACGAGGAAGGTCAAGCACCTGACAAACACTTCAGGTTTCTCATCAGCCTCTCTTAAAATACGGATAAAAACCTCCCAGACACCAACTGGCATCACATCAATGATATTTGTGGGGTGTTCAGGCACCCAGTCATCCCTCCCAACTTTACCTGTCTAAAAGGGAGGTGTTTAGGCTGTTTCTAGAGTGGATGGAGAAAGACAGGCAACTCCAGACAGTGATTCATCACATCCACTAGAAAGATCCCAATCTCAGGAAGGATGAATCGCCCTCAGAAGGTGCCCAACTTTCTAAGATGGTTGGCTCAGATAGCTGAGCATTACATGGCTAAAATTAAGTGAGTGAATTTGGTCCAGAGGTCTCTTAGGGGAGGTTCTGTCACCCAACAGAGCACAGGTACAACTCCTTGTGTGCTTGGAGACACAAGGAGTGCTCAGACACTCCGAGAAAACCCTGCTTTCCGAGCAGAGTTGTCCCCAGTTGGTGGAAGGCTTCCTCCAGGATGAATTGAGTCTTCTCCATGTTCGCTTGAAAGGAGATGCCTCAGATAACTTGAGTCAGCCTTTGGGATCATCATGAGACAAAGTCCCAGCCCATAAGCAAGTGGGTTGTTAGTTTTGTGGGTATTTTTTTTTTTTTTGACTGGAACATTCAGTCCAGTTCTTGGACTATTTTAAAGGCATTTTCCCTTGCTCTGTCCTCGGGCTCGTGCACAGTTACGCTGTGCCTGCTCCTAGGCAAGGTTTCTATCTATGCAGCACTGGAAGACTCACAGACCACTATTCCAAGGTCTTTCCTTCAGAAAATCAAGGTCTTCCCTTCTGAACACTTCGTGGCCATTTCCCAGGTCTATGGAAAGCACTTGGAAAAGCACCTGGTGACCTCAAGGCAACCTGGGAGCATTGCTCATCCCACAGCCACACCACACTGACTAAAGAGCGTTTTATGTGCCTGACTTCGCATCTCCACATGTTTAAATCTCTTCAGGGCTCAGGAGCTGGCTGTGAGAAGCAGGAATATTAATATTCTGTCAGTGCCCAGAAGGTCTCTGACTATGAGGCAAGCAAAGCTGGTTTGGTGTCTGTAGATTATCTGCCCTTGTTGGCTGATCCTGGCCACCAGGACCTCAAAGACCTCAAGTTCTCTGCCAAAACAGTGCAGTGGAGTCAATCTCAGCAAATCCTTTCTGGCAAACCAAAGATGAACTGAAATAATTGTAATTTGAAAGGGAGAAATGGCAAAACTGTGGTTTATGTAAAGCAGAGGAGTTTGATTTTTATTTTTTGGGATGGCTTTTCAAGGGTGCTGAGGTTAGAGGCACAGGCCCAAGTTACTGGGAGTCAAACCAGGGTGTGAGCCATGTGAACACCCATGTGAACGTTCTTACCCCCTGGTAAATATGAACCATCTCGTGTTTATTGCAGGGAAGGAGCATTCACACGGGCAGTTACCACAGAAAAACTGGCATCTGACGAGTTCACACCCTAACTTAGCTCGTGGTAATTTGTTCAGGTGCCCATCCCCTCAGGTGCCATTCCCAAAGCGAAGTTGGAGGACGCAATGTCCCCTTTATACTCAGAGTCAGCAACTCGGTGGTTATGGCACCTACCCATGGGATGGGAAAATGAGCTTTACAAGTTTCCTCTGCTCCATTCAGAGCAGGGATTTTGAACCCAAGTTTCCCAAATCTCAGCAGCACGCCCTCGCCAACGGATTATGCTGTTCCCCAGAACTACCAAATCAATTATTCACATTGATTGAGGCTTGGCCAATGCTGGGGATTCAGCCAGGAACCCGTGGAGCTCGGAGCTCTCAGCACCCATCATCGCTGAGAGCTGGGTGCAGATCAGGATACGCGGCACATGGATGGATTTTGCGAGTTCTGAAGGATACACACCGAAGTTCTGCAATTCTGCCTTTGCATGCCCCAAAACCCCATCCAGCTCCAAGCCAAGTTTTGCTGCACGTTGTCAGATATGTACAAGCCTTAACCGGGCTCCTTCTCTCCCCTGCGCTGGGATAGGGGAGATGGGACTGAGATATGCCTGTAATTTCCATACATTATTGCTGTGTGTCCCTGATAGCATGGATAATAACGTGCTGTGTATCAGGCCCACCACAGGAAAGACTCTCCCTGCTCCCAGGCTCCATCTCAACCCGAGCGACCCAGCCCGGTGCCCGAGCACAGAAAATGAACAGAACTGCCCCGGTATTTAAGGAAAAACACAAAGCAAACACGGCACTTTCCTGGCCCAGAGTCAAAGGGTGAAGCAACTGGAAGGATCAAGACCTAAAGGAGCTCAGAGTCTTAAGACATGAGACAAAGGAATTGCTCCAAATCAGCACTTTCCTGGCCCAGAATCAAGGTATGAAGCAACTTGTAGGTTCCTGAAGGATCTTAGAGTCCAAGACACAAGACAAATAGGTTGTCCCAAAGTCTGCTACAGTCAAAGGAAGACTTTCTTTGAGTTCCAGCTGTTTTTGGAGCAGAAGCCAAAGCCAAGAAGAGGAATATGTGATCTACCTATGCATATACATACAGGCATATGTATTATACATGTATTTAACTACCTTCCTCCATAATGAATACTTCTTCTCTCCAAAGAATCCTCACAGACGGTGTTCACTGGGCTCTTCTAGGACACGTCACTGGGAGCTGCCAGCACCCATCCACCAGAGAAGTGGGTGACACCCAGCATGGGAACCATGGACCTCCAAAGCACTGGAGTCCTTCCTCCTCCTTAAATGAGGAGGTTCCTTCACTTCATCCCTTCCTCAGCCATACAAAGCAATGAGGAGATCCGTGGCATGGCCCACTCCCCCCATAAATCACATCTCAGAATGAGAAGGAAGAAAGGGGGAAGAAACCCTCTGATGATCAGAGGGCTGGAGCAACGGTCCTACAAAGGCTGAGAGAACTGGGACTGTTCACCCTGGAGAACTAGGAAGACCTCACTGTGGCCTTCCAGCAATTAAAGGGGGCTCATAAAAAAAAAGAGGGAGAGGGATTTTATACATGGGCAGATAGGGATTAGACAACGGAAGCAGTTTTAACTAAATGAGGAGAGATTTAAATGAGATGTTAGGAGGAAGTTCTTTACTTAGAGGGTGGAGAAGCTTGTGGATGCCCCATCCCTGGAAGTGTCCAAGGCCAGGTTGGATGGGGCCCTGAGGAACCCGAAGCAGTGATTGACATCCCTGCCCATCACAGGGAGTTGGAGCTGGATGACCTCAGAGGTCCCTTCCAACCCAAACCATTCTGTGCTCTATAATTCCATGAAAAAGAAGATGAATTGAAGAAAACAAAAAACAGAATGAGGAGTTACTCTGTGGGCACTGAAACCGGTGAGCACCAACTCTTCTGTCTGGATTTAGGATGTCCAGGGAACATGGATGCGCACACACACACTGCTCACACCCTTCAGCCCCTGCGAGGACACCGCTCACATTTCTACCCCGTTTCACTGCCCATTTTTGTGAGATCTGTGGATATCTAATATTTTTCAGAACCTCTGCCAGAAGAAGCTCATTGGGCCAAAGGGTTTAAATGTCATTACAGGGACAAACAGGCAGCAGAATTGCTTAAGCCTTGGATCATGTAGAAACTAGTTCCGAGAGATGGATTAGAGCAGCAGTGGAGCTGAGAGCCCTTCCATGAGCCCCTCCTTGCCCCCAGCCTGGGTCCCCCTTGGGGCCTGAAGGACATCAGTCCCTTTGCACAAGCAATTACAGGTCTGCGCAAAAACACTTTAGAAAGGCCTGAATTTCACAGAAAAAGGCCAACGTGGCTGAAAATTACACAAATTACACCTGAGGTGTCTCCATCTATTCTTTCCTAAGATTAATAACAAAGTCTAACTTAGCACAGTAGTGCCCAAGGCTAAGTTCATGCCTAACTTAGCACCCAGACAGTTTTAATAGCAAAACCTATGTAGAGACCTGTAGCCAGTTTAGAGTTCACATCCCTTCCCTCACTCTTCCATTATATCGATGCTACTGTATTCTTCTGGCATCAAAGAAAATCCCAGGCACCTTTCCTGACATCTCTAAGATCAAGGAAATTTGAGATAAACCCAGCTCTTCCTCATTCACAGTAACAGAAACAGTCTGGGAATTCGAGGACCAGACAGCACAAGCTGTATGAATAAATTTGTACAGATCTTATCAGCGAGGTCAGCAGAACCACGAAAACGTGAAGCTCAGAAGACAACAGGAGCTGGTGAGTCCTGCTGCAGGGATTTCAGAATCAGAATCATGAGTGGCTTTGAGGGTGGTGGTCTCTGTCAAGGTGCCTCCACCTGGCAGCTCACTATGGGCACAAAAAATCAGTCCAAATGACTAAAGCTTTGACAAATAATGCTCCTGCAAGAGCACTTTTATTGAATCAGCTTTTGCACTGAAACACCACAGAGCCCAAAACGGAGAGACTTTTGCACAAATACAAACTCCTTGTGCAGGGGAACTGAGGGCAGGATGAGTTTAAGGATTTGGGCACGATGCAATTAAATCACCTGACCTAACCTCATTCCTGCAGGAGTCAGGCTCCCAACTGGTCATCTCGGTTCTGCTGATCCCTGGCAGAGAGAGATCCTTTCCTCCCAAGATTGACACCGATAGGGCTGCTGAGTCACAGCCAGGAAGTGTCAGCCCTCACTCACGGACTGCAAAGGGAGCTTGGATGACTCCCTCCGATGGGATGCGCAGCTCTGAGGCGGAGGGTGATGAGCCCAGCTCAGCAGGGCTGCTGTGCGTCAGCACTGTGTGTGTACAGATCTACGACACGGAGAACAACCCTGAACTCCTCACTCGTGCTCTCTGCCACGCTGACTCACGCATGTCCAGCTGCCCTGGCTGCTATCCTCACTCAAAAATTGTTTTTTTTTTAAAAAACAGTGAGTCAAAGGTAACTCTGGCCCAGCTTCTCCTGCTGGCTCTGCTCAGTGGCCCCACACTGGCCCTCGGAATGGGATGTGGGCAGCTCTCTCTGCCAGAGCCTGTAGGAAACTCCCCTCATTTTCCACCTTTCTGATTCTCCTCTGTCCAGGTGCCCAAGCTGTTTGTTTAGGCCTGTGAAGGGCAGAGAAGAAATATGGCCAGAGGTCCCATGTCCCAAGGAATTACTTTTCCCCCGCAGTTAATCACAAAGTCTTTAACTCATTAGATAGTCAAGGCTTTGCATGTTGCCCTGCCCTTCTGGTACCAGAGCTTGCTAAAACTGGGCTCTTGCATGCAAGAACCCATCAAGAGCCTGGTTTCCCCTATTTCTGGAGCCTGGCTGCAGGACAGAATTCCTCAATTTATTCCAAGTCCCAGTGCCAGGGGCAGCAGGAGCGCCACCACTCTCACTGCTGCTGGCTGACACCACCAAGGTGGTGTAAATTTAAGCCAGTTTATATGAATCCTGAATTAGTTTTTCTGTTAGAATTTGGAGACTCTTCTGGTCAACAGGACCACTGCAGTTTTAGCGGAGCTGCTCTGAGGCTGTGCTAGGAACACCCTGCCTTGTGTGAGGCTGGGCTTGACCCTTTCATTCACCAGCAGACCGAGACTACACACTGAGTCAGCAGGACAGACGGACTCAATGCTCCTGTGGATCACAGACTTCCCATATGCCTGTGGGCAACTTACACCGAGGGTTTCAGTGGCCACTGAATTAGCATTTCCCTGTCTGATCCCCAATCTTCTGCTAATGTGTCTTATCTATTCTCTTTCAACTCGGCTGTTTGCCCCATCTGTCTGGGCCCTGTACTCTCCCAGGCAAAATCCAGTTCCCACTGTGCCCTCACTCTTCTGTTGCAAGTGACTTTGAGGTTTTGCAATCGATCCACTAATATCCATGACCCATCCTGCTAGGAAAAAGCAGTGATCCAGTAAGCTCCTTCCTTCTCCAGATGATATTCCTGTAAGCAATGACTCAGTGTTAACTGAGTGCTTTTATCCATGGCTTCTTCAGAATTCTGATTTAGGCAGATTTAATCCGGCCTGGAGCACATGAGGATGGATGAGGCGATTTCTGCATTTAATGGTGGTGGAAGCTGCTACACCTATTTTTGCAAGCCCGCAGAGGGATGGATCTCAGTTAATCCAAGCTGCCCAAGAGTTAGGCAGCTAAATCTGTGCTCCTAAAAGCCTGTTCTCTCTGCAGCGTGTGAGAGGAAATAAGCACTTCAAAAAACAGCAACAGAGCTAATCCACTTTTCCTCACGCTCAGAATGAGCTGAGGGTATTCACGGACCACCACTGACAAGGGGCAGCTCAATAAAATCAGCTAATTGATCACGTTGCAGCAATGCCATCAATAAATCTGAGGCATAAAGCACAAATTATGCGTTTAAGCAGCCCTGCACTTCCCTCCTGTCCTTCCCCACTCAGCCTCGTGTTTTGTCTGAGCACTTCGAGCAGCAAACCTTTCCTGGGGATGACCCAACCACAGCCCTGCTAATGCTGCAGTAGAGCTGCTCTCAGGGCCTGGAGATCAGGCTGCAGGTTCCTTTCTCTATAGATTTAAAAAAATCAGCACTCTTTGTTCCAGCCAGCCGGAGAAGGGGACAGACTGGGCTGAGCTTCCCAGCCCCTGAATCCTTCACTGTAGGAAAATAACAGAATATACCAAAAGGTTGGATGGGGCTCTGAACCACCTGGGACAGTGGAAGGTGTCCCTGCCCACGGCATGGGGTGGAACTGGATGGGCTCTGAAGTCCCTTCCAACCCAAACCAGTCTGGGATTCGGTGGTTCTGTGACCCACAGAAGGGCACTGTCCTCAGAGCCTTCAGGAAGGCTCTTCACCACCACCCCAAATCCATGGGATCCGTGTGGCACCCAGCTGTCCTGGCCTGGGTCACTAAGGCAACTTAATCCACACCAAATTCATCTCCGTGGCTGTTCCCAGAACATGCAAGAAATTGAAACTTCACAAGAATTCCCTTCAAATGCCCTTCTGAGATACGGGGTTTTTGCTCATTTCTTCTACACCTCTGGAAAGCAGCACCACGACTTCAAGTGTAGGTTTTTTTAAAGGTAATTTGGTCACTAAAGATTCACACTGAAGGGTCCTCCAAAGGAAACATCCTCTTTCAGCACTCCACATGTCTGTGTAGATCCTAAAATGCCCAGGAGTGGCATAAAATGGCTTAGGAGTGTATTCAAAGCCAAAACTGATCTGTCCAAAGGGAGATATCTTTGTCCCAGGCATCCAGAATCTCCTTCCAGGCAACTGCTGGGAAACTGGCATGGCTGGGATGGGATTCATCTCACCCCAAAGTAACTGTCTGACAGATGTCAGATGAGCTGCATCTCATCTCTCACCACTGGCTCTAAGGGAATCTTGGTCAGAGACTGCAAAATATTCAGGAAGATTTGAGAAACCAATCATGGATCTCCCAAAAACCAGCGTTAACCAGATTTCTGTGTCTCTGGAGGAGCTGTGGGTCTCCCAGGAAATTCTGCAAACCTTACCTGATGCCCTGTGGTATTTCCCTGGCATTCACTGGGTTTTGGATGGAGCCCTACCTGTCCACACCACCCCATTTCCTTCCCAGCTACAGCAGGCTCAGGGAAAAAATGGGAATTCTCCCTTAAGTGTGTCCCTCGGCCTGCCTAGGATTTGGAGTTGTTTTCTGTCATGCCACACAACACTGTCTAGCAACAGGCCCCATTGTTGTTCTTGTGGGGGCAGAGGCACAAGCTGAATGGAAGGCTTGGCAACTGTTCAAGGAGCTCCATTCCCGCCTTCCCGCCCCTCGGGAAATATCTCTATTAGACAAGGTGCACCCCTCTGGAAGCACAGGCAGCTCCTGCTCTGCCCAGTGCAGTTTGGATCCGTTTCACGGGCTCGGCTGCAGCAGGGATGGGCTCTGCCTTTGCTCCCTGCTCCATCCCACAGCGGGAATTCTTCTGGATAACGGTGGCTTCCCTGGAAAGCTGGGCGCGCGTAACTTTTTGCCATGAAACTGCGTCTTCCAGCAGAGACAGAGAGGAAATACAAACCTGGAAAGTGAAATTAAGAGGCATAGACTGGGAAAAGGGTTTGATTTCAGAGAACTGAAAGCAAAAACAAAGCCAGAGGAATTCTTGAAATGCAGAAACATCTGTGACCGTGTCCCTCTGCCGAGATAACAGCCAGGACAGGGCCACAGGGAAGCCGCTTCGAATCTCCCTTTAAAAAGTTATGAGATAAAGTTCTATCACAATCTTGACTTGTAGGTGTGGTTGGGGGATGGTGGGAGACTCTGGGTGTGTCTAAGAGCACAAGGAACATGCATTTGTTCCCTGAAGTGTCCTGGATGAAAGGCAGGAGTAAATACAGTTACACAGGAAGCTGCAAAACCCTCAAACTGCCGAGGCTTCCAGCAGCTGGGCTGAGAGGCTGAGACAGGACAAAATATGGATTTCCTGAGGAGAGGGGTGGTCTAGAGGTTTTCGGTACCAGCCTGGATGCCACGAATGCTCCTGCACCCATTCCAATACACCAACGAGCAATAAAGAGATTATAAAATACAGGAAAACGACGGACAGCAAGCCCACGACTTGATTTGAGCCATGTGAAATTAAGCCTGGCAACGGGAACTACGGATTTTAACAGCTAGGAAACAGGCAAATGTGCAAACTCTCAAAGGGGATTCCTTGTGCTGGGAATAATCTGAATGAACCTGGATGACACTGGTGGACGTTGCTCTGAGCTGGTCTCCTCGACTCCTCCGCTGGCACAGAGGATTTCACCAGCCAAGCTCCATCAAAGGCCTGAGGTACGAGTTGCAGCAGGAGAAAAGTGTCCAGTTCTCCTCAAAGAAAGCAGCCAAGAGCCCCTGGATTGATGGAGACACGGAAATTGATGGGTAAAGTGAATTCCACCCCCCGGCTTTGCTCAGCTGCCTGCAGATGGACATGGAGCGATGCTGAGATGCTCTGGGGTTTTCCTGACTGGCCTCCAGCCGCTGCCAAGAAAGGAGCAGGTCACCAGTGGATTGGGTACAATCCCTGCCAGGCCTCTGAGGACGACCAGGATGTCACCAAGCATCTCACCCAGCAGCAGAACCTGCGCATGGGCTCCTGATGGGAACCTGCCCATCTCCACTTGTGGGCTAGATGCCATTCCAGGGAGGCAGGTTTGAACTAGGAACACTGGGAATGGTGCCTGGCAACCAGGAAAGCTCCCAGACCTGTGATGAACATGAGGCCAGGCTAGAAATATGAGGATCTGCCATGCCCTGAGCTCGAGGAACACCCAAGGCACTCTCGGAGCCTTCTCCAACACACTCTGAGCCTACAGAACCCCATGGGAGAAAAGAAATGACCACCCCAGACACCTGGAATCCCTTGCACGGCCGGTGATGTGAGAAGGGAACCAGCCACACGCTCTGACGTGACCTTGGTGGTGAAGCCTGAGAGTGCAAAGGTGCAGCAGGAGAAAAGCATTTCACACCAAGAGCTTGAAGGAATCGCCACCCTGGGAAAGAGCAGCAGCAATCCCTGCTAATAATTACCCCTGGATCCATAGAAGCATAACTGACTGCCTTAACACCAGGACAGAAACTGCGGCGAGGAGGAGGAGACCAAAAGCACCTTGAACTCCTTTGATGGCCCAGTCCCTACAAATGCAAAGCTCCCTCTGGGTAGCAGCAACACCCAGATGGGAAGGGGACTGTGAATATGCAGGTGACGAACTAGGAAGAGGGACAAACAACACCTTTGTGATGCAGAACGCCCTCCCCCGGCTCCCAGGCCGCTTTTGAAAGCCGTGCCCTATGTTAGGAGTTCAGAACAAGGGAGTTAATGCATCAGTTCTCCTTCCCTCCCCGCGTTTTTTCCAATTTTCCAGTAGGACTTGGAGTGAACTTATGAACTGAAGGGATTTTTACAGGTTGTGCTAAGATGTACTTAAAACAAATCCTTCCGCTTTTAAAGGGGCAAAAGGGGAAAAGAGCATCATGAGTGGCACGGGACAGATGGAAACAGTCGGCATGGACACTTTCAGGAGTGGCTTTGCTGCAAGACCAACCCTAGACCTGATCCAGCAGAGCCCTGACAGGTACCCCATGGGAAGGCTCCTGCCTGGATATTCCCCCCCTTTCAGTGTGAAGCCCCACTGAACTGCCTCGGCTCTGGGCTTTGTCTCTTGGTGGTGCCAGCAAAGCAGAGACGGATTTGGAGAAACCTTTTGGGCTGGGGACACTCCTGCTGCAGCCTCGGGGCTGGGCCCAGTCTGGCCTTGGCTGAGCACGTGGACAGGACCTGTGTGCTCTGGCCAGTGCCCCCCCGCTGCCGTTTCCCCTTCCTTTCCCCCACATTCCAGTGGGTTTAACCCCAGCGCCAGCCATCACCTGACCGGGCAGGCATCACCAAGCTCCACATCACCACACGTCAGTGGGTGCCTCTTTGGAACCTTCTCCTCCCCAGCCATGACCTCCCTCATGCTCCTCCCCTCCTTCCAGACACACTCCTCATCATCCCCACGGGGTTTTCTTGGGGAAACAGGGCATGGATACGAGTCCAGCCCTGCTCTGCAAAGGGAATTTCACCGTGGATGTCGGTGGGACCGGTCCATCCTGGAGGCTGTCACAGCCAGCTCAGCTGCCCAGCCCCAATGGGAGCACCCTGACTCAGTGCCCGCAGGATTCCCCCTGCACATCCTTGTGCAAGGCCTGCTAATTGCTGTCATTACGCCCAATAAAGCCTCTGAAATGCGGCGGGGTGCTTTGAATCACGAACTCGAGGAACGCTGGGCAAGGGCAAAGCCGAGGGTCCAACCCCTGCTCATCCCGTCGGGATTTTCCTGCGCTCCCGTGCACGAGAAGGAAAAATATCTGCTCATTGTGAGGTCTAACGTGCAATAATCTCCTCCTGCTGCTGCTGCTGCTTTGCACCAACGATGCAGGAATTGGTTCGGGGACCGGGGAAGCAGCAGCAGTTTTGCCGCAGGGCTGGAGCTGAGTTGGAAGGAAGCGGGATGCCAGCAGGAAAGGGATCCCGCAGGTTTGGGATGGAAACACCAGCGAGGCAGCCTGGTGCGATCAGCAATCCCTGACTTTCTTTTCTAGGAGACACCACAGTAAAAATCACGACTCCTCCAGCCTGAACCTTTTAGAAGGAATGGTAAAAAAGTCCTTTTTGGCCAACAGAAAGCAATGCAGTTCCCAACCCTCACTTCAGCTACTCTGGTTGAAGATGTCCCGGCTCACTGCAGGACTAGATGGCCTTTAAAAGGCTCCTTCCAACCCAAACTATTCCAAGTGCTCAAAACCTTCCCAGTGAGAATTCTTAGAGGTGCTCAAATGTCTGCAAAGGACAGGTTTCACCTCCAGGGTTACCTGGAAACAGCTGGGGAGCAGCAAAATGATTCACTTTTCCTCATTTTAGTTCGGAAAGGTTTTTTAATTGGATGCAACTCCTTCAGCCAACGCTTTGAATATAAAGCGGCTGTTTTTCAGGTTAATTTATCTAATAAAATCCTCTCAAAATGGAAACAAAAAATCAATTAATACATAGCAGAACAACATGATTTAATGAAATGAGTCTGAAATCTGAGTAGATGAGGGATTTGGGATTTTCTTTAGCGCACACCGGGCTCTCTGGGAAAGTCCCAGCCCTCCCCGTGTTTCAAACAGAGACCTTGCAAAATTTTCAGTTCCTGCTGAGAAAAAACCTCCTGGTGTGATCCTGGCCCAGTCATTTAATCTCACCAGCTCCTCCACAACCGGGCTATGCCAGGAACAGCACAAACACCATCGGGGTTTGTTTCTTCAGTCCCACCCAAGAGATGGAGACAGGAAATGCTTCCCCTTGCCCTTTGCACACAGCATCCTCTGCATGGAGCGGGGTTTTTACCACCTGGATCTGCACAGAAAGATCCCTTTGGCCCTTTTCCCTCTACTCCGCTGCTGCCTGGGTGCCACCCTCCCATCCCACACCCAGAAAAGCCAAACTGGGGGCAGAGTTGGTATCTGAGAGCAGCCTAAACCATCATTCCGTGATTACTCCCTGCCTGGAAAACCAGGGCTGTGTCAGCCACTGCTGTAACACAGCTACAGGCACATAAAGGCAATTCCAAGGATTGGGAGAAGGGTGGGAGAGGGAGGGATGGATGGAGGGATGGATGGATGGATGGATGGATGGATGGATGGATGGATGGATGGAGGGATGGATGGAGGGATGGATGGATGGATGGATGATGGATGGATGGAGGGATGGATGGATGGATGGATGGAGGGATGGATGGAGGGATGGAGGGATGGAGGGATGGAGGGATGGATGGAGGGATGGAGGGATGGAGGGATGGATGGATGGGTGTATGGATGGATGGATGGACGGATGGACGGATGGATGGAGGGATGGAGGGATGGATGGATGGAAGGATGGAGGGATGGAGGGACGGAGGGATGGATGGATGGATGGATGGATGCATGGATGGATGGATGGATGGATGGATGGAGGGATGGATGCATGGATGGATGGATGGATGGGTGTATGGATGGATGGATTGAATGGATGGATGGAGGGATGGATGATGGAAGGATGGAGGGGGGAGGGATGGATGATGGATGGATGGATGGGTGCGGGATGGATGATGGATGGATGGATGGGTGCGGGATGGATGATGGATGGATGGATGGAGGGAGGGATGGATCCATGGATCCATGGATCCATGGATGCAGAGGGATTGCACCGCTACACTGACAGATTTTAACCTCACACCACAACCTGCTGCAGGAGAGGAGGAGATGGAGATGAATTCCAGCGCCTCACCCTGGCCCATCGAGCAGAGAAGTGGGGAGATGCAATTCATACCTCTGAGCTCTAGAGATTGCTTAGGAGCCCTGGTGCCAGCACACACGGCCCAGGCTGTCCCTCGGGTGACCTCCCAGGGCTCTGCCTCCCTCCTGGCTGACGAGGGAGGATCCTCTCTCCTCTCAAGCCAAGCTCTGCATTCCCAAGAGCGCAGCTGCCGGGGCTCGGTTTGGTTCTGCAGGGTGTGCAGCACACAACGGTTGGGTTTCTCATGGGATGCAGAGCCTGGCCTGGCTTTCACTCACTCTAAAGTTGGGGCTGTTCCGCCCACGTTGAGGGGAACAGACCCCAGGAGAGACCAGAGAGCACAAGCCAGGAGTTCATCCCTGCCCTGCTCCTGCTGTGGCGATCCCATGGAACAGGGACAGGCTGGGGTCTTGCACCTGAGCACTGCTGGCGTGATGCCACCGGGGTTGGCAGGGCTCCCTCACACTCACATTCCCTGAATTGTACAAAATACAGATGGAAAGAGCTGTCAGATCCCTCTTCCCAGCTCTCATGGGAAGGGGATCCTGCAGGACACCACGGCTGTGCCAGATTTATCCTCCATGGATGAGGAAATCGACAGAGCTGCTGTGGCCAGTGGTGGGGAACAGGAGCAAAGCCAGGCCATGGACAGGGAAATACCCCCACACACATCCCCACATCCTCCACATCCTCTCCCAAAGGCCTGGCACCTCCAGGAGCACTGTCCACTCTGCCGTCAGTGACTACAGCTCCTCTCCTCGCCCAGTTCTCCATGGGGCTGACCCCATCCCACCCCACTCTGGGTGTGCCACAGGAGCCCCACCAGGACAGAGGAAGGGACAGACACTGCTGCCCAGAGCGATGCCACCACACCAAACCCCAGCCACAGCCTGTTGTTCCATCAAAACTCCTCTTCCCATCCCTCTCCGGGTGCAGAATTTAACCACACACACCCCAAGCTGCCTCACACCCAGGAAAAATGATGCCAGTTAGTTTCTCCCACAGCAAAGGGTCTCCCTTTACTTCTAACTCAGCCCAGAGAGCCTCTCCTGGGATCATCTCCCCCAGGAGCAGCATCCTGGGCTGCAGGAGGCGAAAATTCCCATCATGGAAGCTCTGTGTTAATTTTTATTGGTGTTTTTTTCCCTCCTGAATCCAACCCTTCTCCCTTCTGAATCATTTCTGCCCACTGGCTGTGTTCAGGCCAAGCCAGGCCACTCAGCACTGATTGAACAAATACAATAAATAAAATTAAAGTCTTTTTTTTCCCATTCTGTGTGGAGTCAGTCAAGGCAGTGCAAGTCAGCCGGAAAAAGTTTAAATTCTGTTCGTGCTGTTCCTGTGACTCCACATGGACCCCAGACTCCCCCAGGACAGGGAACAGGTTACATTTAATCCCCCCTTAGCCATGAATTCTGCTTCGGAATTCCCTCAGCCTTCCTGCGCTCATTCCAATCTCTCCTTTTTTTTTCGTTCTTTTTTTAAACAAACCAAAAAATGAACAGCACTAACATTTTAAGAAGCAGCAAAACCCGAAAACCATCTGATTTTTGCTGTTAATCTGGCCCCCCGGGCGTGGAAAAGCCTGTTGCTGCTCCTAGGAGCTGCTCTGGGTTGAAGAGCTCAGTGCTGCACTGCACTGGAGAAGGTCGCGGGGGGTTCCTGTGGCACAGTAAATCCCACCAGCACATCCCTAAAACCTGGCTCATCAATGCCAGTGGGAACCAGTCCCTCTTCTTGGATTATTTCTAAACCATTCTTTCCAAAGCCTCTGCTATCCCAGCCTGTAAATGCATTATTTGCTGGTTTTACGGAACTCACGGAGCCTCCCCCCGGCATCATCACGGATGGAGTGTGGGAGCATCGCTGCTCCAAGGGATCCTTTCCCTCTTCCTCCGCTGGACTTTTCCCGAAGATCCCAGGAACCTGGGAATCTGCTCGGTCTGATTTGAACAGGTGCCCCCATGCCACGGTGGGAACAGCAATTTAAACAGCTCAGCCAAAAAAGAAGCTGTGAGAGGCACATGGAACTTACAGCAACACTTAACCCCCCCCCCCCCCACCGACAAATGTACATTTCCCCTAATTTTGGGACAATAATTAACCAAGACCCACAGGAAAATACAGTTTCTCACTCCCTGCTTTGGCACCGACTTTCTCAAAGTGTAAATATCCACAGCCCTGCGCGCTTTAGGACAAGCTTATGCTTTAATTAGAAACGATTAGTGGGGAGGGGGCACAATTTGGGGGTGGGAAGTGAGAGATTTTCTGCTGCAAACACCCAAATCACCACACGCTGGTGGAGGGGAGGCTTTAAACAGAGACGGTTTAGGATGGGATGCTTGCTGCTCGCATGACCAGACTGAAAAACTCCCCGTCCTCTCTTCCAAAAGAGGAAAAACAACAACAACAAAACAAAGAGCGGAACAAAATGAAATTAAAATCAAACAGAGCAGCACGGTCGATTCGCTAAATGTGGGAGCAGCTGGGCTGGCCTAGGAGGAAAGGAACTTCCCTCCCGTTACCGGGATGTGCATCCCGGGGTCCCCTGTGCCACCTCCAGGCCCCGATTCCCACATTTCCGGGGCTGCTCCCCATCTCCAGCCACGGGGGTGGCCGTGGGTTTATACCTCGCTGGGAGATAAATAAAGAGGGAAAGACTGAGGATAAATAAAGAGGGAAAGGGGTGGGAGGGCGAGGGGGAATTTAGGCAGCCAATGCAACAGCTCCCGGCCTCTCCTGCGACTCCCCCACTCCAACCAAACCCTCCTTTGCATTTCCATGGCCTAAGGGGGGTTTCTCCTTGCGAAAGAAACGTCTGAAACCGCTGCTTGGCACCGGCAAGGACGGGGGAAAAAACCACCCCCGAACTCCAAAGCGCCGCCGCTGCCGCCCCCCCCCCGCACACACCTGATGCCCCGGCTCGGAAAGAGAACTCCTGCCCCTCTTTCCAGCTCCTTTTTCCCAGCCTTTTCCCCCTTGGACAAACGCGTCTCCGGCAGCTCCGAGAGCGGCGCGGGGCGGCGGGGACCGAGGGGACCGGGGGGACAGGGGGGACCGGGGGGACAGGGAGGCCGGGACCGCGCTCCCCTCGGCGGGTGACAAGCGAATATTTATGTCGATATTAGAGGAATGCGTTTCCTTCTCCAATCAGGAATGCAACCAGAGTTCCTAATTATAAGTTAGATGGTGGCTGGGAATAAAAGATTGCTTTTTAATGACTCCCGTCCAGGTGCTCTCGCTGCCTGTCTTCCCAGGAACACATTTGCATTTTATTGCTTTTTTTTTTTTTTCCTCTCCCATCCCAACGAATTCCCTGCTTTCAGACATACCTGAAATAGTTGGAGAGGCTGCTGCCTTCAACACCCTCACCTCTGCACCGCCGGGCAGGGGGGCACCGCGGATCCCCGCACCCGAGGGGGGGGCGGGGGGGGTTGGGGGAGCAAGGATTGAACGCACTTTAAAAATTAATTAGGAGGACGGCGATGATTGTTTTTTGGGGGGGAGGGCGCTTCGGAGCTGTCCGCGGCGCGGGCGCGGAGCCCCCCGGCTCAGCCCGCGGAACCGCGCGGAGCCGGAGCCTCCCTGCGCGAGGGCTTCCCTGGGCGCAATTAGCTCCGCGGGGTAATTAGAGCAGATCGTGCAGTTACATGCCTTGCCCAGCACCATTTGCTTTTCGTGGCGGAGCGAGCGAGAAAAGGCTCTTAAAGGCGTAGGGTGCAAAGCGCGGAAAAGGCGAAAAGCCGGGAGCGGCGAAACACCACCCCCCCCCCCCCCCCCCAAAAAAAGCGCTGCATCCCGGGGCGAGGGGCGCGCAGGACCCGCGGGGTTTGCGCCGGGAACATCTCCCGCAGCCCCGTCCCTGCTCCCTGCTCTGCCTCCCCGCAGCCCAGGTTGTGGAGCCCTCACCTCCTTTCTCTTTCTTCCCATTCCCCCCCCCACCGCTGTTTTTTTTTTTTTTTAATTTTTAAATTTACCCCTCAATATTCCTTAAAGCGAAAGGGGGGGGGGGGGAAAGAAACCAACAACCCACCCAAAAGTTTTCCTCCTTTCCCCCCCCTTCCTTCCACCTGACTAGCTCGAAATCACCTTGAAATGCTCATGTCAACTTGTATCATTATCTCTTTAATTCAGGCAGCGCCTTTTGTTCTTCACAGGAGAGGATCAAAGCACTCGGGGGAAAAAAAAATAACTTTCCGATCGCTCCCTCTCGCTCTCTCTCTTTTACAGTAGGAGAAGGAGAGATCAGGTATAACCCAGTCAAAATAAACAAAGTGAATGCATAAATAAAAGAGGTGAAATGCAGGTTCTAAGAACTTGCTGGCGCTGGAACAATCCCACCTCTTTAGCTGAGTGGCAACGAAAGGAGAATTTCAAGTCATCTTAAGCGCAGGGGTTGCAGAGAAAACAGAGGAGGGGAAAAATAAATGAAAATGAGCGAAAAAAAAATACAAGAAGAAGAATAAAACTTACCACCAGATTGGGTAACTTGACAGAGCCTGACTCAACCCACAAAGAAACAGGAAATATCCAAAAGAGGCCATTGATGAAAAGTTGTCTTTCTTTTTTTTTTTTTTTTTTAACCAGAGTTGCCAAAAACCTTCCTTTCTTCTGAGGCAGGATGATTATTTTAATAATAATAATAATAATAATAATAACAATAATTTAAAGAAAAAAAAAGTCAAATGAAGTGAACTCAAACCCGACCAGGTAAATCCTCTCTTGCTTCCTCTACTACTCTCAAGGAAAAAAAAAAAATCTCAGAGAGGTAAAAAACTCTTCTCTCAGCCAAGACACTGAAGGCAAATATTAAAAAAAAAAAAAAAGGGGGAAGAAAAAAAAAAAAGTTTGAAGTAGCTCTCTTAAAAAGGACCCAATCAGCACTTATTGCCAAAGGGAGAATTCTGATGCTTTGGCTTGTTCTGTCAATCAGGAGCGTGAAGTCAGGAATGAGCTAATTGCGAGGAGATAGTGTTTTAATACTCATTAGGGGGCACGTTGGCCCACAAGCCAAGGGATAAAATGTAGTTTTAAAAAGGGGAAGGAAGATTTAGGGGGTTTAAATAGACAGGGGGGACCCCTGTGGATTTGGGTAGCTATAACAACCTACCCGGATTTCACTCCCTGGGTCGAAGCTACTAAAATGCAAAAAAAAAAAAAAAAAAGAAAAAAAAAGAAAAAAAAAGTGTGAAAGTTTTTTTCTTCTTCTTCTTTTAAAAATTATTATTTTCCCGATTTTCTCCTTCTTGCCATTCTGTCTTCTTCTCAAAGCCCCATTTCCTCACGGGGACGGCTGGGATGCATTTGAACCAACTTCCTAGAAACTTTCGGTTGGTTCTTTTTTGGGGCTTTTTCCTCCTTTTTTCATGGAAAAAAAAAAAAAGAAAAAAAAAGAGGATTTCCAGCCAGCCACGCAGGCACCCCCCAGGCACGCACCCCCCTTCCCCACCAGTCCAAGCAGCCGCAGATCCAAGAGCTGCACTGAAGACATCTGCTAAAAAATCAACTTCTTCCATGCAAATCTCCAAAGGGCTCCTCCAGATCATCCCAATTTCCAGGAATCCCAGCCCCGGACATTGGGAAGGCGCTGCTGCGAACGACTTCATCCACCAGATCCACCCCACAGGGCACCAGTAATTGAGCTCTTTTTTAATTTCTCTCTCTACACATTGTCGCAATTTCTCTCTTTTCAGTGCCGGTGGTGGGGGGTGGTTTCGGCGGTCCCAAAAATTCGCTTTTTTTCTTTGGTTATTTTTTTCTTTTTTTTTTTTTTTTCCCATGGGGTGGAAAGGAGGGGGAAAAAAAAAAGAAAGGGGGGTGGGAATCATTATTAATGTTATTATAAAGATGTAGCTCCTCGATTCCTGGTCCGTGGTTGGATTTGCTGCTCCTCTGGAACATATTGGCTAAAGCTGGCTGGGTGTGGGAGCAAGTGTCACCCACGGCTGACAGGCGTCCCCCTTCCCCTGGCTCATTTGAAAGGGGGCTGGAGAGGCGAAAAGAGGGGACGGAGGCACGGGACGAGCGGGGAGATATTTTCTCCCTGGAATAACAACAACAGCAATCCTCTTTTCCATGGGGTTTATTTTCTTGGTGGTTGTAGGTGCTTGCTGCCTGTTTTGTTTTGGTTTGGTTTTTTTTGCTGTGTTTTGTCACGTTTATTTATTTATTTATTTATTTACTTATTTATTTATTTTAAGGATTCGGCGAGCTGGAGGAGATTTCATTTATTTCCTTTGACTCGCTTTTATTTTATCTGCGAATCAGAAAATTTCTGTGGCTCGCAGGGAACAAAGAGAGGTACAGTTTTTAATGACTTTGCTGGGGGAAGCCTCGCAACCCTGCATTAGCTCAAATCAAAATGCGCTTTCATCCTCATTAAGAGCCGCATTTATATTTTCCCTTAGTCGGGGATATTTCTATTTACACACACAGAGCTTTATATGCATATATATAAAGATATGTTTGTGCGGAGCTAGATGGAGAGATATATTCATTCTAGTGAAATTATACTAGAAATGCAGTTCATTCGGGGATATTTAAATCATCGGGAATTTGGCAGGGGTCGGGCCCTGATTATTTTCTTTCGGGTTGGATGACAAGCGATTGCAAATGTGAGCCCTGGCAAGTGCTCCGAGATCTAATCGCTCCGCGGAGCCGGGCTCGAGCTGATCCCGGCGGCTTCCAGAGGGGGAACGGATGCTCTGCGCGGCTCTCCCAGCAAATCCCCGTGGTGTCGATGCTGCAATTATAGCGAGGGTATTAAATCCGTCCCCCCCGCCGCCTCCTCCAGCAGCTCCCCCGCCCCCCCGGAGCAGCCGAAGGGGCTGGAGGAGGGAGTTTTTATTGCATAAGGTGGGATGAGGAAAAGGAGGAGGGTTGGTGGTGTGTGAAAAATCATCCTAAGGACTTTCCCTGTGTATTAAGAGAAAATCCCATCCAATTATAGCATTACTGGAAAGAACCAAACACTGCGACTTTCAAAGGAGGGGATTTCTCTGTCTTTTCAAGTGGAATTGCTCACGCTGCAGACTGGAACACACACACACTCACACTCACACTCACAGCCTGGGTGAGGGGGTCCCGGCAGAGCGGGGAGGAGGATGGGGCAGGACACGCACCCCTCCCTTCCAGGGGCCGAGCTCATCTCCCCTCCTTTTGTTCCTGGGGGGAGAGCTTTAAACATCCCCCAGAGCCTCTGCCCCTCCCTCCGGGAAGCCACCAGGCGACTTTACCTGAAGGTACAAATTCAGCCACTCTCCCTTTTCCTCTTTGCTCTGCAGCTGCTGCTCGGGGAGGATGGAGATAATCCACTTTGTCAGACACACACACACGCACACACAGAGCCGGGACGGGGTGGGTTCCTCCACCGCTGCTCGCTCTGACGCCAGCAGCTTTTAATGACGCTGATAAAAAGGTACCGGGGTGTGGAATGGGTTATTCCCAGCCCCAGGAATGCTCCCGGTGATTGGTTATCTATCAGCAGAGTTACTTCTGAAGCTCCGAGGGCCGCATTTTGCGGGCCATCAGCATCGGTGAAAAAGCTGCCACGGGCCTTAGGGAGGCAGGACAGCCTGGGGGAGGTGGCACTGCTGGCGTTCGGCTGCCCAGATCTGCAGGGTTTTCTCCCGAGGGCTGATTTAGGGCCGGGCTGATCCATCTTTGTTCCAAATATTTGTGCACAGAAGTTGTGATGGGCAGGACCTGGCCCTCGGTGCAGCGACAGCAGCGTGGCCTTGGCTTCTTCTCTCCTGGACTTGCTCGTCAATATCCAGAGAATTTGGGGGGAATTTCTGAGGGAAAAAGTTGCCCAGAGCAGCTGTGACTGCTCCTGGAAGTGTCCAAGGCCAGGTTGGATGGGGCTTGGAGCACCCTGGGATAGTGGGAGGTGTCCCTGCCCGTGGAAGGGGGTGGGATGAGATGACCTTGAAGGTCCCTTCCAACCCACACCGTCCCAACATTCTGTGATTCCACAGGAATCCCGCTGCGAAACGAGGAGTGGGACAACCTCAGTTATCCCACTGGCACAGTGAAAAGGGGAGGGGAGGACATGGACCCGTCGTCACGGGGCTGGAATGTCTTGTGATGGCATCGCTGGTTCTGTCCCACTTACTCACCGCGGTGGCCCAGCTGGCATCTCCAGGGGCCACTCAAGCGTGTCAGGAGGGCTGGATTTAGAAACGTGAGCGACTCCCAGAGCAGGCAGCCACCACGGGGAACAGCTGCACTCACCCACGCTCAGAAAGGGCACATCCAGGATGCTCCCACCCCAGAGAAGTCTGTGGGAAGGCATGAGGGGCCAGGAGGGAGCTTTGGAGGGATCCAGGCCGGGCACACTTCTCAAATACCCCGTGCGTCACTTCTCCTGCTCTCCTCCCCGCCGTGGCCTCCATGGAGGAGGTTTGTCATGGCTGCAGGATGGGAAGATCGCCCTCATGGAGAGCAAACCAAAGCCAGGCAAGGCTCCTTGTGGGGAAGAAGGTTTTGCTTAACTTTAGTGGAGGACACCAGTGCGTTTCGGCCCTTCCCTCTTTCCTCTCTGAACTCCCACTGGTAAACTCCGATTATTTCTCTGCTTTTCCAAATTTCAGCTGGAATCGGCTCTGGCTGGGCTGTGGTTGATCTCCCCCACTCACAATTTATTCCCTCTCTGCCCCACTCACTGCCCTCTGCTCTCCAGGGATGGTGCAGTGGGACAAAGCCACCGCCTGGTTTTCCTGCGGTGCCCAGAAGGCGACGCTGAGGCTCTCTGGGAGCACTGGGAGCACCAGTAACCCCTCCCAGGCAGCTCTGCAACCCTCCCCAAGGCCAGCCCTGGTGTGGAACCCCCAGAGCATGTGGGAGACCCAGATACCAAAACACAACTCAACCTCTTCTGTCTTACTGGTGTGAAATTATCCAAATGGTGGGATTCGGGATTCCTGGGAGCTGGGGTGCTGGAGGCCAGGCTTTGTCATGGGCCTGTTCACTTGTGCCACATCATTCTGCTTCCCTTTCTCACTTTTAATGTCCCTGATGACTGAGATCCATCTCAGTCGTGTCATCCCCGCATCCAGGAGTCACAGCAGCACAAAGAGTGGCGATTTGGGTCGATATCCACCTCATCAGCGTGGGGAACGAGGCAGGAGATGGGCAGCATCTGGCTCCCGGTGCGACTCGGTGGCAGAACTGTTGACAAGGTGGCTTGTGGTGACAAATCCGTGTCCCCTCGTCGAGACAGGCCCGGCTGGTTTGGCTGCAGCTGCTGCCCAGGCGTGGAGCTGGGTCCCACGCTGGAGATGGAGAGGGGTTTTTTGCTAAAAGGATTCCACTTCGCCTTCTTCCCCTGTCCAACCCTCCTTGGCTGCCCCCGGGGTCAGGGAGACCTGAGAAACTCATCCCAGTGCAGGCACCGGCCTGTGGAGGTGGGGTGAGATCCTCCTGGAGCTGCATTCCTGCGTTTGGGATCTGCTCTGGACTCCTCTCCAGAGAGCTGGAGCTGGCTGGGATGCCCACAGGCCATCGCCCCTTCCCTGGGCCCTGGAGAGGCACTGATAGCACTGAGCAAATCAGGGGCAAATTCGGGCGCGTTTCTCAGCTCTTCAGGCTTCAAAGAGATGTCCTCAGCTGGGAGGGGACAGCAGGACATGAAAGGGAACAGCAAACATTTGACGTGTCCTGAAACACTTCTGGCTGCGGCTGCAATGTGTCCAGGTTATTCCACCTGTGACTGGAATTTTGGCTGCTCCTGGGTTCCCGTTCAAAAATTCCTGTGTGAATGTATTGTCCTGTGATCCCAGGGCTCCTAAGGGAAGTGGAGGATGGATGAAAGCATAAAATCCAGTGCTGGGATGCCCCAGGAGGGCAGGAGGGATCGGGTCTTTCAGCTGGATGGAGGCAGAGCACCCAAAGAGCTGCACTGGGATGCCCCAGACCTTTGGCAGAGCGGAGCAGATCTGCCATGGGTGGTGACCCTTTCCCTTCGGAATTTGATGCACAGACTTTTATTTTTCTGCCACCTCGCCTTGGGTGGGAAAAATGTTATTTTGAGGAGGGTTCCCTCTCGTGCTGTGTGTGCCCCCGGTTTTTCCCCAGGCACCGCTGCTGACCCTCTCTTCCATTCCAGGCCCTGACAAACACGTCCTGGCCACCACGGAGCTGCTTTAGGAGGCCAGGAGGTGACAAAGGCAGGGCTTGAACGGGCAGTGGTGGCTCTGCTCCTGCCTTTGTGGCGTGGTTTTGTCCCAGCTGCGTTCCTCTCCCTGGGACGGTCACTTCTTTAGGACAGGACACCTCTCCTGACAGGGCCTGAAAGACAGAGAGACTCAAGGACGGACTTGGGGCTCTCTGACACCTCTTCCTGCTCCTTCCCTCCGCCTCCTGTCCCCTGGCCACCGGGATGAGGCAGAGCCACCTGCCCTGCCCGTCTCCCGCGGGTCCCGTGGGACTCTCACCGGTGTAGCTTTGGCCCACCTAGTGGTACAGCGGGAGAACGAACCTGGAGAGAGAAAAGGAGCGGTGAAAAACGCACTCAGAGCACGGGGACCTGCAGCACCGGGGCTCTGCTTCCCTTTCCCCACCCCAGAGGAGCTGGCAGGCACCGAAATAGGGAATGTGTCCGTGTCCCTGGTGGAGACACAGGGTTTTCAGAGAACTGGGGGGTAGAAGGGTTGAGGGACTTGCCCTGGAAGGTGGAGGATGGACAGTGGGTGCTGCCTCTTCTGTGGCCTCCTCCATGCTCGGCCAGTGCTCTGGGCTGGTGTCACCAGGCAGCTCTTTCCTGTCCACTGCCCGTCACCAGCGGGGACAACATCACCCCGGCCCTGGCCTGCCCTGGGGCAGAGCAGGTTCCCAGGCAGGCACAACATCTTCTGCTGGCCACTGGGAGTGACGGGGACTTCACCCAAGTGTCCCCCGGTGCGTGACAGCAGGAGGGAACCGACCGTGGGTGTCCAGTTCTGTCAGACTGCAGGGGAGTCAAGGAGCCCAAGGAATCGGTGCCATGTCTTTGTCCAGGTGAACGCTCCCTGTCCTCATCCCTTCCTCCCAAACCCTCTGAGCTGGTCACTGCCGTTCTTCACAAGCGTCCAAGGCCACGTTGGACGGGGCTTGGAGCAACCCAGTCTGGTGGGAGGTGTCCCAGCCCACGGCGGGGCAGGGCGGGAACGAGGTGATTTTTAAGGTTCCTTCCATTCCTTCTTTGATTCTGTGGCTCTGTGATCTTCTCCAGAACTTTCCACAACCTCTTGGGGTCGTGGCAAGGGGAACCAGTGCTTGGCTGGCGGTGAGGGAGACTTTTCCAGGTGGTCTCCACCAGCAAAGTCACCCTGTGGAGATCATCCTCTGAAAAACGAGTGCTGCGGAGGATGATTTGGGGTCTTCCTTACAGGATGAGATTTGGGGAAAACCAATTTATTTTGATGGCAAACTGACCATTTGAAGGCAAATCTGAGTCCATAAGGAGCAGTCCTCCTTTTCTGGCACATTGAGAACTGCAGGATCATAGAGGAAATCACCCAAAATAGGAACCGAGGATCCTGATCAGTGGCAGTTTTCCCCAATAAACGCAGATGTGACCTGAGCCCTGCGTGTGTGTAGCGTGTGTTTGCTCGTGTGGAATTTCTCCAGGCCAGATTCAGACTAAAAACCCATTAATCAGCAGTGGAAGCTGATAATCTCGAGGGCCCCAAACCCGCTGTGAGGTGTACAAACAACCATTCATCGGGGGGTGGGTGCCACTGACGGAGGAAATGAAACCTTTCCAGGAGAATAATAACGTTAATAACACTGCTAATAATAATTGTCACCTGCTTGCTTTGAGAGGAACATTTTAAGGTCAGCTATTTGGGCTCCTGGGGGGCCAAATCCTGCATCCCTCTCTGGACACATCCCCATTGCCGAGTCTCAGCCTCCAAAGGGCTGGCAGCTCCTTAAAGGTGCACATCCAAAGGAGCTCCATTCCTTGGAAGTGAGGAGCCTTTGGTGAGTGGAGTGAAACATCCTTCGTGGGGTCCTCGTTTTCTGCCCACCTTTAATTAATTACTTCATTAACTACCTTTGCCTAAATGCCCAAAATCCAGAAAGCTGAAGTCCAGCATTAATTGGAATTAGACGATTTTTATGTCCCTTCCAACCAAAAATGTTCTATGATTTTATGAAGATTTCCTCTAAACTCATGCTTGGAATAAGGATTGGCTTTAAAATCGCAGTTTCTTTACTCTGCTCTGTCTGATCTCTCTTTATTTATTTTAAGGGTGGAGATATACATTGGATCAGGGGGAGAAAAAAGAGAGGAAAGCCAAGTGTTTGTGAGACAGAAAGAACAATAAGAGGAACAGTTATTTATTAAATCATGGATGCACTGATGTTGAAATTTTCTAATCCCTTTCTAACACCCAATTCAAATCACTCCTTTTCAAAGGGCTGGCCACACTCCTGCTGCAGGTGCAAACAAAGGAAAAAACAAATTTAAAATTTAAACCAGAATTTGATCCCTTTGTGAACTCGCTCCTAACCCCCCTCTTTGAAACTCAAGTGATAGCATCGCTCGAGATGAATGTTGGGATTCAGCCTCGTGTTTGCAAATCAATATGCATTTTAAACAGGGATTACTCTGGGCTGCTGACAAGCGCTGGACTGAAAAACTGCCCAGACTGGAGTGTCTTCTCTTCAGCCACAGAGCAAGTTAATTAAGATACATTAAAATCACTAATAGGAACGTGGGGTACAATCTGAGAGCACAGGAGCATCTACTGCTGCTGCCTGATATTGCAGCAGTGCCTTGGTCAAGGTCTCCAAACCTTTTAAGTGTGTTTTAAAACTGCAGAATGTTAATTTTTTTTTAAGATTAATTATTTTTTTTGGCATTAGGTTTGTTTTTAAAACGGCCTAATGGGAAATATCACATTGGCAAAGTTGTGGCGGCGTGGTGCACCCACAGGGTGGGGAAGGGGAGCTTGGAGGGGGCCAGAGCTGTGCCACGAGGCGGGAAATGGTGAGATAAGAAATAACGAACAATGAAATAAATAACGACCAATGGAATATCTCCTCCGGTGCACCCCAAAATTCACCGTCAGGGGCTGGTTGGGGGTTGCCGGGTGCTCTGCTGCAGGAGACTCTCACGCTGCCGGGAGAAAAAGGCTTCTTGCAAAATGAGTGGGAAGAAAAGATCCGCCTGCACCCAGGGGAGGAAGAGACCAGAAAGACTTGGCTGAGACAGTTAAAAAAAAACCCACAAAACCCCACCAAGGTGCTAAAACCTCAGTCAAGTGAGGTGTTGACAAGGGATCCCGGTTGATAAATAAACAGAAAGGAGCTCTCCCTTGCAAAGCCTGAATGACAAAGAGCGAGAACCAGGAGCTGGAGAGTGTCCCGCACCATTTTCATCACAAAAGCTGATGGTGGGGGGCAGGTTTTAACACGGCAACAAGTCTGACTTTCTCTCCCTTTCTCCCTCTTTTTTTTTTTTTTCCTTTTCCCTTTTTTCCTCCCCTCTTCCCCTCCCTCTTATAAACAGAGAGGACAAGAGGTCATATCCCCGGGGTTTAAAGAGCCACTTCTCCCCCTTCCAGGGAGGGTGGATGTTCTTTCAGCCTGTTTACAAATTAGTCGAAGTTATGATGTCTCAATGCACTTGCCGGGTGGCCACCTGTCCCCAGCTCCCTGCCGGTGCCTTTACTCCGTGTGCAGGAGTGACACCTGCAGATGGTTTCTGGCCCAGCATCCAAAGCCGCGGATTGAAATGGGGAAAAACGCCACGAGTCAGGTTCCTTGCGGTGTGAGGAGTGGGGGAGGTCAGTGCCTGAATAATCCACGGGATGATTTGGGGAAGGGCTGAGCTCCCGGGCAGGGACGCTGATGGATTTGGTGCTGTTCGTTCCTAGGGGGGAATGAATTTAGGCTGAAAGAAGGTTTAGATTCGGTATTAGGGAGAAATTTTTGGCGGTGAGGGTGGTGAGGCCCTGGCACAGGTTGCCCAGAGAAGCTGTGGCTGCCCCTGGATCCCTGGAAGCGTCCCAGGCCAGGTGGGACAGGATTGGAGAAACCTGGGATAGCGGGAGGTGTCCCTGCCTGTGTCAGGAGGGTTGAAACCAGATCGCCTTTCAGGTCTTTTCCAGCCAAAACCATCCTATGAATCCTCTGATTCTACTGAGGGAATTTTGCCATGGAACTTGGAGCATTTGGAAGCAAAAGCCGGGGCTGCATCTCTCTGGTTTGCTCCCAACCTCGTGTTTACAGCACCAAAATCAAGCCCACATCCTCCCGTTCTTCCCGCTGCTTTAGAAAGCTGTTTCCAAGCCCTGGGCATGAAGCAGCGCGGCGTTAGCAGCAAGAAATTCAGTGGGAAACGGTGCTAATGGTGCTAGGTGCGCCTTCCCCCTTGCTCTGTGGGCTCTCTGATAAGGGCTGAGCTCCCTTTTCTCCCGGGGGAAAGGAGGCAAATGCACTAATAAGGTTGCTTTTTTTTTCCTCCTCTACCTGTGCCCTTATTTTCATACAACTTAATCTCCCCGAAACTTTTATCTTCCTGCCAGCGTGGGCTGGGATTGGCCGAGGGGTTCAGGAGTTGGAGCGGAGGAAACGAGCGGATGGAGACGCTCGACATAATCAGCTAAACCAAGTTTCCCAAGGAAACCAGACTTCAAATGCTCCACAAGCCTTGCAGGAGCTGCTTACAAATCCCAGTCATGAGCCAGAACCCCCAGTGCCAGGCACTGTGCGAACATATTCCTGCACACAATCCTTTCCCCAGGCCAGCGCTCGGGAGTTTGAAGCGAGGAGTTTAAGGCACGTCGAGGTTGGCAAGCGCCCGCTTTTCAATATGAATGCGGAGCAACTCCCTTAATGTGGGTTGGATTTGGCTGCAGCCTGCAAGGGAGCAGAGCTGGGCTCTGCTGGGGTTGGTTTTTTTCATGGGAATGGCAAGGAAATCACAGGGCTCAGTGAACTTTGCCTCTTAACAGCCCTACTTGGCTTCGGTCCTGCCCAGAAATCCTGTTGGCTCCATGGAGTAAGGAGGGAGTAAAATCTGCAGGCCCCATTGGCAGCTGTGTATTTTTAAAATTTTTTTTTATAGAGATAAATATTTTTTTTTAAAGAAAAAACAGGATTATACTCTTTCTCTGCAGGTAGAAAAAGTGCTTGGGTCTTCACAGGGCACTGGGTCACGCATGTGCCATTGCCCTGCTGGTGTCACACCAGGGATGAGCTGGTCCAGAGTCTGGAAAACGCCTTTACTTAACCAAGGCTAGTGTTAAATCCTGGAGCTGCAGTGGGACAAAAAAGGTTATTTCTCCTTTTAGGCACTGATTGAGCTCCTGCAGAACTTCCCAGGAATCAGCGGATGGGAGGAGAAAGGAACTTTGTGGCCATAGCCCCGTGGCAGGAAGGGACTGCGCGGTGTCGGGGGTATTTGGGTGAGTTCGGAAGTCCTGGCTCTCCTGGGAGGATTTGGCACATCTTTTCCCAGAAAAGGGAGTGCTGTGCTCCCATCCCTGAATTTGGTGGCAACGCTGCCTGAACTGGAACTGCATCTTCGGCCAGCGGGTAGGGAAGCCCTGCAGGTGGCTCGTGGATGGAGTTCATCTCTGTGAGATGTTTCCCCATCCTCTCCTCACCTTCTGTCCCCCTCAGTGGACTCCTGGGAGCTGAAGTTGCACAAATCCGACCCTGTATATTTGGAAGACATCAAGAAATTTGCGCTCCAGACGTCAGGAATCAGCTCCTTCTGCCTCTGCTTCCTTCTCCCAGAGCTTGTAAGATTCTAAGGAATCAAATATACGCGGAGTCACGAGTCACTTTCCAGTTTCTGAACTTTTAAAAATAGGTGGGGAAGGTGGTTTCTGAAATGTTTTGCCCACCATGAAATTTGATGTATATTTGCACCAGAAGCTGTTTTGTTGTGAATAAACCCCAAAATACCATCCAATATCGAGGTATTTGGTGACTTGATTGGGAGATGCAGACATTTGGGGCAGCAGTGCCTGAAATGGAGAGACTGCCAGGTATGTTCAGGTGGGGTTGGCAAGCTTGGTCGTAAAGAATGCCAATATTCTGAAATATTTTTATTTTTGGAAGAAAATCGCAGTTTCAACGACTCCTTGAAGCTCTTCTGAAGAGCTGGAGAATAAGGCCATTGGGACAAGGCTCAGCGTGACCAGTCAAGGGAAGGCGTGGGGGAGCTGCTGGTGGGAGAGGACAAGAAGCCACCTCGTCCCCCTGCCTTTTTGTCACATGTCCCCACCCAGGGGCTGCCTTCCAGCAGGAACTGGACACTTCCCGGAATCACAGGAGTTGGGGAAAACCTCTGAGACCATCGAGCCCAAACCTTAACCCAGCACTGCCGTGTTCACCACGAATCCCCAGCTGCCGCTTCCTGCAGTTTTGGACGTGGCAAACTCCCTGGAACTCCCTTGGTGGTGAGGGACAGGGAGTTTTTAGGATGGGGGGAGGAAATGAACTCTCGGGAGCTTTGCACCCTCAACCACCACAGCACAACTTCTGAGCTGGCCTTGACCTCAGGTTTTTAGGGTTTACCCGAAAATCCTTCTCAGGGCTGTTGTCCATCCCGGGGCACCTTCCACTATCCCAGGCTGCTCCAGGCCCCGTCCAGCCTGGCCTTGGATGCTCCCAGGGATCCAGGGGCAGCCACAGCTGCTCTGGGCCACCTCTGCCAGGGTCTCACCACCCTCAGAGTGAAGAATTTCTCCCTAATATCCCACCTAAATCTACTCTCTTCCAAATTGAAGCCATTTCCTTTGTCCTGTCACCTCAGGCCCTTGCAAACAACCCCTCTCCCTCTTTCCTGTCCCCTCCCTTCAGGTCCTGGAAGGCCACAATGAGGTCACCCCAAAGCTTCTCTTCTCCAGGCTGAACAATCCCAAATCTCTCAGCCTTAACACCAATGACATCCCTAAAAATCTACACCACCACATCTCCCTGGAAGCATGAAAACATCCAGCAAAGCACAAAAAAAAAAAGGCAAAAGGCTTTTCAAGCATTTTCAAGCTTTCTGTGTCATTTTGGATGTAGAAGTGGCTTCTCACCTCCTTTAGACAGAAGGGTTACCGTGGACTATGAATATGGGATGGATTCTCCAGGGTTCAGGGCGATCGTGGCTCATGGAGAAAGCAGCAGAATAAAAAAAAAAACAAAACAGCAAAACCAACAAGAAATCCCTGAATTCTGCTGAGAGAAGTGGAAAGATGAAGATATGGGAAGAGCAGGAAAAAGGAAAGGTGGACAAGAGGGAAAATGCCAGTTTTGGTTCAGGTGGAGGAAGAAGGAATCATCCAAGTCCAATTTGGTTAAAAAATAGGTGGTGGACGTGGAAGCAAAGGGGTAAAGAAAGCTCATGGTGGTTCGGGCTAATTGGGGTTTAATTATAACTGTGCAAATGAGACTGGCTGATGTCACCAAGCACAGGCGGCAGGTGATGCTGCCTTTGAAGAACCCGGGTTGGTGGGCACCACGCGGGGTTTCTGCTCCAAAAAAAGCTGTGTCCTTGATGGACAGCTCCCCGTGCAGGGATGATCCCCCAAAAATAGAGAAATGGAGTCAGAATAGATCTAGGAAGAAAATGGGAATAATGCTGGGGGCACCTCGTGAGATTGGCTAAATATGAAACTGTTCAGCTCCACTCACCCTCTGTCAAAACAGAAAAGGAAGAGAAAGAGAGGCAGAAAAGAGGAGCAGGTTAAAAATATCAGGGGCTCATTGCTCAGGGGTGGTGAGTAAGAGCTGTAGACAAAATGAACAGCAGAGAAATCAGTCAAGAAGCTGTAATTTGTTCTGACTCACGATGCAGCCCGACGGAATTGAAAGCAGTGAAATTAAAACCGGTCAAAGCAGCCACTTCTCTACAGATGGCTGATGATTAAACCGAGCAACTCACTGCCACAAGACAGCATGGGGTTCTAATAATAACAACAGAACAAACCCCAGGAGCAGTGAAAAAGCAGTTTGATGCTTTGATAAATCAAATCATTCCAGACTATGTTTTGGAGAAGTTCAATAACGCCTCCAGCATGGCTTGGAGTCTCTGCGTTGGGCCTTTCACCCTCAAGGATGTCCAGCCTCAGGTCTGGTCCCTGCTGTGTGTGAGGCTGCTCTGTGATCCCAAAGTGATGGCACTTGATCACAAGTGCCAAAATCACAGATTAAAAGCAGGTGAGCTTGCAAATAAATATGATTTTCTTCCCCCCACACTCAATACATGAGCATTCATTGGCTACCGGGGTAATTATAGAATATTAATGGGTATTACACTCAAAATTAAAAATCCGCCTCCCAGATGAGCACCTGCTGTCCCATCTCATGTGCACCCTCAGAGAGGTCCAGTCTCAGCTTCCGTTAAAATCTTATGGATCAGACCATCCCCAAAAAATTGCAATAAAATTCCTCCAGCCACTTCGAAAATCAAAAATTAGAAAATTGACAAGACCAAATTAGTCAATAATTTGTTCTCCCCAAGGATTGTGTTACTTGGTGAGGTTTGGGCAGGAAAATGCAACAACTGAAAACCACATTGATCCATATAACTTTGGAAAGAACCTGATTTTTCACACTGTTATTAGGGTAGGCCCTTGCAGTCCCAAGCACCATGACAGCCTTGCTCTGTGGGAAAGGCTGGGGATGTTTCTTCTGACTACTCTTTGGAGTCTGGTGAATTTTTAAAACCTTGTCTCGGTTTTTCAAGAAAAACTTGCAGAACGGGAGGAATGCCTCATGACTGCGGAAAAAGCCTACTTTTAAGATGTTTTTTTTCCCTTTTCCAGGGCTGTCTGCAGGGCAGTGACCACCACCATGGCTTGCAGTGCTGCCCTCGCAGAGGAGATGGAGAGTGGATCCCTTCCTTCCCCCCTCCTCCTCTCCAGCCCTCAGGATGCTTCAGCCAACGCAGTGGACAACATGCTCTCTGCTTCCCAGGCCCTGGGATGTCCACTGGAGATCCCAGAGAAATCCCTTTGGCTGTAGAGCTGGGAAAACCAGTGCCAGACACCAAGGACCAGTCCAGGAGAGGACCTGCCCATATTCTGTCAATGTTCTGTGTCCAGAGGGGCGCAGCCTCACGTTGGATGTGCCTCCAGCGCCTCAGACCAGCTCTCCAAAGATGTCCAGGTGTGGACATCCGAGGAATGACATTCCAGGGGTTCCTCCATCTGGTCCTGAGGCCCAGATTCTCACAGGTGTCCCTACAGCACCTGAGGCTTTTCTCCCTCAGGAGATAAATACACATGGTGAGAGCGCAAACATTAGGTCAACCACAATTGACCAGAGTGGTTGATTCCCTCCCTTAATTGCTGTCGCAAATTAAGCCCAATTAAGGCTTCTCCTTGGAAATTATCTTGTGGGACACCACTCAGAGCAGCAACGGGTCCCTTTCTGTCCTGGAACGAGAATTTTTTCTCACCTTGTCGCAATGTTAATTTTTCATTTTGCTGGTTTTTGTTATCATGGGATCCCAGAATGGGTTGGGTTGGAATGGGTTGGGCCCTAAAGATCACCCAGTTCCACCCCCTGCCATGGGCAGGGACACCTTCCACTATCCCAGGGTGCTCCAAGCCCTGTCCAACCTGGCCTTGGACACTTCCAGGGATCCAGGGGCAGCCACAGCTTCTCTGGGAAATCCATTCCAGCCCCTCCCAGCCAGGAATTCCTTCCCAAAATCCCATCTAAATCTCCACTCTCACCTTGAAGCCAGTCCCCTTTGTCCCATCAGTGCTTTATTTCTCCTGTGCTTTTGCTAGGAGGATAAAAGTGTAAATCATTTTATTAATTGAAATTAATTATCGGCAGGGTTTTTTTCCCCTCACTGTCTTGCAGCAGTGAGTTCCACCGATGAACAGTGTGTGGAACACTGAGGCGTAGGAACATCTCTTGTGTAGGGTCGGGAACAGCACTGAAACCTTTTAGCCACTGGCTCCCAAGCTGGCAACCACAAACTCGTCCTTCTCATCCTTGGCTGCTCCTCACCAGTCGAGAGCTGCCAAATGTAAACGGCCACCGCCATCTAGTGACCGTGGAACGGCTCCCAGCTCCTGAAAACTCCTGTTCTGGCTTGCTGAGAGGCAATCACGGCGGAAACGAGGAAGGAGATGAGCGCCTGGGCTCAGGTGAAGAACCTCAGCTTGCACAGAGTCACGTGCGAAGGCATTTCGTTGTCCCTTGGTTTGGCATTTCCTGAGCAGGTGGGAAGGGAATATGAACTTCACCGAAGTGTCCCTGGGATTTTTAGGGTTGGAGAAGCCTTCTAAGATCATAAAACCCAAGCAGTAACCCAGCACTGCTGTGTTCACCACTAACCCACGTCCCCACACGGCTTTTTGAACACATCCAGGGATGGTGATTCCACCACTGCTCTGGGCAGCCCCTTCCCATGCCTGACCACCCTTTCTGGGTAGAATTTTCCCTGATATCCAATCTAAACCTCCCCTGGCCCAGCCTGAGGCCGTTCCCTCTCCTCCTGTCCCTGTTCCCTGGGAGCAGAGCCTGACCCCCCCCCTCGGCTGCCCCCTCCTGTCAGGGAGCTGTGCAGAGCCACAAGGTCCCCCCTGAGCCTCCTTTGCTCCAGGCTGAGCCCCCTCAGCTCCTTCAGGAATTCTCCAGCCCCTTCCTCAGCTCTGTTCCCTTCCCTGGACCTGCTCCAGCTCCTCAACGTCCTTCTGGACATGATGGGCCCAAACTGACCTCAGATTTGAGGTGTGGCCTCACCAGGGCTGAGCACAGGGGGAAAATAAGACCTGAATAGCTCCTGTCTCTGGTGGCTCCAACTACCTGCCCCCATTCCCAGGAAAAGCTCTCCTGCCCATGGAGAGGGTGATTTGGGGGAGGGGAGTTGTCCATCTTTATCTGTTCCAGCTGCTCTGGTTGTCCCTGTGGCTCAAGCCAGCGCTGAGCCACACAGCTGCAATAGTTTCAGTTATCAGAGCATTAATTAATTGATTAAATTGATTAAATTAAGTGATTAAAGTGATTAAAGTAAAGACCTCCATCTGGGAGGAACCCACTGCTGAAAGGAGGGTAATTTCAGGGCTCTGCTTCCCAGCTATTCATCCTCATTTTCCCGTGAGTTCCTCCAGGATGGCCCCAAGCCACTTCTCAGATCCCAGATTTTACCCTCACTCTCAGTGCATTAGGAAAATGAGCCTGGAATTAGAATGAGTCCTGGAGCATTCGTGGTGGAGGTTGAAGTGAGTCGGTGTCATGGGGCTCCATCGCCCTCTGAGCAGCCCAGACTGACCTGGCCGAGCGTTGTGCCACCTGATGCCACCCATCAGCCACCTGATGCCGCATGGACATGGGAAAGAGGCGGATTCCCAGCTCTTCCAGGGACGACGTTCCACCCTACACCTGCTCGCAGCCTAGAAGGGCGCAACACCAAGCTGAGCGTGAGCTCACACGATGTCGGTGCATCCTCTGGAGAGCTCCCTGCCCAAAGCTGACACTTTACCGTGTCTTAATTGAGCCTCCCCTGATAGGGGAGAATTCCCCGAGCCCTTGCCCGGGCTCCGCAGACGAACGGGACTTTTCCACGCTTTTGCTCTCAGATAGCTGTTTATTAAGTCTTATCAGAAAAGGGAGCCGAGGCAGAGATGACTCCCCTTAGAAAGCGCAAAGGAGAAGCCAAGTTATCAAGATAACGCTGTTCTTTTAAAGGTAAATTGTCCAATGAAAGCCCGAAACGAAAGATATTTTTACTTTTCTACCAATGTTCAATAAATCTTTCTGTCACATGAAAGGAACAGCGGCATTTTTCACCCAATCATCTCAATCCACTTTTGCCGCAGAAAATGGAGTAAAGAAAGAAGAAGGCCTAAAACAACAACAATCCTCCATTTTGAAGGTTTTGTTTCTTATCTATTTTGCTCTATTAACAAACCCAACAGCTCTAAATTTTCACCCTGTGACAATCTTATATAATGTTCTATCACCTAATTCACACCAGTGTAGATTCTGCTTCTTCCCAGAGGGTAGGTAATTTTCTCCATGGACGAAGGTCAAAGACAGGGTTGTCCAGGGGGGTAGAACCCTTCAAAACAGGCAGAGAAATATTCCCTGCACTTTGGACTCCAACACAAAGCCACCCTAAAATCTGCTGTTCTGCAAAGGCCGGGGCTGCCCCGGGCTGGAGCTGTGCTGGGAGAGGTCTCCTTTGCCAGAAGATGGCACTGGCTCTCCATGGAGCTGCCTGTGGAACAGGTGCATCCCAATCCATCCCAGCTGCTCGAGCTCCTCGGCTTGCCTCAAAGCCCTTCCCCAGCTCTCTCCTTCCCAGGGATCCTGCAGGTCTGGGGCTTCTCAGGAGCCCCAAGGGCAGTTTTATCCCCCCCCAGGTCCTGGAACTCACAACTCTTCCCACAGAGTGAGTGCAGACTGTGCAGGGTGGATTCCTCACTTGTAAATGTATGGGAAAGGCACTTTTTTACCTTCCTGCAGCGTTTCGCTCCCTCGACTCAAAGCCTTGTTTCCCAAGGAGAAAAAGCACCTGGAATAAGTGTAATCAGCTTGGCAAGGATTATTTTACTTAATTGCTCTTTGTGTCTGCACTGGAGATGTTCCTCTGCCCATCCCAGCTTCCAGAAGCGCACGGAAATCATGGGAGAAGTGGGAAACTGAGCGGTTTTATCTTGACATAAATGAGCAAATTTGATTTTAACGTGATTTGGAGCTCCCTGTGCCCCGGGTCGGGTTCGTGGCCAATAGATGGGGCCATTTCCACACCCTGTGCCTGGAGATCCCTCAGAGCAGCTTCTCCCAGCGCCCACAGCAAGGCGGCTCCGGAGTCTGCGGGATGAAGTTTCCATGGGATGTGCCGAGGAGGAGCTGTCAGGAGGAAGGTCAGTGGAAAAGGTCTTGGAAAAGACCAGCAGGCAGGCAGGAGCAAGTCTCCAACAAATCCCGTTCCTCCCCTTCTTTCCCGTGATAAAACCTGCCAGTTCTGCCAGTAAAACCTGGAAAAAACACCCCGAGGGCAGTGTTGGTTCCTCAGAGGAGCAGCAGGGCTCTCCCAGCCTGGAGAACAGCACAGCTTTTCCCAGCCTTTTCCACACCCATCAGGACCGTCCTCCCCGCTCCTGAACTTTCCGCTTGTAGGGAGACAGGACTTCTCTGTGCCTTGAGAAAACCCGGTTATTGATAATTTAGTGAGCCACGGCACTTTGAGGAGGTCAGATGCTCACCAGGGAATCACAGGATTCCCAGACTGGGCATCTGGGGCCAGCAAAGAATCCATTGGAAAGGCAGGAAAAAAACAATTTTTCCCTCACATCTGGAAAAGCAGAAAAAACGGAGAAACACTTGTTGCAGAGGCAAATAAGAGCCCTTTTTTTTACTCCATTTTCATAACTTTTAATCCCTTGGGCGTTAAGACCTCAACATTTAAAAAGCAAAATAAAGGTGTTCAACTTTCTGCAGCAGGAATTTTCCTGCCGATTAATAACCCTTAAACATTATCCAATTGCCAAGTGGAAGGGAGCGGCGCTGGGACTTGCTTTGGCCTGCCAGGGACCGTCCTGTGTGTGGATTTAACGGCCTGGGCCGCTGAGTTCTTACTCGTGTCCTGTGGGAAGGAGAGAAAGGCCCCAAACCAGAGCGAAAAACCCTGAACACCAAGGGAAAGCCCAGCAAGCTGCAGTTTCAGCCCAGGACAAGGCCGGGTCACGCAGCCATAACCCAGCAGCACAGCTAAGCGCTAGTCCCGGAGTTTTACAGGGCTACTGCCAGTCACGCTTGGAATCACGGAACATCCTGAGCCGGCAGGGACCCACGAGGATCATGGAGCCCAGATCCTGGTCCTGCATAGGACAACCCCAAAAATCACACTGTGGTTTAATAAGGGACCTCTAGGGAGAAAATACCCCAACTTTACCCCAGAGTGAAAGCTGTGTTGCCCCAGCTCTTCTCTCCCATCAGTCTCCATGTCCTTCACCTCCTCCCAAGGCCAACCTGTTCACCCAAAACCCTCTTCCCAAATTTTAGGCTCCTCCTATTGCTTCAGGCCAAGACTACAAGTACCGGCTTTGAGTAGCAAGGCCACCTTCAGCACCTAAATCTTCATTCACCATAAAAGCTCCATAAAATCTTCATTCACCATAAAAGCTGCTGCTGGAGACTTATCTCAGCGTTTTCCAGCTTGGCCTGCCAGTCCCAGGCTTTGCTGCAACTTGCAGGAGCCCTTAAACTTTCAGCGTGGCTTTGCTTCAAGACAGGACCCGAAGGAAGGATGGACGAGGTCCAGCCTGTGCTGGAAGTGCCAACGAGCCTTGGCTGCCTCGCACATACTTTGGAGGATTTAAACCGAGTGGTTAAGCGAGATGGGAATTACTTTTATCTGCCCAGCGGCCCAGGCCAGCAGGAACACGCTCCTGGGAGCTGCACACGCCTTTTTGGCTTCTGAGAGTGCCCCAGTGGAGGAGCCCAGGGCACGCGGGATCCTCCCCGCAGGAAACCCGAGTGCTGCAGCCTTTCCTCTGTGTGGGACCACGCAGAGCTGGGGACACCCACGGCAGCCCCTCTGCCGCCTCTGTGGTGCGTGGAGACCCTGCCTGGCCCTGGCCTCACTAGGACGGGTTGGGACTGCAGTTAGTGGTAATTGCGGAAAGATGGAATTATGGAATGACCTGAGTGGGAAGGGACCCACAAGGATCATCCAGTCCAACCCCTGTCTCTGCACAGACCCCTCAACAATCCCACCCTGGGCATCTCTGGGAGCGGTGTCCAAATGCTCCTGGAGCTCTGGCAGCCTCAGGGCCGTGCCCATTCCCTGGGGAGCCTGGGCAGCACCCAGCACCCTCTGGGGGAAGAACCTTTCCCTGATATCCAACCTGAACCTCCCCTGACACAGGTGCAGCCATTCCCTGGGTCCTGTCACTGTCACAGAGAGGAGAGATGGATAGCTGCTCCTCCCCTTCCCCTCAGGAGGAAGCTGCAGCTGAATGATTCCGGGTGGTGGGGATCTCAGGAGGCGTCGGGGTGTGGATGTGAGACCCTCGTTTGGCCTGGAGGTGGGATGCAGAAAGGATGTGGGAGTGGAGGAAAGAGAAGACCTGGGCTGATAGAAAGTTTAAGAAGGGGATTAAGAGGGGCTTGTGGGAGGTGATCGTGATGATATTTGTTTTTTCCACCCCCATTGCTCTTTGCCGGGCTCAGGCTCACATCAACAACGAGCACTGTGCTGAGGAAGCACGAAGTCTCTCAGCGGATCACCCAGAGGAGACCCCAGCACATGCTCTGGGTGTCCTGTGCCTTGCCCATGTCCTACCCACACCAATCACAAGATGGAGAGCGTGGCCATGCAGCGGCCGAGCGGTCAAGGGGCCTCTCCGCAGGCGATTTGTGTCCTTTCCATCACTTCTTGCCTGCTGAACTCAGTGCTTTCCATGTGTGAGGCATCTCAGTGTGACAAAGCTGCACCTCCTGCACCCACAGAACCACCTGAGAATGGTCCCAGAGCCTGGGACCCCACTGAGCTTGGGTGAGGAACCATCTCAGGAGGGCTGTGGCTGCTCGTAAATCAGGGGGTGGTGGCAGGGGATGCTTCACTGCTCAGCCCCTGAACTGTGGCCTGCTCCGTGTGGGTGCTGACAATGATTTACAGGCCAGGAGAGCTTTGCATGCCCACACACACCGCCAGGGGCCAAAATGCCCTTGCAAACTGCAGCCACAGCCCCTGGGAGCTGGGCAGGGGATGGGTTCTGCCTCTCCACCCAGTGCCACCACGTGAGAGGAGAGCAGATTGCTTCCCTCGTGCTCCTCATGGAGGTTTAGGAACAATCGAAACAGGGCAGAGGAGGGTGGAGGAGGAACCTGGGGTGAACCCTGCTCATCAAACAGGGCACCAAACCTGCATCAGTTTTAGAGTATCTCACTGCATTTGGAGCTCAGGTGTGCCAGGCTGCTCGCAGCACCGCCCGTGTTTGCCCAAAAACCCGAGGTCTGAGCCAGGATCCTGTGCCACTAAACAAACCAAGCTGGAGCATGGACAAAGCCCACCCAGACACCTCAACAGTGTCCCCGCTCCAAACAGGGGTGGCTGCCCCAAACTGGCTCCTGGGAAATTACACTTTACCTTAAAATACTCTGGAAAATGAGAGATCCCATCCAAAAAACCAAAGTATTCATCTCCATATACAAATAGACGTACTCCACACCTTGCTCCAGATGTGCTCATGCACAAGGTTCAGGGAACCGTAAAAAGCTTGGAGAAATATTCCCAAGCAAAAACCACCCGACCTGTGACTCGTGCCCGTGGACCAGTGTCCTGATGTGACTATTTTGGAGGGATGTAAAGAAACCTGAGTGCCCAGCAGCAGCCCCAGCGCACACAGCAGAATGTTTTTCCGCTATCCCGGCCTCGCAAACGGATTCAAAAAAGCCGGAAGATGAAGGAAGGTAAAAGTAACGCGGAGATAAACTGGAAATTAGTGACAGGGGTCCCTCTCTGGCAGCTGGGGAAGGAAAGCTGCAAATGCAGAGCCACACTTGGTCTGGCTTGTGGCTCCTTCCAAGGTCAAATTCCGCTTCTCATTCCAGGTCCAGGCTGAGGGCATCAGGCAAAGACGTGCAAGTTATCCAGCCCCTTACGGACCTCTGCGAGCCAGGAACCTCCCAGAACAAGGCATTGCTGAATCCAGCAAATTCAGGGCAGTTTTCCTTACATTTGGGCCATTCCACGTGGCTCGAGGGGGTCCAGGTGTGAGCAGGAGAAAGGCAGTCCAAGGTCACTGGAGGGATTGCCCACGTGCTTGGTGACGGGGTCAGACCCCCACAGATCATAATGAAACCTTGGGTTTCCTCTCACGTGGAGACCCCAAATCTCAAATCAGCTGCCTCAGTGTAGGTGTTCAATGTTGTCCGAGACACTGTGGGGCATCGAGGACATCCACACCTCTTGGATGTCTGCATCCAGGTGGGAAGGCAGCTGGAGGCTGGTGGGGCACCCCACAGAGGATTTTAGATGGCAGGAAGCCCCTGTGGATAAACCCCACTGTGCCTCGAGGTGCAGACATCAACATTTAGATGTTTCAACGCGCATCCAAATCCCACTTTTTTGAGGTTTGGAGGTTCATCCAAAGGCTGAACCTGTGGCCAGCAGAGCTTTAAGGGCAGTGGTGAAGGAGGAGAAAACAGCCAAACTGGTGAATTTCTGGCAACTGGGACCTGGGGGTGCTTTTCCACGCTCTGCATCCTTTCCTTGGGCATGAGCTCTGGCACCAGGAGTCTCCTAAACAGTCATGAGCTGCCCTGGGCTGCTGCCAGATTTTCCTTTGGCCATAGACCTGAGAGCCCCAGAGCTCAGGTTTTATTGGGAAGTGATAAAATAAAACCATTTGCTGCAGGAACATTCGGAAGGGGAATCCCCGAGGATCAATGTCAGGAGTTTCACCCAAGCTGGTTTTGCAGGGATCACGTAGTCAAGAGCAATGGCTTGGTAAAGGTCTGGGAGTTTAAACCCTGAAGCTTTTTATTTAGCTGAAAATTAGTGTGGCAAACAATTTAGAGCTGCTGGAGAGAGGAACCTGGCTGGGGACAGGCCGACAGGTTGCTTTTATTGGTTTGTAGTGATCTATGCTGGGCATTTTTGGGGATCATCATCCTCTCCCTTCCCTGGCGCAGCCGGGAATTTCAGTTTCTCTGTTAGGATGGCGAAAAGGAGACAAAAAAAGCTTTAAAAGAGTGAGATGGAGAAACTGGAGACCGGCTACAAGAAGCAGCGGAGTGAAATGCAGGGAGGAATGATATAGAAACGACTGATGGATGGCAGAAAATGAGTTGGGATTTGAACTGAAACTGAATCTCATGGGCTGGACCCTTGGAAAAAGGACAGGTGGCCTCACAAAGGTGTAGCAGGTCAGACTGGAGACAGTTCCTGCGCTTTTCATCTGCTGCCCCATCCCTGGAAGTGTCCAAGGCCGGGCTGGAGCAGCCTGGGGTAGTGGAAGGCGTCCCTGCCCACGGCAGGGAGCTGGAGCTGGATGATCCTTAAGGCCTTTCAAACCCAAGCCATTCTGTGATTTTGTACCAGGCATGAATGTGCCTTTAAGGCCCTCCTCGGACAGGTTTTTCCTGGATTCCCAGTAAAAAACACACCAGCCTGGCAGCAAAGGCTTGAAATCAAAGAAATTAAAGCACAGGTGTCTTCCAGGGGGATGAGATCTCAAAGGCTGGAGGGTTTGTTGGAAGTGGATGGAGAGGAGCTGGGCTGAAACAGAGGGGACAAACAGGAAGGTGGGAACTGTGTTTATTTTAAACAGGTTAATTTTTTGTGCTGGGGAGGGTTTTTTTGTGTTACTTTGCATTTCTCTCATGCCAGCTTTGTCTTTGCTCCCTTGGGTAAAATACTCTTTGTTATTCTGCCATTTGCCATGGTGAATTTTAGCTCCCGAGCAAGTTTTCTGGGTGTCCTGAGGTTCCTGGGGCTGGAAGCCAGGCTGGTGATTTCTGAGTGACCCCTCCACCCCCGAGCCCCATCCCTGCTGCTGCCAGCCAGGCCTGCAGACAGGTCACACTAATGTTTAACTCCAGCCTGTGTCACTGCATTCAGAGCCTGTTTTCCCTCCCCTCTGCACAAGTTTATTCCCTCTGCTCCCAGCAGTGCCGGTGGATGCAGTGACCCCATCACCTCTTGGTGTCCCCTGCACCAAACAAGGCTGTCCCTCCACTGCCCTTCGCAGGGCATCTTCTGAGAGCTCTTTTCATCTCCACTCCTGAGCTCTGACCCTCTCCAGGGGGGCACAGCCTTCCTGGGGGCAGTGGAAAGGATTTTCGTTAGGAAGAACAGGTGGATTCCTGTGCTGGGATGAGGATGGGGTCCTGAAACAGGTCAGATTCAGGGCTGTGGGGTGAGAGGGCTCTGACTTACTGTCCCTGAGCAGAAGAAAAGCCATCTCTGTTACCCTTTGATGTCAGATTTGCTGCGTTATCTTTCACTTGCAGGGTTGGATATTTCAGTCAGGGCAGTGAGATTACCTTTATGGTTGATGTTTATGATATGGTGATTATGATTAGGATGATTTTATGTCTTATTATTATCTATAGTTGTAATTATTAGTATGATTATTATGGTTATGCATTTTATTGTATATTACTGTCGTTTTTGGTATGGTTGTGATTGATGATTATTGATGATGATGATGATGATGATGATGATGATGATGATGATGATGATGATGATGATGGTACCAGATTATTATCATCATCTGCAGTACTGTGCTGAGGGCGTTGTCCCACAGGCTCCTCCAGGAATGCAGAAACCTCTGGCACAAGGGCATGTGGAGGAGTTCCTGCCTGGATCCGGGGCAAAAAGATCCCTCTCAGCTCAGGCGGGCTGTGTTTATCTCAGTCTCCTTCCCCGAGGAGAAACATGTCCCGTTGCCCCTGATTTTAGAACCTTTAGCACATTTCCCCCTTGGAGACAGGGACTCATTCCTGCTGCCGATCCTCTTCTCCAGCCTGGTGGCCACGACCTCTCCCCATCATCCCGTGCAACGTTTGCTGCTTAACAGCCACAAAACCGGCCTAATGACAAAAGAATCCGGCGAGGCTGCGGCGCTGGGGGAGCCTCTCCAGGCGGGGAGGGAACCTGCACTTCAAAGGTTACTCATCCCTGCCCTGGAAGGCTGGAAGTACTTCCCGAGTTCCTCCGGGGAGGAACAAACACTCCAGGTGTTTGCAGACCTTTCTCCTCCTGCCTCTCTCCTTCTGGGATGATGACAAAAAGTCAAGGCCGTTGTTCCTGGAGTGCACTTGAAGTGGGTTGACCCTGCTGAGTCACACGGGTCTCAAGCGCTGCTGAGGGCAGTCCTGTGTCTGGTCTGTCCGCCCTGAGTGGCTGAGATGTGACTTTTTTCCCCTCTCGGGTGTTGTTTCCCGGTGTTGGGTGGCCGGGCTGTGTGTTTTAGGAGATAGGAGAATTGCTACATCCTGCTCAGGGTGATGGGAGTGGATCAAGGGGAGTTGTAAAGGACATGTTCCCAGTGTATTGGGGGTGGTGTTTGCTCCTATCAATTCCCTGCAGGAAGGCACGGATGCTCTGGAAGTGACCACCTCAAGAGAGTGGAGTGGGATGCTTAGTTTTGACTACGTGTGGAATCAAACTCCTGTCAAATTAGGGTGAATCATAGAATCACAGAATATCCTGAATTTGAAGGGACCCACAAGGATCATCAGTTCCAGCTCCTGGCCCTGCACAGACACCCCAACAATCCCACCCTGGGCATCCCTGAGAGCGTTGCTCCGGGAGCTCTGGCAGCCTTGGGGCCGTGACCATTCCCTGGGGATCCTGTTCAGTGCCCCACCACCCTCTGGGAGAAGAACCTTTTCCTAAACCCAACCTAAACCTCTCATGACAGAGCTCCAGCCATCCCCTGGGTCCTGTCACTGTCACAAAGAGAAAAGCTCAGTGCCTGCCCCTCCGCTTGGGGTGAAAGCGCACATTTGTCACTGTCACACAGAGATGTTTAGGTCAGGATGTAATGATGCAGTTTGATATTTACTGAATACAGAAAATGAGAAAATTTGACCCAGAGGCTCCTTCCTTGACACTGACAAACTCTGATTTCTCATATGGAGGAGTCCAGGTGGTCAGGCAAATGTCCCCAGGGACACAGCAGATGTGGTGCTTGGGGACACGGTTCAGGGGGATGTGGCAGTGCTGGGCGAACGGCTGGGCTTGATGACCTTAGAGGGCTTTCCAACCTTAATCATTCCAGGTTCTTCCAGGAATTGAAACAGTGGAGTATTCCCTGTGTTAGACATGCCCAAGCAGGAGACACCTCCAAAATCACACCAGTGAGTAGAACTGGGCCCCCTGACTGCCCCACAACATCTCCAATGGACCTATTCAGGTGCGGGGTGAGATGTGCAAGGACTTGCAATCAGAGTAAGAGGGGATAATGCTGGAACCCTGAAATCCTGAGTGGTGATGGCCCTCAGTCTGACTCGCAGCTAAAAGAGTTTGGAGTGAGTTTTGCCTGTCAGCTCACAGCCATTTGTGCAAAATCATCCCACCTGCTATAGGGGAAGGGGTCCAGCCCATGGCAGGGGGTTGGAACTGGGTGATTTGTAGGGTCCCTTCCAACCCAAACCATTCTCTGATTCTGTGATATCTGATAATCAGCTCATTTAACTCTTCCAAAATCATGTGGGGTTGGAATATTGATTTTTTGTGGATCTCTGTGTGTTTCTGCTCTACACACGTTTTCGCTTGTGCGTGCATTGTGTGCTTCCACAGACACATACAGATTTATGTGTGGTTTTGCTCACGTTGTAACCTCCAGAGCCTCCCAGCCCGGCATTTTCCCTCTCCCTCCTTGTCCCAGTGTGAAATCCTTCCCCGGGAAGTCAGCCTGTCACATGAGGCACAGGCCAGGGGCATTATCTGCCTGGCTTTCCTCGCTGAACAATGTGAGTAGATGATTAACCATTAGAGCAACACACTTTGCTGAGCCATTAACCAGAGGGGAAGGCCTCTGCTCCACTGAACAATGGGTTCCATACAGAAACCAGCCCGGCCCGTCCATCCTGGGAGTGCCTCTCCGACTGAGCCGCGCAGATTTTGCCATGGAGTGACTCGGTTTGGGCTCTCACACAGCCAACCCCGTGCCGGGGTCGCTGCTCCCCACCTTTCCATCTGCCCCGTGCCGACCTTGGAAGCTGATCTTGCCCAAACCCACGCTTCGGATCAAACCTTAGGAGCTGCCACTCGTTTTCCAGCCTCCCTTTTGCACGCTGCAGGAATGCTGCATGGGAATTCAGGAGCTCCTAGGTCACCCAGATTTACTCATCTGGAGGCATTGGCCAAACACGTGAGACAGAATTAATCATTCCTCTCTATCTAATAATTACTAATTAAAGCCTTTTTTTTGGGACGATGGTGTTCCATCCCATCCTGGCTGCGTCTGTCAAATTCATCCCCAAACAAACCATCACAGGATCACTGAAAGGCTTGGGTTGGAAGGGACCTTAAACACCATCCAGTTCCGTCACTCCTGTGTTTTAAAATCCACCCAGTTCCATCTGGATGTGTGTTTCAGAGTCCATCTTTTTGTGTTTTAAAGACCATCTAAGATGTTTTAAAGACCATCTAATTCCATCATTCTTGTGTTTTAAAGACCATCCCGTTCCATGACTTTTATTTTGGGTTCATTCACGCTCAGCTGTCCCATAATTATCCCATCATTCTCCTTGGTGTGTGCCACTGGAAAATCAGGGGAGAGAATTTCCCAACTCTCTGATTTCAAAAGAGAAGGAAAACTGGCGGTGCGATAATACAAAGGAGGGAATTCTTCTGTCTGGACGTCATCAAAATCAGGATGTGACACAGAAGCTGGATACTGTGATGGGAAGATTCCCTCTTTTTTTCCCCCTTCCAAGGAGGGTACATGGATACAGACTGGGGGGATGTCCTGCAGTGTGTACACTTGGTACATGGAAAATTCCTTGGTGCACCTCAGGCTTCCCAGGAATGCTGCAACAGGAAGTCACCCAAAGGCAGAGATCCTTGGAGTTGCGTTTGACTCGGATTTCCAAAGTTCTAGTACAGTGGGTATGAAAACGGAACACAAAAGATTTCTCTTGGGACTGGGAAGAAGAGTGAAAAAAAGGGTGAAAACCCTGCATTTGTGGCACTTGGAGATCCAGTTTTGGGGTGGTTATGGTGGTGTTGGGTTCATGGCTGGAGAGGATGATCTTGAAGGTCTCTGCCAACCTTGATGACTCTGTGATTTCCTGAATTGAAACTTTGAGAAAAACATTCATTTGAAACAAATAAGGATGAACTTCCCTACATACTGAGCTTCATCTTTGCTTCCCCCCACAAATTCCTTGAAAAATTCCTTGTCAGGTTAAGCAAATATATGACAGCAGTCAGATTTTGGGCCAGATCTGGAGCGGCCCAGTTGGTACCTCTAGGACGAGTATCCTGCCCTGGGGTCTGCACATCCATCCCAGCTTTCCCCTGGGATGGGCCCTGCTTCCTGCTGCTCTGCTTCCCAACCATGCACACCTCCTGCATGGCGATGTCACATCCCAAAGGTCCACCAGCCAACACAGCCTTGGACTCTGGGCACATCCAGCCCTGTGGGCACGGAAATCGGGATGCTCCAAGATTCCAGGGCTTCACGTTGTCTCCCAAACTGGATCTGGCGCTGAGCCAAGACCGACAACGGGTGACAGAGAAAACAGAAGGCCCCAGTGATATTCAGACTTTCCCCAGCTGTGAGTTACCTGCTGAGAGCTGGAGCTGTTGTTCTGCTGCTTGGCTGGAAACAAGCGGGGACGGATTTCAGGGATGTCGCGGGCTGGGATGAGGTTCGCCAGAACTTGAGCAGCAACTGGAACTTGTGAAATGATTATTTTGGTATTTTGGCTGGGCAGGGAGGCAAAACCACTGGCAGCAGACGGGTAGAGAAGCAAGAGAAATACACTGAGAAACTCCAGAATCGCAGAACGGTTTGGGTTGAAAGGAACCTTAAAGATCATCCAGTTCCACCCAGGGACACCTCCCACTATCCCAGGCTGCTCCAAGCCCCATCCAACCCGGCCTTGGACACTGCCAGGGATCCAGGGGCAGCCACAGCTTCTCTAGGAAACCTGAGCCAGGGCCTCACCTCCCTCACAGGGAGGAATTTCTTCTCCATATCCCATCTAAATCTCCTCTCTGTCAGTTTGGATCCATTCCCCCTTGTCCTGTCACTCCAGGCCCTTGTTAAAAGGACTTTTGAACTTGAGTTTTCTTTCAAAAGGCTCATTTTACCCACAGGAGCGGGGAATCACTCATAGGAACTTTCTTCTAACTTGGCCAATACCTGGCCGTGCTCACAAACCAAGCCAGGTGGCAACACCCAGCTCCCAGACACTCTGGCTGGGGACCAGACAGATGACAACCTTCAGGACAACGACATTCCACTTCCAGCAGGAAATCATAAGCCCAATTTCAAAGAAAGCAAAACACTGCGAAATAAAACACTTTTATTAGCACGAAACGTCCAAAAAAAAAGTGAAATAACGCGACCGGCATCACCCGTCCTCTAAAAATAAAAGCAAAGAGAGAGAGGGCTGGAAAATCCCCGACACAATTTCGATGGGTGGGCTTGATGTTGTGGCTACAGAAATATTTCTGCTCCGTTTGTTTCTGGCTGTTTTGCAGCTGAAGGGTTGCCAGATCTCTTGGCTGGATCCCTTTTCCTTCGGCATTCCGTGAGATGGGATTGCTCATCCCGAAAGGCTTGGAGAGACGGTGGACTCGGGGAATAACTCCCCTAGATGTCCTAGAAATATCCCAGCGTTTTGAGCCACAGCAACTGTCAACAGCTTCAGAGGAATTGCTTAAAAAACCCCAAAATTTCATTTTTCTCCAGTGTTTCAGACAGGGAATAGCAGGACTGAGGAGCAGCACTTTTCCCATTTTTGTTGAACTAAGTGTGGCTGCCCACAGGATGGAGGAGCACGGGGAGGACACTTCCCTGGGGACTCTCCTGCCATCCAAGAGCTGCTGGGGAGTGGCTTTGGACGGCGTGGGTCTCCCAAGGGACAGGCTGAACCCAAAACCAGGCGGGAAAAGGGTGACAGAAGGAAGATCGGGTAGGTTGGAAATACCCAAAGGAGTTTGGTCTTTTTTTTTCCCGAGGCTTTCCAGCAAAAAGTGAGACTGGAGAACAGCAAACGTCCTTTTGGCTCAGCCCATGACATCCATGGGAGCTCACTTTTGTTCCCTTCTGAGGGCATTCCACTCCACCCTTTCCAGCTTTTCCTTTGCACACAGGGATTTTAGTGTAATTTGCAGGCAAAAAGGTCACATTTTGAAATATCCAAGGAAATCTGTTGATGTTTTGGACCTGCCTTGAGAATACTCTCATTTTCTTTCCCCCCATAGAAAATTTCTCCCACCTTTTGTGCCACGCACGGAATTTCAGCGTGGATTTTTTGGATATCTTCTCTTCCTTGCCAATCTCCATTCCCAGAAAATTCACTATTAAAAAACAAAACAAAACCAAAAACCCAACAAAAGACCAAAACCAATCAACCAAATGAAAAGAGGAAAAGCGCTGCCCAGACCTGCTCCTCATCCACTGTTTTTATGATTTTTTTGTTCTTTGCTAAAAACTGACCAAACATCCCATGTCCCTTCCCAGTGGAGCCAATGGAGGGAGGATTTTTTAACTGGAGTTATTTTATCAGAGCAGTAATCGATTAGAAGAACTTCCAGAAAAAGAAAAACCAAATCATGGTGGAATGCAGCACCCACAGACAATGGAGATGGTTGGAAACTGTTACAAAAACTCAACCAGAAATTAATTTTTAGAGATTTAAAGAGGTTTCTGTTACCTCTGTCCAAGGTGACAGCAGTGACCACAGCCAGGGACAGCTGAACTCCAAAAAAACCCAGCGTCTACTCCCCACTTTCTACTCTTTTCCCCCTTTTTTCCCTTTCCATTTTTTTCCTCACGTTATCTCATCTCTCCTCTCCCCTCTCGGGGAGCTGCTGTCAAGTGGTTTAATGTCTGTCCAAGGCCAAAGAGCCTTGACTTGGGCATCTCCCTGGCTGCTGCCATCAGTCCCTGAGAGACAGAGGTGGGTGACCTGAAAGACAGAGGGACAGGTCACCCAGGGCACCCGTCACCCTCGGGGCGAGGTAAACAAGAGGTGCTGGAGGAGCAGAGTTGTCATTGTCCCCTACAGATCTGCACTGGGGTATTTACCCTCCCTGTAACCCTTGAGTGTCCCTCTGCTCCCCCAGTTCCTGCCCCCATCACCTCCATTTCCTAATTTCTCCCTTCCAGTTGCTCTCCTGCCACCTCCAGCGTGTCCCCAGCAAGCCCAGGAGTGGCACAGCCGGGGAATGTTTCAGGGCTGGCACTGTAATGGGATTAATCGGCTGGGAGGAGGTGCTGAGCTCACACAGGGGCTTCTCCCTCACTGTGCACAAATCCAGGTCTGTCTCTTCCACCTGATTTTCATCAGTAAATGACGGTTTTCCAATTGTCCTCACGATCCCTGAAATAATGGCTGGTTAATCCACGTGTTTTCAGAAGGTGGGAAAGATCCCTGCTTCCTTGGCACTGCTCCTTCAGACCTAAAAAATCCCTCCTGCAGCTCTGCCTCACAAAACTCCTTCATTCCTGGCATGCCTGATTGTCATAAAGACAAAAAAGACCTGATGCTGTGCTGGGATTAATTGTATTTAAAATCATTCTGGTGCAGACTATAAAATCCGGGATTCTCCACAGAATTACCAGCGGAAAGGTGATTTCCACGTGAAGAATTCCTGCCTGGGTTTGCTCAGAGGGGCTGTTTTGATGGTGTGGATGTAGTGAAGAAAAAGCTTCGCAAGGGCAGAGCACGACTCTGGAAGGGTGTGCACGGAAGCAGGAGGCAAAACTTTCCCTTTTCAGGTACTTTGAAAAATAATTTGCCGGGTCTTGGAAACATCAGTGAAAAGAGATGTGCTTTGGTGCCAGAACAAAAGGACTGGAGCTTAAGAGAGGCAAGAAGAGAGTAAAAGAGGGTCATGAAGATGCTCCAAGGGTTGGAGCCCCTCTGCTCTGGAGCTGGGAGAACTGGGAATGTTCACCTGGAGAAGGGAAGGCTCCAGGGAGAGCTCAGAGCCCCTTGCAGGTCCTAAAGGGGCTCCAGGAGAGCTGGAGAGGGACTGGGGACAAGGGCTGGAGGGACAGGACACAGGGAATGGCTTCCCACTGCCAGAGGGCAGGGATGGATGGGATATTGGGAAGGAATTCCTGGCTGGGAGGGCAGGGAGGGGCTGGGATGGAATTCCCAGAGCAGCTGTGGCTGCCCCTGGATCCCTGGAAGTGTCCAAGGCCAGGTTGGATGGGGCTTGGAGCAGCCTGGGATAGTGGGAGGTGTCCCTGTCATGGCAGGGGATGGGAATGGATGAGCTTTAAGGTCCCTCCCAACCTTTTCACACTTCGATGGTTCTCTGAGGGTCTGTGCAGCCACCTCGAGCTCACTTCATATAAAAGGGCGAAAAATTGGTGCTTCCTTCTGTTTAACTTGGGAGCAGCAGCTTCCTAAATTAGAGGGAAAGGGGAAAAAATCCTACAAATCACCCCTTCCTCTTCTTGCATGAGGTACTTCCAAATTGTTTCATTCTGTCTCCTGTAATCCGTCGAGGGAGGGGATCTGTGAGGGGAGGGAGATTTAGGGAAACCTCCACCTTGCTGAGATTTGAGGGGCCCTGCTGGGGGTCATTTTGACCAGCTCGGTGCCCTGGCTGACTCTCTTCCCACCAGATTGCCCCATTTTGGGGTAGATTTACAGGGGAGCAAGGGAAACTTGAACATGTGCAGCCCAGCGAGCCACGGCTTCGAGTCCATGGATTCCAGATGGATCCCAGATGGATCCCAGATGGATCCCAGAGGGCAAAGCTGGTGGCTCCACACCTTCTGCAGCAGGGGACACGCTCAGCCTTACAACACCCCCATATCCCTCATCCAGCTCTGCTCTGCATGGAAAGAGTGGGTTCCCTGATGGAAAACTGCTCTCACTTGCTTTTTGTTTTCCATAAAACTGCAACTGGCTCCAGAGCCTTCTCTGCACCTGGAAAAGTGGGAAGGGGCAGGACTGGGGACCAGGGCCACGCTGCTCCTTATTCCAGTGGTTTGCCTGATCCAGAGCCCTGGGGAAGCAGGGATGCTGTCAGCCTGGCTCTCGGCATTCCAGCTGAAAGGAACAGCCGTGTCTTGAGCACATTTTTCCCCCTCAGAATTACTGACCCAGGGAAGGGATGGAGGCGTAACAGCACCAGTGGCTGGAGCTCAGAGCTGTCCCCAGGGTGACTCTTGATGGAAAAGAAGCAGGAATGCGGCTGCCAGAGCCATGTGTGGTCACTCGAAGGGAGGAAACACCCTGGAAGTCCTCGTGGTGGTGAAAAAAAGAGCGCCTGGAAATGCAGGAGGTGGTGGCAGGGAAGGGTTGCAGCGTGGTCCCGGTGGAACAAACGCTGTCCCGTGGGCAGGCGGCGTTCCCGGCCCTTGTCTGTTATTTCAGCCTCGGTCCGGAGGGCAGAGAAATGCCAGGCCCACTTCTAATTCAGGAAACCGAGGAAGGGAAATGTGAGTGGCTGCTCTCGGAGGCGATCTGCCGGGAGGAAACGCCGCCGGAGGCTTCTCAGCTATCCCGGGAACGGCCTCGGACACCCAGCCCGGCCCAAGCCCGGTGAGGTCCCCACCTCTCGCTGCCGTGCTTGGGTTACTCCAACCTGGGAGTCGCTGCCAAATATCTGGTGGGGAATCCATGCAGGACTGGCAGTGAGGGATGAGCGGGATGAGCTCACGGGTATTTTCCTTCCCTCTCACCCTGCTGTGAGTCAATCGCCCCGGCTGAGCTGGAGTCGCTGCCCCGGAGAGGTTGGGTTCAATGCGAGAGAGCTCCATGGGCAAAATCCCGAGCTCTCCGAAGGGAATGATTGGAGGGGAGGTGGAACGTGGTGTCGCACTGCAGAGAAAAACCACCTGGAGCAAAGCCCTTGGGGAGTCCTGACCAAATGACGTGCTGGGATTCCTGCAAAAAACACGTGGATGGGAGCGAGGGCTCCTCCGGGATGGGGAAGCCTCAGGGAGCTGAGTCATGGAGCAGGAAAACTTGGAGTCACGCTCCAGACCCCCCTGGGATGAGCCTGGTGGGGTGGACACAGCAGTGCTGGCTGAGATCCTGTCACCTGGGCTGCCGTGGGACAGTGTCGCCCACAGGGCTGGGACACGGCGCTCACCCCGGCACCGGGAGCGGGATGTCGGGACCCTCTGCAGGATTCCGGACTCGGATCCTCACAGGTCACTCCCACAGCTGCTTTGTGGGCAGGAGCTCATTCCGAAAGCAGAGCGGTGGGCTGGGGTTAGGGGGAGGACACGGGGTTTGTGCTGGTGCCAGACCAGAGGTGACAACCACTCTGCGGCTCCCTGTCCAGCATTATCCCTGCACCCGGCATCTTTTGATCCCAAAGACGACAATCGTGACCCTTTTGGAATTGCCACTTAAACCATCAAACTCCTCGGCTGCTTCCCCCTGGCTCTGCCGCGTCCCCTGCATCCCGGACAGAGAAATTCCCACTTCCAAGCCGTGGCACTGCGCCTGTGTGGCACTGCCCTCTGCTGTCGGTGGCCGCGGGGACACCGCCCAAGGCCACTGCTCCGAGTAGAAACACCGAGATTTATGTCACCCGAGGGATTCCTGAAGGACCTGGAAGCCACGAGGCTGTCCCAGGAGGATGCTGCATCCATGGTCCCCAGGCATGACAAGCAGCAAAGCCCCGGAGGAGTCAGTGCCTGCTTGGGCTTCCCTTTTTCCCTGGCTGGAAGCAGAAGTGGGGACTATTTTTGGTGCTGCCTCACTTTGGAAAGAGTCACACACGCCCAGGGCATCACCCCGGATCCGGCACCTCGCTGTGGGCAGAGGAAATGAGTAACGGCGAGGGTCTCACTGCCTTTCCATGACCCACAGCTCTGCCTCGGGGCTGCCTGGAGGAACCGGAGTTTCCTTCCACGTGCTGGGATCACCAGCTTCTGGGGGATGTGAAAAATGACCCTGAAACTGCTTTTTCCACCAGAGAAACGCTCAGGCAAAGCCTCCCAGTGATAACATTGCTCGTCCTGCCCTCCAGCTACAGCCCTTCATTGCCTTTTCCCAAGCTGGAAGAGCTCGGGTGGCAGGATAAGGACACCCAACACGACCCCAGCACTTCTCCCAAATCCTCCCAAATTTTCCTCGAGGAAAGGCCTCTAGATGGGGCTTCAATGCAATAGTGCTCTGGCCTCTGCCAGGCTGTGACGGCTTCTCACCCCCAGCACCCACAGTGGGGCTGACTCGGTGCCACTTCACCCCAACGGCTGGGATAAGAAAACGGAGATATTCCCAGATACTGGTGAATCACGGGGATTTGAGGAAGCTCGATGGGATGTTACACCCACCCCAAGCAAGTTCCAGCCCCCATCCCAAGGGGTGCTGATGCAGAGCCGCAGTGGGAACCCCCACATGCCACGCACGGGTGGATGTGGGAAGCTTTAAATGGTGCTTTTCCACGAGGCCGCTTTTGTATTTTGGCAAAAACTTGGTCAGGAACTGGACGAGATGTTTTATACATTAAAAAATAAAAAAATCTTTTTCTTCCCCACCCCAAAAATAAGCAGAATCCACACAGTTTGCACAGTGCTGGGAAGACTGGAACTGCCTGAGGGCACAGTCAGTGGTGAGAATAAGTTCACCGAGCTCCCAGTGTCCCTCCAGGAGCTATTCCAGGACAAAAGGTTCATCCCCATTAAACCATTCCCTGTGTGGCTCCTGAATTGGTTTGTCCACAGATTCTGGTGGTCAGAAACACCGATGACCCCACTCTGAGCACCCAAGGGTCTTGCTGCTCATCACACACCCAAATGTCACCTGCTGGGCACAGCTCTGTGGGGCTGAGCTTAAACCCCCGGGGACGGTGGCTTTGGAGAGCCCAGTGCTAAGTGTCCTCCTGCCTCTGTCCCCACGGGGGACACGGGGTGGCTCAGCAGCGTGACACACACACGCTCAGGAGGGGAACCTTCCTGTTCTTGGGTGCTGGAATTACCTCCAGGATGACGGTGGCGGTGACGTCGACAGACCTGGAAAAACGCTGCCAGCGAGCCGGGCCAGAAGGGTGACATTTAGGGCATTAACTGCTTCCCACCCGGGGCGCTCGGTGTCCTGTCCCTGCGCTGCTCACAGCAGGGTGGGTGCGCACACGAGTGTGCACTGCCTGTGCCTTCCCACATCCAACCTCTGCACGGCTGTCCAGATGTGGCAAATCTACCCCTTGCACAGCTGCCCGCCCCTGGCACAACCAGCCCTTTCACGGCTGCCTGACCCTTGCACAGCTGCCCAGATGTGGCACATCCACCCCTCGCACATGTGGCCCGTGCCCGGCTCCCACCCCTCGCACATCCACCCCTTGCACCCCCACCCCTGGCACACACATCCCTCTCACGACTGCCCATCTCACTCGACCCTTGCCCCGCCATCCCTTTCCCCCCCAGCCGTGTCCCGCCATCCCGGGATCCCCGTTTCCCCTCCGCTCCCGTTCCGCCGCGCTCTCCCCGCCCCGCCGCTCCGTCCCTCCTCCCGGGGCGTGTCCCCTCGTCCCAGCCCGCCCCTCCGCCGTGTCCCGCCCCCCCGCCGGCCCCTCCCCGGCCCGCCCCGCCGCCGGTCGGGCTCTCGCCGCCGGCCGCGCTATAAGAAGCGGGGCGGGCGGCGGGGCCGCAGCGGGCGCGGCGGGGGAACGAGATGAGCAGCGCCGGCGCCGCTGCAAGATGCTGGATGGACACGTCCTGCTGGGATGGCTCTCCTCCTGCGCGCTCCTAGGGCTGCTCGCCTGCGCCCCGCGGCCCTCCGCCGCCTACTTCGGGTAGGTGCCCCCCGCTCCTGCTCGTTAACTTTTGCCTGAGTTTATTTTTTTTTTTGATGCTGAAGAGGTTTTGCTCTTTGCCCGTCCCGCCCGAGGTGGCGATGCTGCCGTGCGCCTGCGGGCACCCTCCGCGCCTCGGTGGGTGCGGGCATCCCCTCCCGCGGGCGCTGACAGCCGGCCCGGGACAGGGGCAGCGACAGCGCCGTGCCCGCGGCTGTCCCGCGTCCCAGCGCTCGGAGCCGGCCGCCCGGAATCCCTTTGGATTTGCCACTCGGGACCGGGCTCTCCGGGAGCCGCGGGTCGCAGCCCCCCGGGAGCTGCCGGGCTGTGCCCCGGAGCCGCGGGCAGGAGCTGCCGGGGGCGAGCGAGCGCTCCGTTCCCCCGCTCCCCGCTGGGGTGACCCGCACGGAGCGGACCTGTAGCGCACCAGCCGCGGGCTGTAACCCCATTCCTCACCACCCACCACCTCCCCCCCAGCACGGGACAGCCCCAAAAAACTCCTTTTCCCCCTCAATTTAAGCGCGTGCTTCAACACCAGGTGCTGGCAAGCGGGTGCTGCCGTCCCGCCGGCGGCGCTGCTGGTTGTTTCGGTGGAGGGGTGCGCGGTGCGGGGCGCGGTGCGGGGCCGGCTCCGGGGGATCCGCGGGTGCGGGCGCTGCGCGGCCGCCGCATCCCCGGCGCTCACCTGTGCGCGGGGCGGGGCGCGGCCGGCAGGGGGAGCTCCCGGCCCGGCGCGCGCCGCGCAGGTGGATCCCGATCCCCATCCCGACCCCCGATCCCGGTGGTTTTATCCCCCTTATCCCACTGTCCCATCTCCGCGGGGCGAGCTGGAGGAGCCAAATCAGCCCGCGCCCCGCTCCTCTTCGACGCCTCCCCCCCCCGCAGCCGCGTCGCGGGGCCTCAGCTCCGTGCAGGGCTTTCCGTCTGTGCTTTATGGGGTGTCGCTGTCTCTTATCCTTAATTTTAAACCGTTTGTCCCAAGATGTTGTCGGTTTGAGAGGGGAGTGGGAGGCGAGCACCTGTGTAAGAGGTTTTGGTGTAAGTTTACACAAGAGTGGTGATTCTTGCTTTTTTTTTTTCTTTCCCCTTTTTTTTGGGATGTTGTGTTGTGACCACTGGTAGGAGCCACTGGACCAGCCCTGGAGAATGTTTTAGCAGACTTGAGGTTTTCCCCCCTTCTTTCCAGTAAAACAAATCCTGGTGTTGAGGCTTGTCCATTGCTTGTGGTCTGGCAAACTTTTCCAAACAGTGCTACTTACATCTTCTGTTTCCAACGCCAGAACCGTTTCACTTCCTGCTGCTGGGGCTGGTTTTCTAAGGAAACAGCCTGTCCTGTGTGTGCAGGTTTTTAGGAAAAGCCCTTTTCTCCCTCGGCAGTGCGCAGAGGGCTGTTCCCAGCCCGTTGGCTCGTGTGTCTGCCGAGGACCACCGGCACTGTGCAGCCGAATTGTGCCTTGGGGACTGACAGGCTTTGGAAGGAGCTTGGCTGTAACTCCCCCATTAATCCCTGCCGTGCTGGTGTCTGCTCTGGAGCAGCAGGTAACTCCTTCCAGTTCCTTCTGGGATTTCTCTCCTGGCTCGTGGAGGTTTTAACTTAAGAAGGGACATCCTGAGCCAAGGGCAGTGCCTGCTGTCTGTCCTGACCGCTTTGGGTTGTTCTGTCTCTGTGCTGCTGCTGTTTCTGATTTGAGACTCTCTCCCTGGCAACGGGGAGGGGAGGGGAGATGCTGCCAGATGTGCACCCAGCCAGATGTGCGCTCCAAGTGCTGCAGGGCTGCCGTGGGTGTGCAGTGGAGCTTGCTTATGCAAAGCATCCTTGTCTCTGGTTAAAGCCCCAGCGAAGGAGCAGCATCTGCTGCTGATCCCCTCTTTGTTCTTCCAAGAGGCCTCGGGCAGAGGTTGCACTCGCTGCGCTGCTGGGGACACTGGGAATAGTCAGTGCTGAGATCCCAGGTCCTGATAATCCACAGCGAGATCCAAGAAGTGTGTGTGCAAGAGCCGAGCCCTTCTGTCCCATCGATATGGCAAGAAATCCCACCTGGTAGAAGCTGCATGTTCCTGCAGAGCTTGGTGGCTCTGCAAGTGCCCTGGGAAGGCTGGTATTCATTTTTTTTTTTTTTGCATGCAGGAGCTGCTCCACGTGAGGCAGCACATCTGTTCATTCTGATAAATCTTAGCTAAAAACCTGGCTGCATCACCTGAGCTAAAACGCACCCTCCAGGCAGGGGAAGGGATGCTCCTTCTGAGCCCAAGGCATCACCAAAACCACCTTTTGGTGGCCTGCTGGCCCCTCTGGGTGCTGACATCCCTGTGGAGGAGGTGGTGGGGCACAGAGCGAGGCTGTGCTAAGCAGATGTCACGCTGTGGCTGCAGCTTGGCTGCTCCCTTCCGCAGTCTGGAGGGGGACAGGGACAGCTGTGGATGATCCCTTCCCCCCCGCAGCCCCAATGCCTTATTTCAGGGAAAGAATTCAGTGTCTCCAAATGTGCGGGCTGGTGGGGAATTAGTGCCCGGGGACAGAAATGGGGCATGGTTACACGATAACGAGATTGTGTCAGCATGGAGTTATGTCTGCGCCTGTCCCGGGGGGCGGCGGGAAGGGATGCTGGGCTGGGAAGACCACGGCTGGAGGCTGCTGCTTCCCTGGAAGTCTGGCTCTGGTGTTCTTGGAGGGATGCACGAGCAGCCAAGTAGGATAAATGCCCTCTGGAAGCAGAGTTTGGTGTGTGTGTGTGTGAGTTAAAGCCTGGGCGCAGGTGGGGCTCTTGCTGCTGTTTTGCTCCATCCCCAAGCTGCCTGACTGGGAGATGTGCTGAAGGTGATGGTCCAGAGAGGGAGGGAGGGACAGGTTTTCCCTTTTCCTGAGGGGGATTCTGGCAGCCTAGGTGTTGCTGATCTCCTCCCTGGAGCAGGAGAGGAGCAGGTGCCAGCCTGACCTGGAGCTGCTCCACAGGACCTGAGGTGATGCTGGTGTGCAGCACTGAGCAGAGCTGAGCCCCTGCAGGCACCTGCTCAGGACGGGTTTTTGGGGGTTTGGCTCAGCTCTAACTCCTGGGAAACAGCTGGAGGAGCCTGGCTGCAGGGATGTGGTGATGCTACAGCTCCAAAGCCTTGTCCGATAAGAAACTTCTTGACAGAGAGGAGAAAGCATGTCTGCAAAACTGAGCGCAGCCCTGCTCGCTTGTTGCGCGTTTAGAGCCGCGCATCGGGATGGCTGTGGGTGAATTTTGGGCTAGGATGACTGTGGGAGGCTGTCCTGGGCTGAGCCGGCACCAGAGGGGGAGGCATTGCCTCGGGATCGGTGTCAGCCTGCTGGGATGCACTGGCTGCTCCAGAAGCGAGGCCGCTTTTATGTCCAGCCACGGCCTGTGCAGCTGGGCTGTCTGAACACTAATTTGCACCATATTCCAACTGGCTGCTGGGGGGGGTTTGGAGCAGCCCCAGGCTGCCGGGATCCCTGAGAAAGCATTGCATTTCAGTTTTCCTCCCTGCTCTGCTTTCCCGGTGCCTGACACGCTCTGGGCGTGGGCACCGCCCCTCCCTCCCTCCCTTTCCTCTCTCAAATGTGGCCGGGGGTGGTGGAAATGCCAGAGCGGCATCTGGGAGTTGTGTGGGGACTTGCAGTCCTGGGCTTTGGAAGTGGCAGATGACGGGATTTGCCGTGCTGGGGTGACGGGCAGGCTGAGGAGCTTCAACCCTGCTGTGTCCTGTGCTGGTGGGAAGGGAAACCAGCCCGTAGGAGCTGCTGCTTTCCTGAGCAGCCTGATCCGTGGATCTGAGGTGACCCGGGCCATAAATCACGCCTCCCTCCCCCCATTTCTGGGGGTTCTGATTTAGACTCTGGCTCAGTTTTGATGCACCTCTTTAAAAAAAAATAAAAAAAATTATTTTTTAATTCTTGCTGGAAGAAGTGTTTTTCCTGCAGGTTGGGATTTGCTCTGCTTTCCCTCCGGGAGCAGAAGGATCCCAGCAGCTCTGCCCCCCCCCTCTGCAAACACTTGTCAAGACAGTAGTAATGTTACAAGTGGCTCATGCTTACATAGTGTTTATATTGACAGATTGCAATGTTCTGCATAAATGTAACTGATCTGTCCCCTGCACGCAGGCAACAGGAACCCTCAAATGCTCACGGGGGGAGAGAGGGAGGGAGGGGAAGCATAGCTTGCCCTAATTTACCAACACACCGCTCCTGAGAGCCGCGCTGTGGGGTTGGGAGTGTGGGAAGCGCGATGTATTTTTATTCCCTTTGGCAGGTGCAGAATAGGTGCCCTGCTCCGCTGTAGGATAGAAACCTTGGCGTTCAGGCTGTGATTCTGTTAAGAGAGGCTCAGAAAAGAGCGGAATGTTGGACTTTGAAGGGCTGTTCAGGAGCTGTGAGCACTCTGGGGCGGGTTCCTGAGCGGGGCGAGAAGTCACGGCGCGAGTTCCCGAGCTCCGCGTGGCGTCAGCTGCAATGTCACCTCCAATAAAAGCAAACCTCCAATAAAAGCAATCCCACGGGGCTCTGCCGCCTGTTTTTCCAGCCTGTGGGGCCAACCCGGCCGTGGCAGGTCCCGGGTGTGTGTCCCTGTCACTGGAGGGTGGCGTGGGGCCACACGGCCTGCGCGCTCCTCCATGGCGTGGCCAGGCCGCGGTGGCCCTGTGGACGCGCCCGCCGGGCTCTGGCGTGTGTGAGATGGAGCAGCTGCTTCCCAGCACAACCCAAAAAAACAAAACCTGGCCTCGGCTGGCGGGGCAGGAATGCGGCACGCAGGCAAACACAGCTGGAGCGGCCGGAGGCAGCGCCCGGAGAGGGCGGCTTGGCCATACTGCCCTGAGCCGTTCTGCCTCTTCCACACGGCTCTGCTGGGGTGAAGGTGCTGGATTTGGGGTTTTCCTTGGAAAACTGGAAGGGTTTGCCTGGTTTGTGTGGGGTTTTGTTTTTTTCCCCTCCCTCGCTTTTTTGGAGCTGGGTGAATTGTCACTGCTGCGAGTCCTGCCTGGCTTCTCGCCCGAAGTTGGCCTCTCTGGGTCAACTCAAAGCAGTGTTTAACCTCCATTTCTTTGGAAAGGGAACCCTGTGCCCAGAAGCAGCATTTGCTTTGGAGCCGCTTGGAAGTGGCCCTGGATTTGATGGTGAGGTGCCACAAGGGTGGTGACAAAGCCAGGAACACTTGGAAAAACAGCAGTGCCAGACCTGCATCTTCACCCCTGGGGCGCAGGATTTGTCCCAAATCAGGCTGGGAAGTACCTGGAAGCTCCTCCTGCCTGCAGAAGATGGAGCAGCATTAACTCAGACAGGAATTAGTGGGGTTTTTTTTGGCTTAAGTAATGGATTGACCACATTGCTTGACATTTTGGAACCACTGCCTTGTGCCTCAGTTTCCCTCACCTGGGGAAGTTTCTCTCTGAACTGAGGTTAATGATGAGCATTGTTGCAGCCTCCATGTCCAAATACTGCATTTTTCTTTTTCCCAGAGCTGTAGATGACACCTTGGAGGGGGAAGATGGCTTGTTAGGAGAATATTGAGTGGATACCTGGCAAGGCAGGAGGCCAGTGACTTCCTTTAGCCTGGCTGGTGATGCAGAACCAGAGACCAGGAATCCACAGGACTCTGGTCTCCTGCTGAAAGGCCTGGTCAATGATTAACTTGATTTCTGGAAGCTGCTGACAACAATAAAAGGGAGTCCAGCCCCACAACCCCAACACAAAAAGCCCCTGAGTGTTTAATAATTAAAGGCCTTGTGCTTTATCGGGGTAATGAGAATCGCCTTAGGGCTTATTCAGTGGCAGGTAATTGAATTAGGCTGTGGGATCGGGAAGGGGGAGGAAGTTAAGTGGAAAGTCTGGAAGACTGCACAGAGAAGCCTCCGTGATGATGCTCAGTCTGAATCTTTCTGACCAGAGTGGGTTTTGTCAGTTTTTTGCTGCTTTCTTCATGTTTCTGTCTGATTAATGCACTGTGCTGGCAGACTCAGTGTAGTTGCCTCTTGGGGAATCATGGAATGGTTTGGGTTGGGAAAGATTTTCTAGTTCTACCCCTGCTGTGGGCAGGGACACCTTCCACTGTCCCAGGCTGCTCCAAGCCCTGTCCAGCCTGGCCTTGGACACTGCCAGGGATCCAGGGGCAGCCACAGCTTCTCTGGGAATTCCATCCCAGCCCCTCCTCACCCCCACAGGGAAGGATTTCCTCCTAACACCTCCTCTAAACCTGCTCTCTTTTGCTTTAAAACACTCCCACTGATCCTATCGCTATCTACCTGTGTAAAAAGTCCTCCCCAGCTCTCTTGCAGATATTCCTGGCCCGGGGATGCTCCATTCCATTCCCTTTGTTTAAGGACATGCTGACAGTGTCGTTATTCGTAGTAAATGTTGATATTTAGACATTCTTTAAGATTTTTTTTCTAGTGGAAGATCTGAGTCAGAGGAAACTGCTGAACTTAAGATATCATGGAGGTGGCTGGGCAGCCAGAGGAGGCACTGGGCCAGTGGACATCACTGGGGTTTCCACAGAATGAGGCATTTGTGGTCCAGAGCTGCACGGGGGTGGTGGGACATGGACATCTTGGCTCAGGAGAGCTGAAGATGGGGTTTGCCTTCCCCGTCTCCTGTTGCATCCCTGTGCCCTGATGCCTTCTAAGAGAGAGTTAGGTTGGAAAGGGATTTTGAAGATGTTAAATCGGAATATCCCCACTGGGGGAGGAGAGTTTTGAACGTCAGAACTCTGGGGTCACCAGAGGTGGGAGGACTTCTGCTGCCAGAAGCTCCATGTAGATGCTCTCTGCTCCAGTTACCTGGAATAACGTGGCCCCTTTGGGGCTTGGATTCTGTGGCCACCTGAGTTCTGTAGAAGAGAAAGGGGTCAGCTCTTCCCCTGATGTTTGAGGAGAGGACTTGATGCGTTAGAAGTGCCTTGACCTGCTCTCTCTCGATTTCTGACCCCGTGGTTCCAGCTGCCTCCTGAGAGACCCCTCTGGGGTGGGATGGCTCTGAGTTCATGCTGAAACCTCTTGTTAGATGCAAACTTCCCAAGTTCCCAACTTCCAGGGGGGTGCTGGAGCAATCCAAGAAGTCTCCTGGACCTGGTTTTCCAGCCTGAAACCTGCTGAGCCCCTGGCTCCCCTCCACGCTGACGCAGCCCCTTCTCTCTGCAGCCAAAAAAGCTCTCTCGTGGCCTGTGGTGTGTTCGTACAACTGGTTCCTCGGTCCGAGGAGCCCTAGAGCACGGGACCTGTTGTTTGCACTCTTAAATGGTCTTGGGGGGGCCACAACTCCTCCTGCAGAACGTGGCTGCAGGTCCTGGTCCAACATGAGCCAGGTAGGATCTGTTTTCCTGACTTTTTCCGAGCTCAGGAGCCAGCTCAGATCAAGTTGAGAGGACCCAGAAATTATTAGGGTTATTATTATGGAAAGGGTTAACCCTTTAGGAACTTTTTTTGACGTCAAGATGCAAATTGCTTTTTTCCTCTTCTCCTGTTTCTAACTGTGCTTTTTAAGCTTCCTTCAGATGGTGGCTGTAAGTGCTAATGAGCCTTATCTCTCCAGATACTGTCATAAAACACGCTTATGAAGTTTATCAGCTCAGCAAGCTTTACATTTTATTGTAACGTGTGTTTGCACTTCCCTGAGTGGAACAGGGAGTATTTTGCCTCCATGGATAAACACAGCAGTTACAGGGTTTGCTGGAGCTGATAGAAAAATCTATCCTGATTTTTGTTTTGCTTTTATTTTTTTTTCCTTCTTTTTTCCCCCATCAGCTCTTGCCTGGAGCTCTTGCTTCAGATGGATCAGGCAGCTCCTGCATGTGTTCTGTAGCCTTCTAGTCTGGTGTGATCATAAATAACTCTTCTCTAAGGTATGGGGAATATTTTGTTAATTCAGTTGCTGAAGGATTTTAGGGGAAGGGGAAGTGATAGGATAAAAAAATTGGACTCTTTTTTTGGGAAGAACACAGAGGAAAACATCTTTTCTCTCCATCCACTGCAGAACATGCAAACTCAACAGTGCCTGACAGTAACGCTGACTCTGTGCTGGCTTGGGATGCAGCATGGAGTACCCAATTCCTGTTGATTCCCAACAAGCTGGATGGGAGTTGGCAGGAATTTTGTGAGCAGATTCATTTGGCCTAGCTGATTAAAATAGCGGTAATTGAGTAGCCACGTGGTCATGGAGTTTGGGGTGAAACTTGCTCTGATTTCTGCATTTGCCACGCACCGGATGCAGGAGTTTCCCAATTGGAGCAAAACTTTCCTTTCTTGGAAAAACTTCTTGGAGTCTTCCAGAGAGCGAAGCAGCAAAATCGGCCATGGAGTGTAGCAGGAGGTGGCCTTTTGTGATGTGGAGCAACACATAATTTCCCCTAGACATGAATGAAGCACTGAAAGAAGCCCACAGAGATATCAGAGCTTAGCTTAAAACCCTGCCTGGGGGTCCTGGCCGAGGCAGTCCTGGGAGGAACGGGCAGAAGTTTAACCAGAACCTCGGTGTGCTGTTGAAATTCTCGGAATTTCTGTGGAGCAGCCTCCCAGCACAAGGAGGGTCAAGGCACTGTTGTTTTCAAGGCCCGGATCCTTTTAGAAGAGGTCAATTGATGAGCGAAAGAAAGAATACTCAAAAATGAGCTTATTTTGAAGTACGTGGGGGTGTGTTGAGTCTGACCCCTGGGTGGTGCACAGGAGGTGATGCAGGTGACAAAGATGAATTGTTCTGGAGCACAGAGCCCACAGCTGGACACTGGGATTTCTGCTTCTGGACCTTCAGCACCTCTTCGCTCTGGCCATGGAGACACCTCAGGGCTCCTTCCAATACTTAAAGGGGCTCCAGGAGAGCTGGAGAGGGACTTTGACAAGGGATGGAGGGACAGGACACAGGGAATGGCTTCCCACTGCCAAAGAGCAGGATAAAATGGGATATTGGGAGGAAATCCTTTCCTGTGAGGGTGGGGAGGCCCTGGAATGGGATTCCCAGAGAAGCTGTGGCTGCCCCTGGATCCCTGGAAGCGTCCAAGGCCAGGTTGGACGGGGCTTGGAGCACTGTGGGACAGTGGGAAGTGTCCCTGCCCATGGCAGGTTCTTCTCCTGGCTTGCTGGGGTTTTTGTAGCCTTCCCTCACCTGATCCTAAAAGGAACAGCACAGAGGTATCGCTGTGCCCTGCTCCTCATGGTTTTCCTGCAGCTAATTCCCGGTGTAGAACTCAGCGGGAACCCCTGTTGTCAACCCCTGCCGAGTTGAGGGCATTGTTTTTTCACTATTTTAGTATCCTTGTTGTCATCTCCTTTTGCAGATTGATTATGTTTTCTTTAATGATTGATGATCTGATGTTCGGTGTTGCAACAAAACAAAGCCAGGCAGCCCCGGGAGTGTGACTGCACTCTTTTTTAGAGATTGCAGCTGAGGATTTTAGGTGAAGGCTCTCTCCAGAGGACCCCGTGGGGCTTTCCAGCTCTGTTTTAGGATCACTGTCAGCAGACACCTCGCTCCCCAAAGTGTCTGAGGTGTGAAGCTTAATTTTCTGGATGTTGCATGGTTCTCCCTGGCTGTGGCTGGAGCTGAGCTTGGGGTGGCTTCATTTTGCCCTGGTGACCATGCAACGCCACACTTGGGATCCGTGGGAGGTCCTGGCAGCTGACTGCTCTCGGGGTGAGATTTTTGGAGTGGATTTACCATGCGGGGCCTTGGCGCTGGAGCTCCTCGCTGCCTGCAGGAAGGGTCGCTGTGTTGCTTGCAGGAGCTCTGCCAGATTCCCAGAGGGGAAACCATTTTGCTTCCCCCCAAATCTTGCTTTGGGTTCAGTGTCTCCTGATTCCCATGGAAAACCAGTCAGTCGTGTCTCCCACGGGCGCAGAGCCTCTCCTAAGGTGGGGGGGGGTGAGAGCTCATCAGACGAAGCCTTGAAAATTACTCAGATAATCAAAGAAAATGTGTTTCCACTCGAGTTTAACAGAAAGCCCCCCCAGTAGTTTGGTGTTTCTCAGCTTCTCTACATCCTGCTCCATGGTGTGAGGTATCCCAGCCCATCCTGGTGGGATTGGGAGCCAGCTCAGTGATTGCGCTTGGGATGAGCATCCACCTTGGACTGGATCCACTGGTGTTGGCTGCAGGGCCTCTCCCAGGGCAATCCATGACTTCAGGGGCCTTTCCCAGCTCAGGAACACGGAGTTCAGCTGCTCTCCAGTGCTGCCCATCTCCTCTGACAGGAAACCCAATCCTGCAGCCCAAAAACCCCTCTGAGGACAGTTCACCAGAACTGATACTTGATTTAAAAGAACTGGCTTGTTTGGCTTAATCTTGACAAAATTCTTTTCTAGCCCTAATCCTCTCCCAGTGTAAGGTGAGATCGTGAAATACCTAGCAAACTTAGAGCTCAGCTCTCTCTCTCTGCATCTGTGGGCCTCTCTGCAATCAAAGGTGAGGGGGGTAGGGGCGTTTTCAGCCCCTGCCAAAGATAAATCTCCTGCCGGGAGCAAGCAGGGAGCTCTTTCCCAGTCTGTGGTTAACAAGTTGATCTGACAGGCCAGAGGTGAAGCAGTCACTTGAGCTGAATTACAGGCTCTGACCAAAGATCCAACACTTCCTCCAGCTCATTAGCACAGCTGTGTTGCATCCCTGGGGACTATTTCTATCTTCTGGCTTGTCCCATGTTGACTCTGGAAATCCGGAGGCTTAGCGTGAGTTTGGAGAGAGGGCTGGAGCTGAAGAGCTGCCCTTGGGGAGGGTGCGAGCTGCACTGAGGAAGGCTTTGAGCAGCCCCTGTGGTCAGCGTTACGAGCTGTAATGTCCGTGCTGGTTTGTGGAGCTGAGGAAAATGGGTCTCCAGGCAGAGTCTTGCCTCTCTGCAAGGTGCAGGATGGATGCTGGGCTGAAGGGAAGCTGCTTGGAGGGGAGTGGGACCAGCCGTAATCCCGCACTTGCAGGATCAAGAGCTCTCCTGAGCTTGCAGAGGGATCGGCAGCCCCGAATCGATGTCGTGGAGGTGCCGTAAAAGAAACTGCAGCGTCTGTGGGGATTTTGTGTTCCCCGTGCACGGACTGGGTTCGGCAGGGCTGTCCCAGACACGCAGGGTGGGAGGCACCAGGGCATCCTCCCTCAGCGCCGCATCCCTGGGGCTGCTCGAGGCTCACGGAAAATCTGAGGCTGGCGCTGGGAGGGGGGAGCTGAGCTGAGCTGACAGCCGGGCCTTGGCTGACTCACGGGGACAAAAACGCCTCAGTCTGGGACTGCACGGGCTCGGTGACCCCACTGCACCATGGCTCTGGGTGTTTTTTGCCAGGGGCTGGATGGTCCCCCTCATAGACTGGGGCAGAGGGGTGGGGGGTGACTCCCTCTGCTCCCAGAGGCTCCAGAGAGCCGGAGTGAGGTGAGCTGCTCCCGGGGATGCTCTGCTGCTGTTGGACACATCAGGGGCAGAGGCAGGGACGGGTCAGTGGCCTTGTCCAAACAGCTGCTCCTCCCCGCCTGCGTGGGGCTGCTCACTCTGCTCCCGGAGCTCTCTGGAGGCTCCTTTCGAAAGTGCTTGTGACTGAAGTGGCTCTAAAGCTGGTGTCTGACCTGTCTGGATGCGTTCAGCTTTACCCAGCTGTGGGAGCAGAGATCGCTCAGGGTCTGCGTGGCTTTGGGCGCTTCGGCTGTGACACAGGACTGCTCTCACAGCGAGCAGGCTCTGAGCCGAGTCAGGGATTTGCTGCACATCCTTTGGCTCTTCTTAGAGCCCCAAAGGGCTGTAGGACTATGGATTATATCTGAAAACACCCTCAGTATGTGCCTGACAAAGCAGAGCCCGCTGGGTTGGGGTTTCTCCTCCTGTTGCAGCAATAAAGGGGATCCAAAGACAAATTCATGGGAATCCTCCTGCTGACTTGGTGAGCTCTGAAGTGGTTAAAAGCAGGAGACACCAAGCTTCAGCCCACGAGGTCTGGCTGCAAAACAAGACGAGTGGTGCAGGCTTCACTTTCGGGGTGCAGTGTTGCACCTGCTCTCCTTTCCCAGAGCCTGGCTGGGAGATGCGTGGCTGGATTTGCAGGGCAGCTGCTGCCCTCGCTTCAAGCACCAGCCACACGTTGCTCTTGCTCCTGTCAGCTGCCCGAGCTCCTCTGTTTGTGTGTCTAAAACTTGAAGGCTGGGAGAAGGAAGAAACCTGACCAGTGCAATGGAAACCTTCAATTCCCCGCAGTCCCAGGAGGAGAAGAGCCGCTCCAGGCTGGAGCTAGGAATGAACTCCGTTTGTACACTGCCTCGCCTCTCCAGGAGGAGCAGCAGCCAGGAAAAATATCAACAGTTCCATTAAAAAGTCTGCTGGTTTGCTAAAGTAGTGGAATAAACATACCTGTAGGTAAAACAGCCCGAACCGCACAGGAAACATTAATGGGAGCGAACACACGCAGCCCCGCTGCCTCTCCCTGCGGATCTCCCCGATAAAAAACGCTGCATCCATGGCGATGGGGACATCAAACAGCAGCTGGGGCGATTATTCTTAGCTGGGGAAGAACTGGCTTGCGTGAAACAGGGGCTCGGTGGTTTCCTAGAAAGGCAAAACCTGGGCTGAGCCTGCCCTGCGTTGCTGCCTGGTCAGGGGCGGGGGGCTGGAGTGCAAATCGAGGCAGGATGTGGTTTGGGGTGGTTGGTAGCCCTCTGTTTGATTTTTTTTTTTTTTTTTTTTTTAATTGCCCCTTCTTAGCTTTCTGATCCCTGTTTCTGTGGGAATTGCGTGAGGCTGACCTGCTTTTGCTCTAACCGGTGGAAAAGCTGGGATGAAAACCAGTGGGAAGTGGGAAACACCCTGGGAGCTTGCAGAAGAGCAGGGTGGGTGTGGCAGCACTAAATGGGGGATCCAACCATCCCCAGCCATCGGTGTGGGGTGGAGTTGGCCCCTTCCCACCCTCACAGAGCCCAGATCCATCCTCTGACCCTTTTGGGACAGGGGGAATGGAGAGAGACCTGTATTTCGTGTTTCAGCAAGGGGACGTGAGCCTCGAGCGTGGCTTGAGTGGGAGATGCTGCCAGCACTTCTTGGAGCAGTGAGCTGCCCATAAAACCCAACTTCCCCTTGGCCATGCCCGGCAAATATGGTCTGCCCAGAAAATCCGTGTGGAAAATGCCTTTGGTTGCAACCAGATGGCACCTGTCAAGCACAGGGAGACGTTTCTATTAGTGCTCTTATTGGAGTGTTTTGGATCCCTCCCAGGCCAGAGCTGTCCTCCCCGAGGCAGATTGATGGGATTATTGCATGCTAGAGACAGTCCCTGTGCTCCCAGGCCTCATCTGCACAGCCACTTAGCACAACTAATCTGAACTGACTTTTAAAGTGGATTAGTTCAATTACTCTTAACTAGCCCTGGTGGAAACACTCTCCTTGGGGATTAAAGATCCTTAATTCACTTTAACAGACTTGATTTCAATGCAAAGCAGGCTAAAACTGAATTAAGGGCACTTCAGAGCCTTGTTTGGAGGAGGCACTCCAAAACTGATGTGGTTTAACCACCCCACTTTGCATTCCTGGGCTCGATTCATTCCAGCTGAGCATTGCTGGAGTGTCCCCTTACCGGTGACTAATACAGGCAGCCTCTCCGATAGAGAGCTGCAAACACTTTACCTCAGCCAGTGTGTGAACCAGCTCCTCTGAACACCTCCTGCATCTGCTGAGACACTGCTTAAAATCGATGCTTTAGAGGTGTTTACTTTCCCTTAATTTTCTTTTTTTTCTTTTCCTGATGTTGCCTTTTTTTTTTTTTCCCCTTTAACTCTTCAAACCAAGCGCTTTGCTTTTTCACTTAAAAACGCAGGGCAGTGAGTCACACATCAGCTTTTTCCCTGCTGTCCTGAAGTCTCTGGATGAACTGGGAATAGTTGACCAACAGCACACTCCTCCTTCAGCTGAGGAGTTTCTCTCCAGTTGAGGGTGAGCTGTGGTTGTGAAAGACTTTTTGGCCTCTGTTTTCCTGAAGTTTGAGTGAAAAACAGTCATTCCATGTGGTGCCCTGGATAATTCTTGCTTTGGAAGGAGCTGGGTGGGACAGGGCTTTTCCTCTGCACTTGAAGTGTTGGATGATGTGGGTGTGGAGGAGACGAGGGGAATCCTGCCAGTGCCAGGGAAGATCCCTGAGGGGAAAAATGATCATGACGGTTTTTTTTTTTTTCCTTCATGCTGATCCTAAACATTTTGACTCTGAAGGGGAGAAGAGGCAGCACTGACCCCCTCTGCAGATGGGGCTCTTCACCCTTGCCCTCATCCCTGCACCCCGTCACCTGATCTAAGACCATCCTGACCCCTTGCCCTTCCCACAAGACCCCTGCTTGGGGTCCCGATTTAATCCCTGAGGAGCAACTTCCAGCAGATTGTGGGGGGAATGGCTGCTTGGCACAGCTTTGCCACCTTTCCTGGGGGTGTTGGCCGAGGAGGGGAAGGGTTAAACGCAGTGACCGAAGTGAGTGCCAGCATTGCTCTGGGTAAGGCTTCTCCGGCGTGCCAGAGCAAGGTTTATTTTACTAATAGCCCTGTGTAACTTCACCCTCCCCTCCTGCTTAGGATATTTCAGCTCCTCTCCTTAGTTCAGCATCACTTCAGACCTGGGGGAGCAGTTTGGGTGGCCACAGCAGCAGCTGGCAGCCGTGGAAGGATTTTTTTTGGGGGGGGCAAGGGGTGAAACAAACCCTGAGTTTCTTTAGGTTGGGTTTTTCACAGCTTTCCTGAAGAGTCCCCGCAAGGCTGCGGAGAAGGGAACAGACACCGCACACAGGCAGGACATGGATGCTGCTGCTGCCCTGATGTGCTGGGGCTGTGAGACCTCTCTGTGCTGCAGCTCAGAAATCCCTCAAAGGCCCCTCTGTGCTGCCCTGCAAAGGCTGTGTCTCGCTTACGGCTCTGCCTGAACCCTAAGCCGACTTAATCTCCTTTTCTCGCCACCTCCTTCCCTCTCCACAGCAGCTCGAGGACATCACCAAGCTGCTCCTCAGTCCCTGGTGGCTTTCAGGCTTGGCTGGGAGCTTGGCACAAACAGTGACCATGTGGCTGCTGTGGTTCTGCACTAAATCTGGTTTCTCTGGTGGAGTTTTCTGGGGCGGTGGTGGAAATCAGTGGCCAGATTTGGGGAGGTTTTTTCTTATTCATAGCATGGAGTGGGTCGGGTTGGCAGGAACCTTAAAAATCATCCAGTTCCACCCCCTGCCATGGGCAGGGACACCTTCCACTATCCCAGGCTGCTCCAAGCCCCGTCCAGCCTGGCCTTGGACACTTCCAGGAATGGGACAGCCACAGCTTCTCTGGGCACCCTGTGCCAGGGCCTCCCCACCCTCACAGGGAACAATTTCTTTCTAACATCTAATCCAAATCTCTATTCTTGCTCAAAGAGTACCCTCAGAAAGAAATACCTTTTTAAATTAAATTTTTTAGTTATATGACATTGTTTTTAATTCCCTGAGCCAAGAGCTCTGCCTCCTGACGTTTTGGTGGCAATGCCTGGTGAGTTTAGCACCATGAGGTGCTGCTGTTTTCTTCTTTAAGGCATGAGGCCATTAACTTCATCTTTAGCATCTCTTAAGACATTTTTGGGGACAGTTGCTCTTGGAAGTACTGCAAACAAAGACTATCGAGAGCACATCAATTTTGTGTGAGTGTCCAACTTGTAATTTCACTCCTGAGAAGACACCAAGGTGTTGCTGAGAACTCTTTCACCCCAGGACAGGTTTTTGTTTGGGAATTAGGCTGTCTTCCAATCTCACGATCTATAAAGAGGTGCATTAATACATCCTGCAAAACCTTCTCCTCTCTTCGGGGTACCTGGGGGGGACCCCCATCCCTGGAAGTGTCCAAGGCCAGGTTGGACGGGTCCTGGAGCAGCCTGGGATAGTGGAAGGTGTCCCTGCCCGTGGCAGGGGGTAGAACTGGATGATCTTTGAGGTCTCTTCCAACCCAAACCATTCCATGATTCTCTGCCTGTTCTAGGATAGCTTTTTGAAGGCCTTTTTGAGGTCAGGCTGATGAAGTTTGAGTTTGTGACCATCATCTAAAGAGGGAGTCCAACAGGCTGCCTTCGAGGTGGGAATTGCTCACATCGAAGAGCAGCCCAGTGGAGTTGTCCATCCCATGTGGCTTCCTTGGGGGATTGTAGAGCTCCAGAGCTGCTCTGGTAAGGAGTCAGGAGTGCTGGAAACCCAAATGCGAGACCTGGGAGCTGCATTTTAGACCGACATTAAATGGTTTCGCTTGCAGTGCCGCTTCTTCCATCGTGTGTTGCTGTGCCCGTTGGGCGGGGGGGAGTAAAGGATCTGCTGAGGTGGCCCTAAAAAAGGCTTTTCAGCAGGCAGAAGATACCTGGCAACATCTAAACTGATTTTTTTTCCTCCCGTAAACCTTCAATCTGAGGGATCTTGACCCGTGGCATTCATGAGATTGGTGAGGTTTTCCTTATTTTCTGTGCAAGTTGCCCCCCTTCTTTCTACTCCTGCAGTTTTTCCACAGGGATGGAAACTCTCTGCTGTAGGGGAGCCTCAACTTCCTTCTACAGAAACGAACAAATCAGTGTCAAAATTGGGAGTAGTGGATCGAGTGAGATGCTGGTGTATGGATTTTATGGCTTTTTGTGGTTTCAGGTTGGGAAGAACAAACCTAGGAAGGTTGGAAGAACCTAAGAACTTCTTGAGTTCTTGGATCAAATGGTGGTTGGGTGGAGGAGCTGAACAGAATTAAATCTGGAGTAGAATCACAGCTGCTGCCAAGTCCTATCCCTGTGACCTTGAAGACCCAAAGGAGAAATTTCTTTGCAGACCAAGCTCTTGTCCAGTTAGAGGAGGCCAACATCTTCCCCAGTAGTTCCAAACAGGAAGATGATGTTCTCGAAATCACTGAAAACTCTTAAAATCACTCAAAATCTCTGCCGTGGGATTTATATACATCCTGCTTAATGGGTTCACACTGGAACACTTCTTGATCTCTTGCTGCCCTGTTTTCAGCAGACTCTGGACAACCTGAGGGCCGTTGCATTTAGGTGCCAGGATAATTTGGTGAGGATTTGGCCTTTTTAATGGTTTCTTTCCCACCTCACTCTTTAAAGCTGCTCTAATTCCATGTTGCCCTAATTGTGATATGCAAACTTTAAAAGGAAAATTGCAGCCAATGTATTTTAAGATCCTTTTGGGCAAGCAGCCCCCTACTTAACGTGATAAATTTGGACAGCTTTTCTCACTAAGGAAAATAAAAAGCTTTCCAAATCTAGAAAATTATGTAAGCAAATCCGATGAGTGTGCTCTAAAATTAAACCTGCCTCTCAAGCTTTGGGACCTTTAGTGTGGAACCAGTGCTGGGCTTTTTGGGGTTTTTTTGGTTGGGTTTTTTTTGGAAGCTGTAAAACCTTGCTGGGGAATGTCCAGTGGTGTCCTGACTTTCTCTCTGATCCACCCGTCCATTTATTATGACCAAATGTGGAGGAACATAGAATTATCAGGGACCATCCTTGCCCAGGACCCACTTCCCATCATCCTAAATGAGCCACCATAGGTATTGGCCCAGAAATTTTATGGAAGCACTGGTTGACTTGTCCTGTTCCTTCATGGATCTCCTGCCGTGCAGCATCCAAAGGCGTGACTCTGTGGAATTCCAGTATGGTTTGGGTTGGAAGGGACCTCACAGGCCATCTCATTCCAACCCCCTGCCATGGACAGGGAACCTTCCGCTATCCCAGGTTGCTCCAAGCCCTGTCCAACCTGGCCTTGGACACTGCCAGGGATGGGGAACCCACAGCTTCTCTGGGAACTGCAGTGCAGTTGTAGCTCGGTGTGGATTTTCTGTGCTGGAACAAAGTTGTGGTGTCTCATCATCTGTGACCCAGATTGTCTGGTGGGAGCTTCCTAAACCTGGAGGTATCAAACTGCAGCGGACACTCTACAAATGAGAATTATTCCAGGATGAAGGTGGGATAGAAAGGTTTTTACTGGTCACTTTTCCATAAATCCCTGTCTCCTCAATCCATGTGCGTTGGGAAATTCTCTTTTCTTGCTGTGGTCTTCATCCTCCCTCCCATTGTCTCACCTAAACTCTCCTCCAAGAGTTTTCAAGAAAACTTTGTCCAAGGTGTGCTTTTCTGTGGCACGTAGCCAAAGTTGCTTTGGAAACCTTCATTGCCTTGCCACAAACTTGGAAGAGCTCAGCATTTTCCTCCAGGGATAGCAGTCAACAGCTTCCTCCTGAGGGAAGCGGGGGGTGCAGGCACTGATCTCTCTGGTGACCAGTGACAGGATCCAGGAGGAACTGCAGGAAGCTGTTGAGGGGTTCAGGTTGGATCTCAGGGAAAGGTTCTCCCCCAGAGGGTGCCGGGCCCTGCCCAGGCTCCCCAGGGGATGGTCATGGCCCCGAGGCTGCCAGAGCTCCAGGAGCGTTTGGACAGCACTGCCAGGGATGCCCAGGGTGGGATTGTTGGGGTGTCTGTGCAGGGTCAGAGTTGGACTGGATGGTCCCTGTGAGTCCCTTCCAACTCAGGGTATTCCATGATTTGAGTGTCTCCATGAGGTTTCCCTGTTGGGACTGTGGTGCCAATGCCCTCCCAGTTTGGAATGGGAGGAAGACCCTCTGCATGAAGTTGTTTTCTCCAGCCAGAGCAGGAATTAATTGACCTTCTTGGCATTTGTTGTGAGGCATCTTTGGGCTGTTGATAGCCTGGGGCGACCTTTAGGGGTTCATGGCACCTTTCCCGGCCAAAGCCCGATGTAAACACCTGTAAAACCTCATCTTTTCTCTCTGTAGACCCTCGCATTGTGCTCTTAGTTCTTGCTGCCCCCACCAGCTGTGTCAGCTCGGCCTCCCAAGGTGTTTCCATGCAGGGAAAAATCTCCCCTGACCCTGTTTTACTCCTTTATCTGCAGCCTGGGGACAGGTTTCCAGCAAACACACGGAGCAGTTGTTAGCGTTGCTATCCTTTCCCGCTCTTGTTCTTGGCCCTTGGTCCTCCCAAGCTCATGCAGCCAGGAGACACTGAAATCCCGACTGTGCAGAACACGGGATGGATAAACATCTTAATCTCACGGATCCCTCAATCTAAATGTTTTCTGGGGCCCTCCTTCGGGCAGGATTAGCCGGGAATGGCGTCCCAAAGGTCGTAGCCTTGCTCTGACTCGCGCTGCCGCTCAAGATGCTGAACGTGTGTGAAAGCCTCAGCAAAAGGCCTGAGATGCCATCACTGTTCTCCGAGGCTCTGGGGAGCATCTGCGTGTCCTCTTGGGCTTTGGACTTTGGTCTTGGAGCTCTGCCTGCCCCTGTTAGCCATTGTGATAGCGTTGCCTGGAGCGCCCAAATGTGACATGTAGCAACTGGCATTTTGGCTACACTTAAGTGTAAGATTTTTCCAGCGTAGGTTTATATCTGGTTTGTTTTTTTTTTCCCCCCCTCTCGCTCAAGTGTGTGCACATCACTGTTATGATTTATTTTCAGGCTCCAACTTGGGTTTTATCACTTGAAATGCTTTGGAAACTTGGAGGGCTTTTTTTTTTTTTTTTTAATTAGTGGCAAGGCCCTCTTTACCTTGGAGGAAAATTCCAGGGTGAAGAATGCTTTTGATTCGCAAAGAAATTAGCGTAGAAAGGTTTTCCTCTTACCTTTGTGTTCTTTGGGCATTACTTTCCTCCTCGAAGCTGCCATTTGCTTTGCTGAAGTTCACTTTGCTTCTTGACAGCTCTAGAATGGATCAGGGTTTGTTGTTGGAATGTCAAAGCCCTCAATGTGGATATCCTTCAGCAGAAAGCTGGGTGGAAAGTCTTGATCCAGGGAAAATAGTCTTGAGTTCTTGCTTAAAGCAGCACAGGATGGAAGAAATTAATACAATGAGTATTTTTGGTGATAAATAGCAATATTTTTGTGCTAGGATGGGTTATTCTTGCTCCCTTCATCCTGAGGCCTGTAACAACAAAGTGATCGTCTCCCAGTCATTCCCTCCCTATGAAACGTCTCTCCGTGATTTTGGTCTCAGTGTTTTTCGTCGCTCCAGCTGCCTGTGAGTGATACGTTGTTGGGGCACTCTCAACCGCTGCTATTTTGGGGCTGGAGAGGGGTAAACTGGAGGGATTCCTTTCTCCACCAGCAGGAAAACAAACGGCACCCTGGGGATTGTGGTGGAGCGGGAGCTGGCGAAGCCGGCGAGCTCCCGCCGCTCTTGTTCCTGCGGTTCAGGCCACGGCGTCGCTCGCGGGGTTTCAAGGAAGTGAGGTGTGAGACCTGCGGGTTGGTGTCCCTGGGGATGCGGGGCAGGGGATGCTGGATCCTCCCCAACCCGGGGGAGGGCTGGGGGGAGGTTTGGCAGGCGGCTCTCGCAGGGATGAGCCACCAAGGCTGGGGATGGGACAGGGCTCTTGACACGGGGCCAACGGGAAAGTCTCGGGCTCAGAGAGTGGGGCTGGGGAATGTGATCCCGGCTCCCAGGGAAGGACGTGGCCAAGTTTTGTCACAGAGCTCTTGGGTTTCAGCTGCTGCTTCAGCAACGTGGTCGTGCAGGATTTGCTTAAAAAGCTGGGAATTCTGGTTCAGTTTGTCCAAGAAACCAAAGGGAGAGCTCACCCTGGGGTGCTTATACTCCAAACTTCCTTGAATCTCCTGAATTTCCCTTGAGTTTACATCCATTCCCTTCCTTTTAAATGCATTTTGCCACAGGATTCAAGGAAACAAAAAAATGACTCAGGTTAATTTGGAGTGCAAGCAGGGCTCAGCCAGACTTTAACTTCTTTTGCCCTGAATTGTCTTCGTGTATTGAGTGGGCAGCTCTGGTCCTGCTTATCCTCCCTGCTGGGAAGATTTATTCACAGGCAAGTTTTTCTTTAATTTTTTTAAATTGGAAATTTGAGTCTACTCTTGCTTCAATATCGTTATTCATATTTTTTTGAGGTTTTTACTCTATAGCTGATCACCTTTGTGACACTTGGAAATTTATTTAGATCCTCCTGAGTTTATTTTTTTAAATATTGTTTTTAGCTTATTAACTCTAATTCTGATAGGCTCCATGTAGCTGTGCCCTGTATCCCTCTGGGAATAATGACTCAGTCTCCAGATCCGCAGAAATAGGTGGGATGTGGGATTTGTACAGCTAAGCCCACGTGCATTTTGGAGACAGATGGAAACTCCATTTCAGGCTGGGGCTGCTCTGGTTGTGATTAGCTCTAATGAGCATCTGTTGATGGAGTAGTTCAAGAGGGGGCTCTCAGTGTTCTTTGTCCCTGCTCGTGTTGGGCTATCAAGAGCTAAACTGAAAAGGGAGGGTTCAGGTTGTTTGTGAAGACTTCCAGCAAAGCTGTCTTGCTCATGGAATATGCCCGATATGGGGGTTTTTATCCTTATTTTAATTTTGATTTCCCTTGTTGTCGTGCTTCCCTATCGGACAAATTCCACCTGCACTGTCAAAAATACTCACTTTTTATTTATTCACGCCCCAGGATTTCCCTGGTGTGTCTGTGCCCCCAGGTATAGGCTGGACTTCCCTGGAATTCGCTTGTCCCTTGTAGTGCAGGACATAATTCCTGGCAAATCCATGAAAAACTGAGCGTAGCCACCAAAGTGCATCTGCACGTGAATCCAGCTGTAATTTGTGATTCCATGCCAGCACCTCAGGTATCTGGAGACACCTTTTACTGCACAATTGCCACTAATTAAGAGTTCCCAGTTTAATTTGGGAAGCTCCAGAGGAGAACTGTAGGAGTTTCCTCAGTCATCCCCTCTGTGCCTGCGCCCTGCCATGGAATTCTGTCCCGTGATTCCGTGCGAGGTTTGTTCTGCAATTCCTCACCTCTTCCAGTGAACGGGCAATTACTGAATATTTCTTTACTGTTCTCATCAAGTGGCTGGCCCCAGGGCTGATTTAGAACACATTATCCACGTTCTGTATTCCATGGAAAACACATTTGGGTCCTCGTGGGTGTTTTTAAGGTGCTGTCTGAGACACAGAGCTCAGGGAAAGCTGTCAAGAGTCCACTTACCTCCAGCATCCCTCCTGATGCTGAAAATCAGCTTTCCTTTCATGACTTTGGAGTACTTGGAATTATTATAGGTCATCCCATATTTAGCTGTCACACCAGGGAAACCTAAAGCCTGGAAAATGAGGAATACTGATGACTTGGGAACAACTATGAATGCTCTTTCCCTGAATTTGCCTTTTGTTGTGGCACTACAAGAATGAATTTTAGTTCTCAAGGATTAGTTTGCTCCTCCCGTCGCCCCACTGCCTCCTTTCCTTTTGGTTGTCCTGAGGAAATGAAAACGAGATGGGAATGTGGAAAAGGATTCTGCTCCCTTGCAGAATATGGCCATTTTTCTATTCTTTTAAATAGAATTGAATTTCATACATAGAATTATGCTGATGTTTCCTGGCCCTTGAGTGGCTCAAATACAGGTAATTTTTATGTAATGGTTTCGTTCCTTTTGCTTCTTCCACTCCTGCTTCCCAAAGGAATTCACAAGGAATAATTTAGACACCCAACCTTCAAATCTCTTCATCTCTTTCACAGAATGGGTTCTGTAGCACTCTGGATTTCAGAGGAATTTAGGGATGCAGATAATTATTTCAAATGAGATGTCAGCTAAATGCCTTTGAATCTTTAAAAAGCTGATTCTCCAGGCCTGAATTGGGAATGGATCCTGTATTTTCAACACGAGCAATTTACGTTGTGAGGCGGAACATCCTCTTGGGTCAACGCTCTGTGCTGAGAGCAGAAATTGCACCAGTTGGCTTTGGCTCTTTCCAGTTGGCTTTTCCCAAATGCATCGATTATTGGGATATCTCTCAACTGGGACATCTGGCCTCACTGTAGTTTCTCACAGATGAAACCTAACGCCCTCCATTCAGCTGAAACTCAACACTCTTTTTAAAGGAAAAGATTCAAACCCTGTACTGGAGACTTTTTGGAGAGTAGGCCCCTCCAAACCCCCATTTCTGAGGTCTAAAGAGTAAAACTGATAAGACAAAGGGAAATCATAGAATCACACCATGGTTTGGATTGGAAGGGACCATAAAATCATCTCGTTCCACCTCCCCTGTCATGGGCAGGGACACCTCCCACTGTCCCAGGCTGCTCCAAGCCCCAGTGTCCAACCTGGCCTTGGACACTTCCAGGGATCCAGGGGCAGCCACAGCTTCTCTGGGCACCCTGTGCCTCCCCACCCTCCCAGCCAGGAATTCCTTCCCAATATCCCATCCATCCCTGCCCTCTGGTAGTTTGAAGCCATTCCCTGTGTCCTGTCCCTCCATCCCTTGCCCAAAGTCCCTCTCCAGCTCTCCTGGAGGGCTCCCATTAGGTATTAGAAGCATTTTCCTTTTTCCTCAAGTTCTTTGGGACTTGGAGGTGCTCGGTGTGGGATTTTGAAAGGACGTGGTGTTAGACCGTGGCAGCTTTACTGATCCCTCAGTGCTGTTCAGCAGGTGAAGATACAAGGTCATTTTTCTGGGTAACCCATGATTTAGGGACAGTCTTTCTGCTCTGCTGCTTTTCTGAGCTTTTGATGGGTGTTTTAGAAAATGGGAACTTGCACAGATTGTTTGAAGGTGTTTTGGGGTAACTATAAACCTGTGGATCCTCTTCCCATGAGAGTTTTCCCTCAAGATACTTCCTAGCATGTTTTCTTGCACTTTTTAATTAGAATTGAGAATGTTTCTCCCTTTGAGGCACAAGGGAAGAGGGATGCAGGGACTGGCAGAGGAGTAGCACAGTGTAGCTTTGCTTTTGTTGGGACTTCCTTCTCAAACACGACCAGCTTCCAAATCAAATGGTTTCTTTACCTGCTCTGCTGCTCCTGAGGTCACCTTTTTTTAGGCAGCGGTTGTAACTCGAGGCTCGCTCTGAGCTGGTTCTTGGAACTGAAGCGAAACAGTCCCAGTTTGATGAAGGATGAGTCTCATGGAGCTGGGGAGCAGCTCTCAGCTCGATGAATATGGATGCAGCTGTGGCATCCCACAACTCCACATCCAGCCCTAAAGTCAGGCTCTGTCCCCCCCCCCCAAAAGTAACCCGAAATCTCCCAAAACACCATGAGGAACAGCTGCCACATTCAGTGGGGATTGGGCTGGCGTGGCACACAGTGACATAATATGTCTTTGCCCTCTGTAATCTTTTACCCCTTCCACCATCCAGGCACACAAGAGCCGATTCAATTCTTAATCTTGGTGTAACGAAACCACCTCGTGGTTTGTGTATTTGAGTTGATCTAAATTGGGATGGCAGGAGCTCTTGAATCCAACAGCTTTAGGCTATTTTAGGTGGTGAAAATCTGCCATTGGCACTATGGGAGGCATTTATAAGTAACAAGCTAATTATGTAAAATGCACACTGTCCACTTGTTAAGATCTTCTTAAAGTTTCATAATCTAACCAGAATTTGCTATGTATAACACTTGGCTTGTTGTACTCCCCCCTGGCTTTTTAATGCCACTTGGTGGGGTGGGTGGATGATCAATACAGGAAGGAAATGCTTTCCTTAATACTGGTTGGTGGAGTGCACTCCACATGCTGCTTTAATACAAGGCGCAAAGGATTTTCCTTTTCGTTACTGAGCACAAATGCGTTGCTTTGAAGTGGATCAGAGAATCAGAGGCTGGGTTGGGTTGGAAGGGACTTTAAAATTCCACCCCCTGCCATGGGCAGGGACACCTCCCGTTATCCCAGGTTGCTCATCCAACAGGCCTTGGACACTTCCAGGGATGGGGCAGCCACAGCTTCTCTGGGAAAACCTGTGGTGATGCCTTACAGGGAAGAATTTTTTCCTTATACCTGCTCAAAATATCTCCTCTTTTAGTTTAAAACTCTTTCTGCTTTTCCTATCACTGTATAAAAAAGGCTGTCCCTCTTTTTCCCATTTTTCATGGATGCTATGCAGTCCTGTCTGCTCAGCAGCACTCACAGAATAAAACTGCGGCTTTCCCTGGCCTGGAGTATTTTGGTTAATGTGGCTCTTTGTTCAGACAGACTTTATATAGTGTATAAAAAAAAAACCAGGCATGTGCTGAACTCAGCAAGTATCCTGAGGGTGTTCACCTGAAGTGTTGGCCAGGGTAGGTCTGGCTGAGGTCCTTGCCAACGTTCTGTAGTCAAGTCACATTCAAAAGGTAGATGAGGTCTGTTAAAAACATCAATATTGATCTGTTTGTCCCCTCTGATTCACCCCAGTCACAGCATCTACTTCCCTTCCATGAAACTGGCCGCGGATTCAGCCCTTGGAGTAAGGTGACGCCATTCCTGTGGCGGTGTGGGATGCAGGCCTGTCCTGCGGTGGTGAAGGACCATCAGGAGGTTGAGGGCAGATGTTCACACTGGTTGTTCTTTCCCTTTTCTTCTTGCTGGGACCAGCTGAGGCGTGGAGGAGCAGGGCTTCGGGGGCTGGGGGAGTCCCAGGGCAAGAGCAGCTCTCAGGGTAGGGCAGGGAAGGAAGGACCACGCGGTGCCCCTGAATCTGGAGCAGAGAATGGTTTGTGGTGTTGGTGACTTCTTGAGAACCTGTTCCGGGGTACAGCAGCAAGAACTGGTGGCTCATCCTTACCTGAGTTTGAAGCCTTGGCCAGGGCTGCTTTGTTTAGCTGGAGATTTGACCATTAAAGTCTCACCTGAGGCTTGTGAAGCCTCGGGACTGCAAGGCTCCTTCAGGAAGTCGTTCACAAGATACCTTTTGTCATGGGATGAGTTTTCTGCAAGAGCCTTTGGGTGTCTTCCTGTTGAGTTTTGTAAGGAATCAACCTCTGTGCTCACAACTGATTCCCACAACCCGTGTTGGGGCTCAGGACGCGGATAAACTTCCACCACCCCATCACCCCAGCGCCTCTCGTGCATCCTGCTCTGTCCAGTGCCCCGAAAGTTTGTTTTTTCACCTGTTTAGTTTTGAAACCTGCCACGAGGATAATGTGACATTAGAGTGGAAAAGCTATCGGGGCCGTGCAGGGGAGGAATTGCAGACCCGTAAACTGCTCCCAAAATAGCTGAGATGATGTGTCAAACCGCCCAACCATCCCAACCCTCCACGAGCTGACCTCCCAGGGATATCTAATAGGGGCTGGTAATGTTGTGAGGGGAGGGGGGATGACCGCCCTCCTCCCTGAATCCACATGCTTGTTTCTAGAAGTTGTCATTTATCCAGAGGTTGACCAAGAGCCAGTCTCTGCTTCCAGCTGGGACCTCCAGGTCCTGGATATAAAACTACGGCTGGGGAAGGAGGAAGAAGCTCATTCTCCAGCTGTTTTTCTGTCCCAATGAACGCAATGAGCTCTTTGCACTCGCTGTGCTTCCCTCAAAGGTTTAATTTCATTTGTGTTGTCTGGAGAGTAAACTTGGTTTTCTCTTCAGCTGCTGCTCTGCTGGAGCGTGTGTGTGCACAGGGATATCTCCAGGCAGCCAGGGAAGCTGCTGTGCTGGCTCCAAGGAGTTTCTTCCCTGGCTGCCAGGCTCTGTGGTCTGGGCAAGGGCAGCTCTGTGGCCGCAGCATCTGCTGGGAACAGAGCGGGCAGTGTTCAGGATGGACAGCACAATTTATCCCACAGATGGGATAAGGCAGGGGAAGGCCCAGGCCGGATCCTGCTGCTGCAGAGCTGGTCAGCCTTCACCCCCCGGGGTGGACAAAAGGGCTGGCTGAGGTGTTAGGGAGACAAAGGGGAATTCAGTGGGAAGTCAGATGCATTCCCTGGCAGCGGGAGAGTGACACTGACACATGGCCGCGGGAGCCGTGCGAGCCGTGCCCACAGGCCAGCATGCCCGGGGCTGCCGTGGGTGGGAGCCGTGCTGGGGACCTGAGAGGGTGGCACTGGGATTGCTCCAAGCCCCATCCAACCTGGCCTTGGACACTTCCAGGGATGGGGCGGCCGCAGCTTCTCTGGACAACCTGTTTTTTCACCAGCCAAGAATTTTTTTGTAACACCTCATCTAAATCTCTCCTCTATTTAAAACCATTCCCCCTTGTCCTATTCCTCTCTTTTTATCTGTAAAAAGTAACTCTCTCTCTCTTTCATAAGCCCTCTTTAAGGCCCCAATTGCAAAAATATCCGTGCAGTGTGTGCTTGACGCCTCTGGGGCCGTTCTTGCCGTCATCCGAAGGGTTCCAGAGCACAGACAAGTTAAATGCTGAATGTCTAAATGCTGTGGCTGGAGCAAGAAGCACGTCACAGGTGGCTGGGAACCCAACAGCTGCCATACGGGGTCAAATCAAAAGTTTCTCCAGCCAGACTTGGACCTCTGTGGGATCCAAGGAGAACTGGGAGAAGGGATGTGGCTCCTGATGTGTCCGGCTCGCTCCTGGCAGCCCGTGGTTCAAAGGCTTCCTGAGTCCTCGCGTTTCATCACCCATCTGGATGAACCTCCCTTTCCTGAATTTGTTTAATCCCTTTTGGAGTCTGTTCATCATTTTGGGCTTCACAACATCCGGAGGCAGCGAGCCTTGGCGTTTAATGATGTGCAGTGTGGAAAAAAGGCTCCGTTCTCAATGTCTACCATTTATTATTATTATTATTATTATTATTATTATTTTTTGAATGCTGTGCCTGGTCTTGAGTCAAAAGGTCTGATCCCTGCAGTGCCCTGAGCAGAGCTCTCCCTGTGGAGCTTCCAGCCCTGGCTGGATCTGCAGGGTTTGGTCAGGCCTTGTGTCAGGAGCTTGAGCTGTGGAGAGCCAGAAGGATGGGCCGGAGGTGCTTTGGGAACTGGAATTGCCCCTTTTCGAAGGAATGTCCTTGCCCCCCATGTGATGTTTTCCAATTCCTTCTTGGTAAACCTGCTGGAGTAAATAGCATCAGTGCAAGAAGCACAGGGAACGAACATTTATGGGGTTTTGGGGCCCCTTTGTTTAGGTTTCAAATGCCACATATCGTTTGTTCTGTGCAACTCTTCCCAGACAAGGGAAGCTGGTGAGAAGGACCATGAAGTTGGATTCTCTTTGCTTGGAACAAAAAAAAAAAATCAATACTTCTGCAGGTTTATAGATGACATTTTGGCTTCTAGGAATTTGGGATTTGTGGTAGGAGCAGATGGAACAGAGTTTGCTTGTGGCTCGACTTTGTCGCAAGAAAATCAGGCCATTGAGCACCTGGGCCACTTCCTTTGGTCTCCTGTCTTTAAAATTTGGTATAAATTCCTCTGCTGTGTTCTGCCATGTGATCCATGACCTTTGTGGTCCTTTCCTGGTCCTCAGTCCCACCAAAAACTGCTCAAAAGCAAGGCAGGGATGATCACGGATGTTTTCTGTAAGTGGCATCTAGAAATGTCCTTTGTTTTCTGTGTCATTTTAGGCCCAATTTTAGGTGAAAAATCATTGAATATCTTGAGTTGGAAGGGACCTGCAAGAGTTCAACTCCTGGCCCTGCACAGGACACCTCAACAATCTCACCCTGTGCCTGAGGGCATGAATTTCTCTATGTCAGGGATGGAGCTGAGATCCTGGGATGAAAGGATATTCAGTAGTGTAAAAAAAAAACCCTAAAACCCACAAACTATTCCCCCCTCCCCCAAAAAACCCCAAATAAAAGCCCCAATATTCTGAAAATCTGTCTCTTTTTGGGGTTTTGGGTTGTTTTTTTTTTTTCCTCCCCTCTAGACCGTGTTAATGGCTTAAAAAAAACCTTTTCTTTTCTTCCCTGGGTTAATTCTTCATCTTCCATCCCATTGTTCCCCATTTTCCTGCTTCCCTGCACCAAAACTCCCAGCTCCGTGTTGCCTACACTCGAGTGGGCTCCAGGCCAAAAGAAATGATGTTAGGCTAAAAAACGAATTAAATAAAAACAAGCAGTGGCTGGACAAGGAGCAGGGGTTTGGATTGGGGGTCCAGGAGCTGTCCAGCCAGGGAGGGGACAGTGTTGGGATAATTCCTGGCACAGGCTGCCAGGGGCAGAGCTAATGCCTCTTAAATCGGGAGTGAAAGCCCCTGTTGCTGCCTGGCCTATGCATTCCACTGGCACCGTTGGGTTGAAAATCCTTCGTAAATCTCCCTGATTTCTGTTTCATTCTTGAGAGGATGAAGGGGAGAGGAAACAACCTTTCCCTCACCGCCCTCTTTCTCTGCTACTGCTTGTTTGTGGACAGAGGGTGTTGCTCCAGGGGAATTAGGTCTTGGGGCTGAGATATTTCCCTAAAATAAAAATGTCTTTTGCTCTGATGGGCTGGAAACTTCCCGAATAAGGTTTGGTGTAAGAAGGAGAGGAGTGGGGAAAGGGAGAGAATTACTTCAGCCCTGTGGTTCAGATGCACCACCAAAGACCCAAAATTGATTCTTTCCTCTGCTGTGGGATCTCTCTGGGAGTTTGTTCCCCCTCACTGCAGAACGGAAGGCAAATCTCTCCTTCCATGAGCTGTAATTCATAACCCGTGCAGGTTCTCCTGCTTTGCAGGAGCGGGGAATGCTGCAGCAGCTTCAAGGAGTTTCTTGTGGTGCTCCTGATTGCCACAGTGCCAAAAGAGCTGTTCCTCACGGCACCTTGATCCCATAAAGTCCTCTGCAGGGATGGGAACATCTCCAGCCCTCCCCAGCTGAACTGAGTCATGTCCTCCCTGCTCATCCACTGAGAGATTTTTTTCCTTTCTATATTACATGCCAAACTTTTTGGTAATTTGTCCAGGGGAAGGTGAGGGCCTGTTTTGGCAGGAAATTGGATGGAAGTTTATTTATACATGCAGCAGCCACCCTGTATCTGGGAGAAAACCCTCCGTGCCTTGTCCCATTCCCAGAGAAATCCCACCTGGACTGATTTAAAAACCTGCTGGTTGTTGGAGCCCAGTGCTCTCCTCAGTGCAGGCCTGGGGAAATTCCTCTGTGTTCAGCAGCCTAGGAGAAATCTTCCAGCTTCCATGTAAGCTTCATGTGAGGCTAAAATGGTAAATTCTGTGGTAACACCCAAAATGAGCTTCGGGATCAGAGCAGTTGCTGTGAGTACTGGAAGCATTCAGGAAAGCCATGTTGGGAAGGGAAAAGCTGGAGGTTTGCACCTTTGGGTTATTTTGTCCAGAAGCTGCTGTTGTTTCCCCTTTTGCTGGATGCTGGGAATAACTTTTGATAAGACCCAAGACTGTGGCAGCTTTGTGTGGAGCAGGGTCCTTCCCTGTCCACGCGTCCATCCTAAGATACTCAGGGAGGTGGCTCAGGAAACCACGGTATGGATCTATCCAGGCGTGGTTGAAGAAAGGCTTGAATGATTGAAACCTACAAGAATCTGCACCTTTTTTCCCCTAAAAAACCCCCCCCAAAAATCTGTTTGAGCACATTCCATCAGGAATCTGGTGGAGACTGGTGCTTCCTTCCCCTGTAAGTGGAATCTACCAGGTTGGAAGTTCCCCTGTGCTGTAGCTTTCATCCTCTCTCTCCTCCTCCTTCCCATCACTCAGAAGCTGATCCAAGGACCTACAGGCATTTCCCTGTATCCCTAAAATCCCAGAACCTTCCACTTGATGAGCTCATCGAGCACATGCTCTCCTTTGGAGCAGGACTGTGGGGCTTGGCTGCTTCCCACCTGGATGCTGCGGGGTTGGAAGGCCCTATCACCCCTACTTTATGTTTTTGGGAGCGTGTAGAGTTGTAGTCGCCTCTGTGTTGGGGGCTGTGACTCACGTAGAAGCTGCAGCTGAGATTTGGGCGCTGCAGAGTAAGGAGGAAGTGACATTTGAGAGGTTGTCACCTGAAGAAAGCTCTGGCCGTGGTGTTTGCCGCGCTACTGAGAGGAAGATAAGGATCAAAACAGCCATTGGGGCATAATTGTGATGGGAATTGCTGTGCTGGTTCCCAGAGTTTCCAGTTGCTTTGTTTAATGGTCTCCCACAGCCAGGCACCGTTGCTCAGGGACAATGACAGGCAGAGGTGAGCCCAGGGCAGAGCTGGTTGGGAACGGTCCTGAGGGAAGAGAACTGGCATGGTGGAACTTGCAAAGATGAATTTTAGCAAAGCTGGGTTTGATTTCTTAGGTGGGGTTCAGCTCTGTCTTGTAAAGCAGATGGATGGTCTGGATTTCCTCAGGCTGGGAAAAACACTTTTCCTCCTTTCACCTTCCTTGACCCTCACGGTCTCACAGCATCCTGTCAGGAGATCATTGGGAAGATTACACCAGGAAAGGGTTGAGGTCGAAGTGGAGAACTGCGACAGAACAATCTTCGTGAACACTTGCTGAGATGTCATTTTAGAAGCCTGAGGTCTGGAGAATCCATAGCCTTATTTTTATGTAATCTAAGGAGAAATGGGATATGTTAGAGTTTAGAGTTCCTATGGGCACTGAGAGATGTAAACACTTAAAAACCTCAATAAGACAGTACAGAATGAGGTGGTTGAGTCTTCAATGGCCAGCTCTTCTTCCAAATACCAAATCTTCACCACTCTCCCCGAAATCCAGATTTTTTTTCTTGGACTTTTGGGTTTTTATACTTCAAGCATTCAATAGCCTTTGTGGGAGGGGGAGTGTGATAAATTTAGGAAAGATTCGTGGTGTGGGAGTGCGATGGTGGGAAAGAATGAGATCAACTGGAGGTTATTGGGTGCAAATTAAAATAATACAGGCCTGGTGTCCAGCATAAGTCAGACTCCTTGAGTAGGTTAATTGAGTTAATTAACTTAGGTGTTGTAGTGAAGATTCGTGGTCAAGTTGTCAATTTTCCAGAAGCATTTTTAATTATTAAAGGGAAAATGGTGGAAAGAGAAGAAAAAGGGCTGAAAGTGTGGCAATACCACAGGAAAAAAAACCACGTGGAAAATGAAACCAGAATTAATTCAGTCATTGTACAGATGGACCAAAGAGAAATTAATTGCCTACAACAGGAGGAAGCTCTGGGACAGGAATGCGGTATTTCATCAGGCCTGTGATTCCAGGTGGGAATAGCAGAGGCCTTTCCCTGCAGGAAAACAGCTCACCTTGGATCCCGTCTCTGGTGGCACCTGCCGAGGAAACTCTGGAGCACCTCAAAAATGAAGGGTGCACTCACAGGTCTGTGTGTGTGCCTCAATTCTGCCTCCTCCCCCTCAAACCCTCATCAGGAAAGTCCCCACTTGAAGGAGGGAAAATCCAGGGGCACTGATGGAAGTGTGAGCTGATGAGGCCATCAAAACTCTTGAGTTCTGCCATGAGCGAGAAGCAGGATCTGTCTGGAATTGCCTCTTGGAAGGGCAGTAATTCCATGGCGTCACAGATAAAACTTGGCCACGGGGTTATCGGTGGGAGCTGCGCAGCGGCAGCGGCTGTGCTTGGGATCTCTCCCAAATCCTGGTGATTGAACTCCGGGAAAACGAAGGAATTAGCAATGTTTGAGATGAAGTTCACAGCCCAGGAAGCCGAGTGACACCAGCAGCGGTGTGTGCAAACCAGATGGGTCGTGCTTTTTGCATCAATTAATGGTAAACCTTCTGATTTCCTGGCTTCAGACTGGTGGAACTGGAATGGGAATAGCACAAATGATGCTGCAAAGGTTCCGCTCATCGTGGCGGGTGTGGCACAGGACAGCCAGGTCCTTCCCGAGGTTTGGATGTTGCACTCGGAGCAGAAGTTGGGCAAGATCAGGTCAAAAAAACCCATAGAACATCCTGAGTTGGAAGGGACCCGTGAGGTTCATCAAAGTGCAAAATTCTGAAGCAGAAATTCCAAATTCTGAATTCTGTGAACAGTCTCTTGACTCTGCAGGTTCATGTTGCTCCCAGAGAGGCCAGAGTTAACTTCCAGAGGGTTAAAGCTTCCTGGGTCGTGTGCCCATGAGCTGTTTGCTCGCTCTCCGGGTTCCTGGTGGACACACACACACAGAGTCCTTTGCAATCTCGGAATCTACCTTAAAAAGGTTTGGGTTGGAAGGCACCTTAAAGATCATCCAGTTTCAACCTTTTTCCACTAAAAGTTGCCCACTTCATCTCCCACTCAGGCCCTTCTTGGAGCAAAACAACACAACCACGGGGTTCTGGCCGGCAGTTTAACCGTAACAGTTGTGGCTTGGGTGTGTAAAAAACAAAAACACACACACACACACCCCCACACACACCTCCCCTGAAACACTTCCTTGGAAAGAACAGCTTGGCCTTTGTGAGGAGCTGAGAAAGCGTCCGACTGACACCGTTGCCTTACAGGACCTCGCTCAGCCGAGGTTGCATAAAAGGGCTTTATGGGATTAGAAAGGTTCCATGCAGCGGGAGCACGGTGGCAGCGTGTCAGGTGGGGCGGCTCTCCCTGGCTCTGCCTGCGCTTTGTTACTGATGCCACGCTCTGGAAAGTGCCACCTCACCCCTGTTCCCGGGGCCTCTGGAATGTGCGTGCGGAGCCGAGGGCCCCGGGAGGGAAAAACGCGTGTGTGGGTCCATGTGTGTGGCTTCTGCTCTTCACCTGGGAGAGTTCTGTTGCCTGCTGGTGAGGGAAAAACCCTTTTCCCCTAAATTTACTCCTTGTCCTGTTCCAGGGATGCTTCTGAGCAGTAATGCAGGCAGTGGTGGGCGGATCGCTGTTCCTCACGTGTGTTCGGTGGTTTGTCCTTCCACCAGCTGGAGGAGAGTTGTGGCACTGTGCAGCACCAGGAATCCTATTTCCCTATCCCTGGATCTTTATTTTGCGTGTGTTTAGGTGACTTTTATTGGAGATATACACGACTGGGTTATGTTATCAGTAAGTTTTGGAAGGCTGACCTGTGGGAAGCTGTAATTTGAAGTATCCCAAAGCCAAGCACCTGAGGGGGAAAGGTGGGAAGGGGGTGAAAATCACCCATTGCTCTGCAGAAATCTTGGCTATAGGATCAATTCCTGCACCCCTCCTCGCTCCAGGAGCCATCTGCTACAGCATCCTTGGAGCTTTTTTTCCAGACCATTTAGGTGAACAATCCCTGCTCAGTTGGAAAGAAAAAATGGGGAGAGGGAGCTTAGAAAATGCTGCGATGCCTCCCTCTCTCTCCTTTGCCAGCTGAGGGTCTCTCGTGCCAACCAAAGTTTGCAGGAATTAATCTTTCGAGTACCATGAAGGTCAGGAATGAACGTCCTGGAGATTTTGTGACAGATCTTTGCTCCAGTGAAGCTCAGACTGAGGCACCTCTCTCATGAATGAGCCTCCTGGGAACTGTGGCTAACGAGGCACCGGGGCTGGGTGAGGTCCCCTCTCCTTGGGGAGCAGCTGGGACAGACCAAAAATGAAAGGGTTAAAATATGCTTCAAACAGACCTTGCTGTTTGGCCTTTTAGATTTTTTTTTTTAATTATTTTGGGGGAAGCAAAACCTGAGGGAAAATACTTTTCCACGTTTCCCACAAATCACTCAGTGCTTTTATCACTGCAGGTTTTTTCTGGAGGTATCAATACCTTTGAATGTAACTGAAGGAGAACATTTTCCTGCCCATCTTTGATCTAAAACTCCCACCTCAGCCATTTTTTTTGCTCCCTCCCTTAGACAGCTGATATTAAATCACCTCATCAATGCCTCAGCGGTGATTGGATCTGTACTAGATGTCCCTGGCTGGGACTCAGGTCAGGATTTTATGCCCATTGTGCACCGAGGTTTGGGAGCTGAAGCATCCTGAACGCCAGCCCTCAGGAGCTGTGCTCCTGGCAGGATGCATCCCACTGATTAGAGAGAAAAACTCGTTAAAAACAGCAAATCGCTGCTCCTGCAGGACAGGTGGGGCTTTAAAGGGTTCCCAGGATCTCAGCAAAGGGGGTGAGCGAGTGCTCCCATCCCATTCCCATCACCCCATTTTCCCCCGTGCTCCTGCAGCAGTGGAGATGCCTGAGCCCCCCAACCCACCCCCGTGCTCCCCAGTGCAGGATTGCAGCGTTCCAGCATGTTTCCAGCTCTGGATTTCAGCCATCCTTCCTTTTTGGCCGGGGAATGTGTCTCCAGGTGCTCTGCAAGCCCGGATAGTGATTCCCATTGACTCTGTGGACTGGCACTTGGCCGGAGCAGGGCAGAGCCAGGAGAGTGGGGTGCAGCAGCCTGGCCAGCACAGCTCTCCTGAGCCCAGCAGATGTTCCTGCAGCCTCTCTGCTCCCCGGGGCCGATGCCAGCCTGGTCCTTTTCCAGCAGCTCGTCACTTGACACCGGGAACAGTCCGCTGGCATCTTTTGTTGCGCATTGTGGAGTCAAGGACCTTGTGCTGGGAGAAGGCAGGGGAGGGAGGGGACGAGGCAAAGGGACACGAATTTTCTTCGTGTTGTTTTTTTTTTTTTTTTTAGGTTTTGAGCTTGTTCTGTCTTGTAAAAGCTTTTGGCAGCATCTCCTGGAAAGTGTATCCTGCTCTCCAAGCTCAGGCTGCGGCTCGCTGGGTTTTATGTCAGGATCTCTTCTGCTGAGGGCAGGGTGGCTTTCTGTGCTTTCTCAGGGTGTCTCTTGGGCTTTGATGGGACAAATCATCCTCGTCCCTTCCCAAGCTGGGTTCTGGCTCTGCTTGGTGTGCTAAAATGTTTTTTTTTGTTTATGCCCAGGACGTTGACAGTGGTGCTCGTGTATTTTTGCCAGTTCCTCAAGTTCATGCAGTGAGGCACCTGAAATGCTTTCTTTCCACTTTCATTTTTAAGCACAGTTCTGTGGTGGAGGTGACGAAGAGTTTGTGTCCAAACAAACTCTGTGAGAGCTGGTAGGGAGCATAAATCCAAATATTTCCTCTTAACCTTTTTCCTGCTGCCACCTTGCACGCGCACCGTGAGGAGCCTCACTGTAAAATCACTGCTGGCCCAGACATGAAGTGCACAGGGGTGCTCAACCAGGACATCCTGATCCCATCATTGACCCCATTTCTACCACGGGCTGGATTTCCTGGAATCCCAGAATCGTTTGGGTTGGAAGGACCTCAAAGACCATCTAGATCCAAGCCCCTGCCCTGGGTGGGGATGCCACTCACTAGATCAGTTTGCTCAGCGTCCAGCCTGGCCTTGGACACTTCCAGGGATGGTGCAACCACAGCTGCTCCAACCAACCTGTGCCAGGGCCTCACCACCGTCACGGGGGAGAATTTCTTCCTAGAAATTTTTTGGTTTCCCTTCCCTCACCGCGGTGCCCCTCTGTTTCTCGGCAGGCTGACGGGGAACGAACCCCTGACCATCCTCCCTCTGACCTCGGAAATGGAGGAGGCGGCCGTCAAGGCCCACTACAAGGTGTGTGACCGCCTGAAGCTGGAGAAGAAGCAGCGCCGGATGTGCCGGCGCGACCCCGGCGTGGCCGAGACCCTGATGGAGGCCATCAGCATGAGCGCCCTGGAGTGCCAGTACCAGTTCCGCTTCGAGCGCTGGAACTGCACCCTCGAGGGCCGCTACCGGGCCAGCCTCCTCAAGAGAGGTGAGTCTGGGGGGTCTCGGGGGGTCTCTGTGCCCCCTGCGCTCATCTCCTGCCCCGATGGTCGATGTGGGGCGTCCTTAGCTGGTGGTGCTTCCCCCGAGGTCTGCAAAGAGCTCTGTGGAAGGCTGGAGCTCATCCCGGGAAGGGCGCAGCAGGCAAAGAATGTGCTAATGGGGGTAATTTATGGGCTTGCCCTGCCTGCTTCCCACTGCTGGCCCTGGCTGCTCTCCTTGGAGGCTGGAGGTGTCTGTGCAGGTCTCTGCAGCCAGGAGCTACATTTTCACCCCATTTCTTATGGAAGTTGAGCTGCTGCTGGAGGAGAGGGGTTGGAAGCTCTCAAAGCTGTCCCCTCTTTCTTTATTGTTTTATTTATTTATTTCCTATTTATTTTTCCTATTTATTACACCGGTCTTTCAGGAAAGAAGTTGAGAGAAGGCCATTTTAAGGGAAACAAGGCAAACCAGGCTGTTCTGTGCTGTCCTGTTAGAGAGGGCAAGGGGAGCCCTGTCATAAGTACAGGGCAAAACCTGCAAACGTTTGTGTCCTGTTACTGCCCTGGATGTGAGCAGTGGGTAACTCCCACGCCTTTTCCCAGCAGCACAGGTGGAGATGGCCAGAAATGAGGAGTATTGGAGGTTCAGGTGGTATTTTTCCCTTTCTTTGTGCTACCATGTCTAGTCCAGTTTCCTCTACCTTCCCAGTGAAATCCAGTTCTTAATTCCGGGCTGCAGCAGCATTTTACAGGCAGCATGCGAGGGTTTCCAGGGCTTTAGGGACTTCCAGGAAGTCCCACACTCAGCAATGGGCCTGGACCTGGAAAAGCCAGGGTGTGAAGTCTTTAAAGATAAGAGCAGAGCTTTGCAGGGCTAATTAGTGAGGAGGAGTAATTCAGAAGCACCAGGGCTTAACTAATGCACTGTCACTGACTGGTGGAAACAAGGAAAGTCCTTATGAAACCCAAGAGGTCCGGCCAGAGCTGCAAGACATTTAAAAATATCCCCGCATGCCAGAGGAGTCCCTGGATTAGTGGTGCCTTGGGGAAGCCAAGCACTTTCTCATGCTGACACCTGGAGGCCACAGCTCGTTCCTTCAGACGTGCCCGTCCCCTGGGCAGCCCCGGCCGAGGGGCACTTCGGAGCAGCCTGGAGTTAAAACCCCGCGGAGATCCCCCCCATCCCAGCCCTTGTCAGGGGCCCGTGTAATGAATGAGAGCTCTGAGGGCTGCAGGGCTCTGCTGCTGTCTCATTCTCCCGTGTTTTATGTCCCTGCAGCATCCCTGCCCTCCCCCGGTGCCGTAAATCCTTCAGGTGCTGTTCCCGTGCAGTTACACAGTGCCCTGTAAATCTTCCTCCTCCTCCTCTACGGGAGCTGCTGGTTCCTGGTTCAGCACTGCTGCAAGTGATGCCCCAGGGCAAAGGCTCCCATGTATCACCCACTAGGACACAGCTTTTCCAAATCCATCGTTGAGGGCTTGTTTCCTCCCCTCCAGGACCATTCATTGCAGGGAGAAAGGAAAAAAGTGGGGGGGGGGGGGGAACCCCCAGACCACTTTTTTTAGCTTAAAAGTTTCTCCCTCTGCTTTTACACTTCGGTCACCAGACCAGCCCTGGCTGCTGGTTTGCAACTTGGGCTGATGCAGCCCCGTTTCTTAAAATAACAGGGGATTGTTTAAGGGACTCGTTATCCTCTTTGGATACCCGTGCACAATTTTGGAAATGGCTGAAACTGGATAGCCAGGGCCGGCAGACTGTCAATGCGCTGGGGCTTAGAATGCCTGCATTGATTTAAAGCTCATTATCTTGTTACAAAATATCTCAGTGCAATCAAATAGTGCGTGGTGGAGATGGCTTTAAAATCTGGCCAGAGCCAAATGTCACATGGAGCTGGTTGGGAGCTGCCTGGGGGTGAGATGATCCCCGTGCTGATGGGCACAGGGAATCTGGGAAGCTTTCAGTGATGGAGAGCGGGAGGAGGAGCAGAGACAGAGCTGATGGAAAGGGAGAAGCTGGCAGATGAGCCGTTCCTCCTGGCTTTCTGTCAGGCCTGGAATGTGTTGTGGCCACACGGCGCTGACTCTCTGCTGGGATTCCACGACCACTCTGAATTCAGAGCTTTAGATCAGGAGGGCTTCAAGCAGGGTGGAGATCTGGGCTGCCTAATTAATAGGTTAAGGCTGGTGGCTGTGAGTTAGGTGTGCAAGGCCAGCTTGGACGGGGCTTGGAGCAGCCTGGGATAGTGGAAGGTGTCCCTGCCCATGGCCAGGGGTGGAACAAGATGGATCTCGAGGTCCCTTCCAACCCAAACCGGCCATGACTGCAGCATCTCAGACTTTCAGGGCAGGGTTTGCACACCCCGCCCCACTGAGGACTCTGGCACCTCTTCATTCTGTGTAGCTGTGGCACGAGTTCTCCAATCCAGGAGCACAGAGGCTCAGGAATATCTGTGTCTGGTAGTGGCATCCCTCTGACAGGCATGTGGGCACTCTGACCCAGGGTATAACCTAGAAAAAGTAGTTTACAAAGGATGAGAGATGCTTAGAAGGCGTTTTCTGCCCAGAGGAATCAGCTGCATACCCATGAGTTTTTGGTGGGTGAATTAAGTAAAGACTTCTCTCACCACTTCCAGCGAAGTGTTCGCAATGCTGAAGATGTTTCTGGGGTGTCAGAGGACATAGTCTGACTTCAGGGAGAAGATAAAATTTGTTATTTTAACTCTCACCACTCACTGCAGTGTCCTCAGTGAGTGTGGAGTTGAATCTTTTTGTATTTTAACACTGTTTCTAGTGAGGAAAAGATCCCTGTTCTCCTTTTCCAGGTGAGCAGTAGAATGATTGGATAATTCCTGCCACAAGCTGGGAGGAATTGGAACCTCAGAACCCTTGGGAGGACCAAACCTCAGTCTCCTGGGCTGGGTTTTCATCAGCCTTTCCTGCTCCTGGGAGTGTTTTGGGAAGGCAGGCTCTGGGAACGGCCACATGAGTTTGCTTGGTCTATCATGAACCTCCCAAGGAACAGTTCCAAAAATGACCTGGCAGTGTCTCTGCCTGTCCTTGGTTGACACACCAGCTCACAGATATATCCCCTACTGTCACCATCCACTTGTGTTATTTTTGAGTGGGGGATTTCTTGAGTCCCATCCAAAAGCTGTTCTGGAATTGCATCTCAAATATGCAGTCGTTTACAGCTTCCATAGCTGGAGAATGGGCAGCTATAAATACTGCCATGTTTGCTTTTTATTTCTGGCTTTTATCATTTGGATTGGAACCGTGGGTCCCTCTGGGTGTCAGTTTGCCCGGCGGGGGAGTGGATGCTGTCACATCCCCGCAGGTGAGTGTGGAGGTGTAAAAGAAGGGCTGTGCATGGAAGGTTTGAGGTGTAAACTGGTGTTTTGGAGTGAGGTGCTGCGTCGGGTGCCACATCTCCTGCTTCCCAGCCCTCAGGTGCCTTCTGTCAGCAATTCTGCTGCTCTGGAGTGGGACCCAGTGACTTGTTTCAGGAGGAGAAGGAACAATGAGGAGGACTGGAAGTCCGTGCTGGGTTCCTGCTGTTTGGTGTCCCCTTGGTAGCAGCACTGGGACCTCCATGTCCTGTCCAGCTCTTCATGGAGTCAAACAATGCTTTGGCTTTGGGGGGACCTTAAAGCCCATCCAGTGCCACCCCCTGCCATGGGCAGGGACACCTTCCACTATCCCAGGTCGCTCCAAGTCCCATCCAGCCTGGCCTTGGACACTTCCAGGGATGGGGCAACTCTTGCTCAACTCTTTCCATTTTCAGGCAGAGACTGTCTGTGAGTGACACAGAGTGACAGCCACCGAACTGGCCAGATTCCATGTGCATTCCTGACTCCTGGCTTGTGCCACCTCTGTCCACCGTTCCTTGCCCTCCCCTGTGTCCTCTTCACCATCAGTGATGCACACAGAGCTTGCCGTGCTTTGAGGGTGTCAGGAGCACGGACCAGGCTTTTCCCAGTGGTGCCCAGCAACAGGACAAGAGGAACGGGCAGCAGCTGATGCCCAGGAAATTCCACAAGAACTTGAGGAAGAGCTCTTCACAGAATCTTTCCTGTGCAGTGACTGAGCACTGGAACGGATTGTCCGGAGAGTCTCCCTCACTGGCGATATTCCGGAGCAGTCTGGATGTAATCCTGTGCCCTGTGATCTGGGATGGCCCTGCTGGAGCAGGGAGGTGGCACCAGACGCCCCAATGTGGCCCCTCCCAACCGTATCACTCTTACTATTCTGTGACACAACTCACGCTCTTCCCTCAGCGGGTTTTGCCTCCATTTCCTGGGTTTTTTTTCCTTTCTTTAAGCTGCAATCAGAGCCTCTCCCTCCTGTCCCTGCAGGTTTTAAGGAGACAGCCTTCTTGTACGCCATCTCCTCGGCGGGGCTGACCCACGCCATGGCCAAGGCGTGCAGCGCGGGGCGCATGGAGCGCTGCACCTGCGACGAGGCCCCCGACCTGGAGAACCGGGAGGCCTGGCAGTGGGGAGGCTGTGGGGACAACCTCAAATACAGCAACAAGTTCGTCAAGGAGTTCCTGGGGAGGAAGCCCAACAAGGACCTGCGAGCCAGGGTGGACTTCCACAACAACCTGGTGGGCATGAAGGTGCGTTGAAGGCGGCGCAGGGTGGGGTGGGGGGGGGGGGGGGGTCACACCGTTGTGGGGTTTTTGGGGGTAATAATGCTGTTCTTGGCTGTGGAATAGGAGTGGTGGATGTGAAATGAATGGAGTGATCCTCCTTCTAGAGGGGAGAAGTCTGAGTTGAGGGATTATGCCCTGGTTTTCACTGTGGCTTCAAGAGTTGCGCAGAACCTTTGGAGAGAGACCAGAGGGAAAGAAATGGGACTGTCCAGGTCTAGGAAACGTGAGGTGGGGACAAAGATGCTGGTTTCCCACAGCGAGGAGAGGGTTTTACACCACAAAGGGATGGAAAGACAGGTTCCTCAGGCTCACATGAGGTGGGACACAGAGGAAGGGATTTATGCTGCACCAAAATGTCCTTGAGGGATGCTTCTCTTGCAGCAGTTCAGTAGAGCATGGACAGCGTAGCATCTCCTTGGCCAGGTTTCCTTAAAACTGGCTGGAGAAACACCTGGCAGGGAACCAGGGTGGAGAGATTAATTTCTGGCTGACCTCAGACCGAAAAGTCCCTTCAGCTTTGTCTTCTGGCAGAAACTTTCCGTGTCACCTAGAGCAGAAGACACTGCTTGGTTGTAGAGTCCCTTTTTTCTTTTCCCATCTTCATCCTCTCTTCCTGCTCTTTACACCTTCCGTGAGGCTGCCTGGGGCCTTCCCTGCAGGACTGCCAGAGCTCAGGAAGCATTTGGACGCTGCTCTGGGGCACACGGTGTGATTTTTGGGTTTGTCCTGTGCAGGGCCAGGATTTGGACTCGACGATCCCTGTGGGTCCCTTCCAGCTCAGCATTTTCTGTGGCTGATGTAAAGGACAAAGTGTCTGCAAGTGCTGGGTCATCCCAGCAAGGGAGGGGAAAGGAAGGGGCTTTCCACCTTCTCCCGTAATCTGCTTGGCCGTACCTAGCCTAGAGTTGCTCCAACACGAAAATCCCTCAGATTGGCCAGCACAGGTGCTTAGGATCAGTGTTTCATTGCACCAACCTCCGAGGGGGACATACTGTAAGGCCAGAAATAGCCCTCAAGCCTTGTTATTGTCTGTGTGATTGGATGCAGGCTTGGGGCTGGGATGGGGGACCTGGGTCTCCAGTTTCCCAGGCAAATGCAGCCCAGCCAGTTGTGCATTCTAGGAATGGCCACCCCAGCTCAGTTGTTGCTGTGTCTATGTATAAAATGTCATTCCTCACGACGGAATTGGGGCATCGGGGAATGCCACCAGCCAGGGCTGGCCAGCAAAATGTCTCCCTCTCCCCCCTCTACCAGATGCTCCTAGACAGCGCTGAGATCAGGATTAGAAATATCCTGGATTTAGCTGGTGTCTGGTTCTGGCTGACAGCTTTCCTGCTCTGGATTAAAGGGCTCAGTGTCTCTGAACTCCTGTGGCAGCTCTCTGACGTGTGAAACGGGCTTTGCAGGATGTGATGGAACTTGCTTCAATCCTCGCCTTGGTTGCTCTGTCCCATCTTTTGGGGTTGAGCGTGTAGCAGATGGGACTGGCAATGGAGAAGGTGGCCCATGGAGGCTGTGATTCCATGCTGGGTGTTTCTGTGAGATGTCCTGGCTCTCCTCTCCTTCCAGCGTCACGCAGTGCAGTCTCATCAAAACGTTCAGGGCTGTGGCTTTAGCTGCCACTGGCAAGTTCTTGTAGCTCCATGAATATCCACCAACAGTGGCGGGGCTAAAACACTTCCCCGATGGGTTTGGCCCAACTCGCAGTGTTCCCAGTCCCAGGAGCTGCAGTCAGGATGCCCATATGGCTTCAGCCGCTCCTGGATTTGGGATTTGTGTCCTTAATTATCATCTGTGCTCTACGCTGCGTGACTTTGAGCTAAACGAACTCCAAGGGTGAGCTGGAGGGATTGAACCTTCCCTTCTGTGTCCTGATCCTTGCGAGTTAGCTCCCAGGGGAAGATGCGGGACTCTCCAGAATCCTCTGCCTCCACTTCCCTTGGCACAGGCGGACTCTGGGCACTGGCCGTGGTTTCACAGTGTAATATCTGCAGCTAAACAGCTGAGTAACAGTTGTGACAGTTGTCCAGACACCGAGAGCCCTCCTGGCAATCCAAGTCACAGACCTTTGCTGCAGGTCAGTGATCCAGTGTTCCTATTTTCATCCACCCACAACGTGTCTGCCGAGTTGGGATTGCTGTCTGACAGCTTTCCTTTGCCTGTTTGCAGCAGCAGTTGAAATGGTTTCTCTGTTTGTGCTGCTAGAATAATTCATTGTGCCATGGCGTGGTTGGAAGCCAAGCCAAGCAGCCCACCAGGCTCACAGCACCAGCGTGGACCCAGGCAGGGAACAAGGGAACGCAGAGAAGGAAGCTTTCAGGAGGGTGGTGGTTGAAGATCAGGAGAACACGCATCTCTACGGTCGAGATACGTGGCCCTAAACCGCCGGCACAATTCGGTGTCACTGAGATGATGACGAGAGACGAGGATCCAGGCTGGCTCTGTGACTACCAGGTCAAAACTTGCGGTGCTTTCTTCAGATTCCAAAACGCTGGAACCAGCTTGAAGCCTGAGCGTCGGCCCTCTCGGTGTGGTGGATGGATTGTCTTTGGCACTGCTTGCTGCCAGGTGTAGATTAATACCAGGTTTGATCTCTGTCCTTCCTCCTGGTCCTGCTGGGAGTTCAGGGGTCGGAGGATGAGAGTTGCTCAGCAGACATTACTGTGTTCCTGCTGAGTTTATGGATATTTTCCTTGAGGAAGGTAGTGAGTTAAATATGATTTTCATCATGTTTTGTTTGTCTTCAAAGAAGCTGCTCGCCAACCAACTCTTGCCATAAAGACTTTGCAACCATTGAGTAGGGTTTGCTCAGCCAGTGACTGCAGCAGTCTGAAACCACTCTGGACTAACCTAGAGTGGTTATTGGAACAATAACTCACCTGGATTTGATTTGGGGTGGATCAAAGGCAGTACAGGAGTGCAGACAGCCTTGATTTGTGCCATTTTGGAGCTGAACAGTTTGGAACCGGAGTTGCTGAAGTGTGTGGATGTGTGTGTTCGCTGAGGGAGCGGAGAAGTTTCTACTAAAGATCCAGCACAAGCTTGGTGGTCTCTCACTGATTCTTTACATGTCATTTTTCCCGTCTAATTACTCCCAACCAGGGCAAAACACACAAATAGTCCCTTGAGACCCAGCAAAAAAAGGACCTGTGCTGGACTGACTTAATTTGGCAAGCAACCCTCTCCCCTCCTGGTCACCACAGCAGTTTCTCCATGGTGTCACACCAGCAAACAATCCATGTATTTCTGCGAGGGTGACATTATCCTATCCCGCCTAGTTTTAGTGTCTTTTGGTAGACGTTCTCGGTTAATTATGATTTGACTTCTGCTTTTTACAACCTTGATGGGTTGCCTGTAATTTTGCTGCCACCAGTGAAATAATCACTGAACATGTTGTGCCCGTGGTGGCTCACCACGTTATATGATATGACCTCAGTGGTTAATGAAAGGGCGAGCTTGTCTAGCGTGAGGATGAGGTAATTAGACCAGGACTTCTCCAGCCTTCTCTTTATTGAAAAGCAGGAGCCCTGAATAGACCACTTATTAAAAAAGCAATTTCCCTTCCTTTGCCAGATCTACTCTCCCTCATTCAGCCATTCTTTCCGAGGGGTCTTGGGTGGAGAGGGTGTTTTGGGGGGAGATGTGTGTGTGGAGGGGATGGGGGAGAAGTCAACTGTATTAAAGCCCCGTTGCCAGCAATGAAGTTTCTGAGTTATATTAAATGAAGCCCAGGCAGCCTTGCTAAAGCTCTCATCTTCTCTCCATCCTCCCCCCTTTTCCCCCTTGTACACACAAGTGCAGCCCTCTTTTGTAACCCATTAATGAAAAGGCGGAATATTAGAGCACTCAATTAGTTCCACTGGGCTTGAGTAAGTGATGTTTTAATTAAATTTGCCCAGTTTCTCAGCAAAGTATCATTAAACATGACTTTCCAACTCCCTCTCTGGAGCGTTGCTAAGTTTCTTAATCCCAGGAGTGCTGACCTCTTCCAGAGGTATGTCTGGTCAAGCATGTCTTACAGATCCAAGGGGCACAATTAAAGGGGGCTGCTGTTACCCTAGAAAAAAGAATTATCATGTTCTCATTGCCTTTTTCCTTCATCCTTCCAGAAGGAGGGACACGAGCCTTTGCCTGAAGTCTGGCTATAACCACAGTTGTCTCGAGAGTCGAGAATGTTTCATGCAAAATTATGGGAAGGCAGAAATGGAGAACAAGAAAAGATCTCTCTTTAAGCAGTTTCGTGCTTTGAAACTGGTTCCTTTCGTGAGGTTTCACTGTTTTTTGCACAAGATGTTGCAGACCGTGTGTTTCTGAAGGATCACGGAATCCTGGAATGGCTTGGGTTGGAAGGGACCTTAAAGGTCGCCTTTTCCCAGCCCCCTGCCATGGTCCTTGTCACCCTTGTAAGCTGCAAGTCCAGACCCATCCTGAGACAGCTACACCTGAAACCATCTGGGATGCTCTGGAGAGGATAGTGGGAGGTGCCTGCACTTTCCCTTGCTGTTGACTTGCTTATTTTGGAATTCCATGCGAGGAATGGCTTTCCCCCCACAGGAGGTGCTGGCAGGGATCTCTCTGGAGGGCTGGAGATGCGCTCTCCATATCGAGGAGATGTTTGCCCAGCTATCATCTGTCTGAGGAACTTCATGGGCTATCACATAACACGTTATCAGAGCATGCCACCCTCTTCATTTCTGGAGCTCCGTTTGGCAGAGGGGGGAATTGAGACCCAGAAAGATTAAGTGACTCCCTAAAGGTCACACACAGGCGGAGGGAGGCACAACTCTCCCGTTGCAGAGACAGTGTTTACAAGCGCTGACCATCCAGTCTCGCACAGTTCCTACTCGTTAGCGTGACTCCAGTCGAGCTCCAGGTTTTGCTGCACCCTCACGATGTGTAATAATTGCTGTTTTGGAGCTTAATCCGCTCGGTGCATGAAAAAAAAAGAGACACCAAGCATCCTTTTGGGCAGCTTTTCAGGGATGTGTTTGCAGTGAGAAATGGGGCATCGCATGTTTACCGAGGTACAAATCAAACCCAGCAAATAACAGCCTGAGAAGAGCTCTTAATGTACAGATCAGTTTTCAGGGCCACCACTGGTATTAATTGCTGCAGGTTATGACAGGTAGGAATGCCCAGGCGTGCTCTCTGGATTTTCCTCTCCTTTCAGGCTGAGATTGGCTCAGCCAAAGCCTTTCTTGGGTCTGGAAATCAATACTCTGGAAAAAAATTGCTTGCTGTGTCCCATAAGTGATTGCAGTTGGTTGTTTATGTGGAGCTTTTTTAGCATGGGAAGCATGCTAGGAATACTGAGCATGGGGAAAATACTTCTGAAGTTCTCAGTTTTAAGTAGGGTTATGTTGTTCTATGCTTAAATGTTTGTATTTTAATACCTATGTCACTAAAATATGAGTGTTCCTATTTTTTAAAGAAGGAAGGGTGGTGGGAGGGGGAAACTGCTCTGAAAAAGCAGGTTGAGAAGAGGCTGAAAAGAAGGGTTTTTTTAACAAGGTAAAAGGAAAACTTCTAACAATCTGTGAAACTTTTATAATCCAGCCAGTGGCACTGGCCAGTGTGAAGGGACAAGTCTGGTCTTCTGGTTGTGCGTGGGGACCGTGGCTGCTGTCCAAACAAACATTAATACTTGAGCTGAGAGAATGACTAAGCCTATTTAAATTGAAGAGGGCTCTGCGTACGGGGGATGGAAGGGATTGGATTTGTGGGGAAGCATCCCAAAGCCCTTTCCGAAGCCAGGCGAGGCGAGGGCAGGCTTTTCCCTGGATGAGCTGCCTCCGAGGAGGGTTTGCTGCCTCCTCTGCCCCAAACCATAGCGAATGGTTTGAAGCCTCGGAGCCGCAGCCCAGCCATGACGACAGCGGAGCAATAAGCGAGGAATTCCCACGGTTGGGTGTCCGCCCTGGCCTGCTGCTGCCCAGACAAGAGTTGTCTGAAAACCACCGCCAGAGCCCCGTGACCCAGCTGGGAATGAATGGGAATCCTGTCCTCGGCGTTTCAGCTAAAACACTGAGAAATTGTGTGTTGCAGCATGTCTGAGACTGATCATGACGGGGGCACTTAGTCTGAGCTTCGCAGCGCGCCATTGTTGGGAGGAAGGATTACATGTTGCATAGCAATGCTCTGCTGTGATCCCTTTCCCCCGTGGCTCCTTGTAAAGCCAGTTGGGAAGGCAGTCCGGCAGCGCTATCCGATTTCCTCCGAGCAGCAAAGCCCAGGAAAAAATGGTTCTGTCGTGCTTTGTGATTTCCTCATTCTGCGTTTGTCAGTATTGGGTGCTCTCACAGCGAGGTCAATGGGAATTTGTGTTCCTAAGTCAGGCTAAATAGCTCAAAAATCCTTATTTTCCTCCCAGACTGCTCTGTTTGAGGCTGCCAAACCAGGTGGTTGCTCAGAGGAGAGTGGGAGGACAGAATTTCCATGTGTGATGCTGCCCCTGACCCACCACTTGTCTTTGGCTTTGTTTTCACGGCAGGAGCTCCCCACAGCACACGACACAAAAAGGATGCTCCTTGTTGCTGCTACTCCTGACTAACTACAACCCTGCTGCTGTGTGGTAGCTGTGGAGTTGGTGCCATGGGGAGCATGAAATATTTTGTGGCTTGGATTGAAGCTGAGCCGTTCTGCTTCACATCTGTGACAGACGTGCAGGTGGCCACATCCTTGGTGTAGATGAAGTGATTATTCAGTGGTGTGTTCAGAACAGGTGCAGGTCTGTGTTGGATGGAGGTAAATCAGGCTCTGAACTGTGATGAGCCTTGAAAAGAAAGCAGGAGCTACTACAGCTCTTGAAATCATGATTTTACATGGTAAAACCTTATTCTTCCTCATCTGCCCAGGAGTTTTTTGGGAATAAAACCTATGTTTTTCTATCCTGGAAGCCCCTCCAGGTTTGAAAGCATGATCCAGACATTTGTCCCAGGATGCAGCCAGCGAAGCTCTCTCCAGCACTGCTCCAACCAACCTGCTGACTTGGATCAGTCTTGGTCTGCTTCCTGAAGAAATGAGCTGGATTTAAGTGTCTCTGACAGGAGCTCGCAACAAGAGGAGGAGAGGTCGTTGTGGAAGCCGGGGAGCGGGACGAGAACCAGAAGGGCTTTGCCAAGATTCATTCTGGCTCGTGGGTGGTTGGGGCCCGGAGGCAGCAGTTCCCCATCACGCAGCGCCTCGAGGAGCTGCAGCGTGACTGACAGCAGCAGGGGAGGCTGCCTGGGCAAGGAATTTTTCTAGGATTTTCACTCTTTCTGCCTCGTAACATTCTTGAGCCCTTCCCGGTCCTTCCAGGAGAAGGTTTACGGGGCGGGTGGGATGCACCGCGCTCGCACGGCAGCCATATGAAAACCCACATGCTGGGTTTCATGAACTGGTGCATTCATGGGGACAAGAGAAACCTTTTATGCTTCGGTCCACCGGTGCGTGACACCAGAGCTGTCCCAGCCACTGCTTAACAAGGAGATAGAAACGAGTCAGGAAAATCCAGACTGGGATTCGTGAGGGACTTTGAGGCCAGATGAGGCGAATAGAATTAATCTACCTAAATATACTTACTAGTACCCATTGAGAGACCTTTATGCTGCTGGAGGACAGCTGTTGTGAGGAGAATGTTTTAAAGCACCTCAGTTAGTGCAAGGTGGTGAGTTTAGACCCCTGAGTTTGGCCCAGAGGATGGGGTTCTGCTCACAGAATCCCCTAAAATTGAGGTGCCTCTGTGTGAGCTGGATCCCCAGGCTCCTCTTGGGGATGGAGATGTGCTCAGCACAGTCAGTGGAGCCTGGAGAGCTGTTCAGGGGAGCAGGTGTTTGCCTCACTGCAGGGTCCTCTCCTGCTTTGGCTCCCCTGACTCCAACGGGAGTTCCGAGGTGTTTCTCAAACCGGAGGTGTTTAAACTCAAGTGTTTGCCTCGGTGAGGTCAACCCTGGCTATCTGGTGTGCTTCAAGTGCCTAAACCTACATGCTTATACCTGACTGAAGGTCTTCTGCCATCAGCCAGCTGCCAATCCATCAGGATCAGGTTTTCCAACACGTGTTGGGCTGTATCCACCAGCCCCACGTGGATGCCTTGGACGTGGTGCTCCTGCAACGTCAGCTCTCCCACAGAGCCCAGGAGAGGTGGCTCCTGACAAGAACAGCACCGACTCCAGGTTCCCTTCCTGAGTTCCATGACCCTGTCTTGTTCAGTCAGCTCCAAGTCCAGGAGCATGACTACAAGCTGAGCCAGTTCCCGTTGGTTTCTTGCTTTCCCAACTCCTGTGCAATGGGGGTTGTCTCCTTTTCCAGGTGGAGCAGGTGCAAATGCGCTGGGGGAGGAGGAAGGGTTGAGGAAAGCCTGAACTGATGAATGACTGCAGTGTGCAGCCCTTTCCCAAGTATCCCAGCAATTTCTGCCCATTTTGCTGGTGGTGTGGGCATGAAATCAGGTGGAGGAGCTTTGTTTCACACGAACTCAGCTCTCACTTCTGGACAGGCAGTGAAATGGGACTTTACACAAGGGAGGGCGCGGGTGAGGGTTGGGGTTTTCCCCCCCCTTGGTGTTGAAATGTGTTCTGCACGCTTTTGTCTGACATTGTGGGATTTCTTGTGGACTTGGCGAGACACTTTGGCACACAAAGCGTGACAGCCCTTACCCGAGCCATCCCAGCTGAGCACTATAACCAGCAACACATCTCCCCCTGTAACCCGTCACCGCTTTGAATGCTACTGTGTATTATTGGATTGCACTTGCAAAGGTCTTGGCTGTCACAGGAATGAAGTGTGACCATTGGACGGGCTCTGCTGAAGGCTGCATTATGCATGTTGTCTTTCTAAAAACGTTTCTGGAATATCACAATTGGGCCAGGCCCCAATTCAGAGTCCATGACCTATTGCATGGTTGCACACGGGGCTCGGCAGGATTTGTGCAGCCAAATAATTAAGAACCGGATGGTCAGGAAATGGACTGGAGCCAGTCCTCTGCTGTCAGGAGGCCACAACGTAGGCAGATGCCATCGTGGGCATGGGGGGAGGTTGTTTTCTTCTTTTTTAGGTACCGTAGATGCCCAAAGGAAGGGCACTTTCAACAGTACCTTGTCAGGAGCCAGCTCTGTAAAACAAACTCTGTTCTCACCTGGCTGTTTCAAGGGGTGGTTGTACCTTACCCATTTAAAGTCAAAATAAAACCTGATTTTGGGGAAGGGGCAGGGAGGGAGAATTAGAAATATAAATTTGTGTTTATAATCTGGACAAAATATGGGGTATCTGTGGCTGTCCAAATAACATCTCTGCTCTTGTGTTGCCCATGGGGGTATCCCAGGTGTAAATCTCTCTCTGCAGAAGGGGAGCTGGTACATTCCAGTGCTGTTTCTGAGGAGATGGATGTGGCTTTGTGCCGTGAAGCTTCTTTATTGCAGCCTGATTTGAAAAGGATGGGATCCTTTGTTAAGCATCAGTCCGTTGATGATGGCTAAACAAAGATTACTTCTGCTCGTACTTGGGTTTGGGGTCCTGTGGTATGGAGAATGTTCCTACTGTCCACGCTCTTGTTCTGGAGCATGTGCCACCCCACCCCCCATTTTCCACTAAACCAACTTCTTCCACTTTTGTTATATCTTATCTACTTACTATTGACAAAGATAAATAGGTGTTAAAATACGTATTAATCTCTTAGTTGCATCACAGTTTCAGATCGCCATCTGCACAATAAGTGGCAGCACGGGACAATCTTTGTACACCTTTCTAGTATCATTAATTAGCCAATTAAGCAAAGTTCTTGCAGGTAAATGTCATAATCTGTGAACTAAGAGCCTTTTGAAATAAAGTATTTCCTGTAGGATGTGTTTGCTGTCTGCTTCCAACAGATGCTTTTTGTATTGTCATCAGCTTTGTGTCCCTGAAGCGCCTGCTAGAAAATGTTGTGTTTTACTTGGTGTCTTGATTTCTTCTGCCATGACTGATTCTCTTTGGGGCCGTGTGTGTGTCTGCAGGTCATCAAAGCCGGCGTGGAGACCACCTGTAAATGCCACGGCGTGTCCGGGTCCTGCACCGTCCGAACGTGCTGGAGGCAGCTCTCCCCCTTCCACGAGATCGGGAAGCAGCTGAAGCAGAAGTACGAGACCTCGCTCAAGGTGGGCAGCACCACCAATGAGGCCACGGGGGAAGGCGACATCTCCCCCCCTAAAAAATCCATCCCCGGCCACAGCGATCAAATCCCAAGGACTACAGATCTCGTCTACATTGACGACTCCCCGAGCTTCTGCCTGATGAGTCGCTATTCCCCCGGGACCTCGGGACGGAAGTGTTACAAGGACAAGAACTGCGACAGCATCTGCTGCGGCCGGGGGCACAACACGCAGAGCCGGGTGGTGACGCGCCCGTGCCAGTGCCAGGTGCGTTGGTGCTGCTACGTGGAGTGCAAGCAGTGCACCCAGAGAGAGGAGGTTTACACCTGCAAGGACTGACACGACCTGCGGCCTCTGGTGCACGGCCGCCCCCGGGGACGGGCCAGCTTGGAGAAGTGCCTATGGAGACAAACAGGGTTTGATTGACCTTCTGGGATCTGGAAGCTATGTTGAGACATAAGCACTTTGTAGGGTACAGGTGACCCAGCTGTGTTGCTGTTTTGGTTTTTTTTTTTGTTTTGTTTTGTTTTTTGTTTTGTTTTTTCCTGTAGACTGAATTTTCATGAGGTCCAACCATGTGGAAATAAGTGCCTGTCACACTGGGGTTAGACACCAGTTGACCTTCACCTTCGTCGTCTACACAGTTTGACGGATCGTTTCTCCTTGGAACATTGTTTCAGCCATCCTCCATGAACTCCTGGGCTAAGATACTCCCTTTGGCATAAATATCCTGTACTCCTTTATTCCTGGAGCTCACCCAACTGCTTAGAGAGCTGAGCAGATACAAAAGATCTTTCTGCTTTGAGTGCAGGAAGCGGCTGCTTATTTCTCCTAAAACTGGAGAGGGATTTGTAGGGAATGATGGGTTCTTCCAGTGGAGTTTCTGCACATGGAGCAAACCAGGCTCTGACAAAGAGACCCGCTGGGAGCCTCAGCTCTTTAATGGCAGCTCCATATCCGCGTGCATTGCCACCAAGTACAGCTCGAAAACGTTGGGTCCACCACGCTGCAGACAGAAATAGATCCAAGAAAAGAGGTTGGGAAGACAGCAGAACACCAGACGTGCCTGTCCCCTTCAGTCCAATCCCACATTCTTTATTTAAAACAATTCCCCCGAATGCAGGTTCTTTAGCACTATCGCTGTCTTAAATTTAATTTTTTTTTTTTTAAAACCACTAGATACTTTTGTTTCATTTTCACTTCGTGCATGATTTGTTTCTCTCTCCTCTTCCCACCTCTTGCTGATGGAATTCACCCTGTGGTAACTGCTTCAGAAATCCCACCTGGAACTTGTTGAGTCTTACGCCAGCTGAATTTGGACGTGTTTCTCTTGAGTAGAACAGGAGAAATCCGAGTGCATCTTGGAACCCGGGGCTGTCTTGCGTTGTGGAGCAGCCGTTCTGGCCTGGATCAGACCTCTGGAGGAGTTGACTTTTCTTTGCTAGGTCATCATTCCATTTACTCTAAACCATGGCAGTGGTACATGACACAAGCTGTATGTAAACCCTATGACCTTAAGATGATTTTTTTTTTTTTTTAACCACTAGATCAAAAACTGTATTTTAAAAACACATCTGCTAAATCCTAACAAACTCGTGGATTTGGAATAACCAATCAACACAGAGACAACCTGAGAGAAGCCAGAAATTTGACTGCAGGGGTTGATCACTCCAACGCTGTGAAACACATGGCGACCTCCAGCATTTCTTTTTCCCTTGGAAGAGGAGATTTACAATCCAGGACTTGACGTGCCGATATTCTTCGTATAAAAGTGGATTGGAGGCAGCCAGCGAATGCCTGAACAAAGAGGAAAAAAATGGGGAGCAGAGGGTGTTTTGTTTGATTTTTGGTAGCAATTTTTGCTTGTCCGGTAGTAGCAATTTCCACCAAGTTTCTATAAGCCATTGATCCTGTGTTCAAAAGAGGAGATTTTCAGCCAGTAGTAAAAATTAGCAAAACAAAGCGAGAGCAATTTCCCAAGACGAACCATTATTTTTCAAAGTCTTTTTTCCTTATTTAATTTTTAATTTCCCCCTCCCAAATTGCAGCCACTAATATTTAAGCTGTTCATGTGCATCTACTGGGAAGAGAAAAGATAGATTTTGGGTTTTCTTGGTAACAAATACCTGCAGTCCAGCCTGGCTCGTTGGCATCAAATCTTGAGGTGGCGGCAAGGGGAGGGACAGGGTGTTACTGTTTAATAGCACCATGGTCCTGCAAAAGTGAAGCAAAATGTCTCTTTTTTGGTGTTTCTTTATTTGCTGTACAATTCTGGAGGTTGGGATAATGCTGGAGGAGGAGGAGTAGGAGGCGGAATCCACACATGGAATTCCCACCTTCCGTCCCAGCAAAGCACCCGGGAAGGTCTCGCAGCTTTTGGGAAAGTCACCCCCGAGCAGTTTATCTAATGGTTTAAAAAATAAATTGCCTAGAAACCTATTAGTCAGTGTGTATATATATAGATATATATACACACCCTGACACATAAATATATATATATATATAAATATTGAACATTTATTTATTGTAATGCCCTTCAGAAGGACCTTCGTATGGTTTCAATGTGGTATTATATTAAATTCTCTTTCTCCCTCTGTCTCTCTCTCTCTCACACATATGTGCAAACTCACTGTTACATTTTTGTGTGTGCTAGAATAGCTCTTCCCCTCCAAAGTAAAGCCAGATCCAAACCTGCTCAAAACAGGAATTTTGAGGTCTGAATTACTATTTCTGGTTCCATTCTTTTTTTTTTTTTTTTTACATCTGTTCCTAATTAAAGGATGGGCCGCAATTTATGTGCATTATTATTATTATTAATTATTATTATTATTATTATTATTATTATTATTATTATTGTTATATTTAAACCATGGGCCTCATTTTCCTCCTTTTCACTGGTGTCTCTGTCTCCATTGACCTCGCTGGAGTAACTCCACATTGCACTGGTGTGAGAGGAGAATGAGTCCCTAGAAGCAGAAGAGGAGGGGAGTGTTGGCATGGATATCCTGGCGGAGAAAATGCCAGGATGGGATGGGATGGGATAGAGAAGCTTGGTGTGTTCGGCAGTGTCGGTGAGAGAGAGATGGGTGGGAAATAAGGCAGATTGTCCAAGCTTGACTAGAAGAAAGCAGCAAAGAGTGAATGAACTACTGAGTGAAAGAGCTCTTCTGTGTATTATAGATAACTCACGCACTGAAGCCTGGATGCTTTCTGTAAGTATTTAAAAAAAACAAAAAAAAAGACAAAAAGAAAAAAAAAGACAAAAAAAATTAATAACAAAAAAAAACCCCACCACAAAATGTATTTATGTTCATGTGGATATATTACTTGCCTGTTATATATTGTAAATAGCAAGGTTTATTCTCCTGTGGTTAAAAAAAAAATTATAAATAACTAAATAGTAGCGAGGCACATGTGTTAAATGTATAGGCAGTGTATAAAATATACTAACACTCTGAAATCAGGAGAACTTGTCTTCTTGGCCTTTTGACCTAGGGTGGTAAAACAAATGTGGGTTATTTTTCTTCTCCCCCCTGCACCATGCTGTGGGTGTGTTTTGGGTGGGGGGTCTTTAGTTCCAGCGTTTTCCAATGTTTGCCTTATTGTCGAAGAAGGAATGGGGGGAAAAGCCTCATTTTGGAAAAATCCAGTGGAGCTTAAGTAGGAGCTGGGAGAGAAGATGTCAAACCATCTCAAAACCCTTTGGAGTGCTAGGCCCGGGTTTTCTGATGGTGAGAGATGTGTCGGAGTTGAATTAACTCGTGGAGTAGGAGCTTGTCCTTGTGCTACTCCATCCACAAGTCTGGAAAACCCTAAATAAGAGACTGGGAACTCCTGTATAAAACAGGTCCTGTAAAACCATTTTGTCCCAGCTGGATTAAACTGGATTTTTCCAGAGGGGCTGATTCTGCCGCACCATTGGATCTCCAGTGCAATTCAATGAAATTGCTCAGTTTTGTAAAACTACTTCAGCAGTGGATTCGGGTCCCTGAACTTTTTCATGTTGTCATTTCATATATATAAAAAGAAAAGTGCAAAACAACTTTCCCCCTTTTGTTGTCCCCAGAGAAATAGGATTTTGCTCAGATGTAACTGGAGAAGGACGGATGGGTGGAGGGGAGATCTCTGGTTCCTGACCCCCTTTCACCCCTGTCCCCCCAAAAGTGTCAAAGTGTTGGTTCTCCTAAGCTGATCCAGCCAGATCAGTTTTGGGATGGGGGGGGGGTGCAACCATTATTTATATAACTTTTTTATTAATTTTTTTAAAAAGAGAAGTTAGCTGATGGAAGAATATTTTTATTGAATAGTGCATTTTAGTTATGTCAGAAATATAAGAAAAAATATATATAATATTTTTGTAAACAAGGCAAACTGAAAACGTTTGCTGTTTTATATTAGAATTTTCTATTAAAAGAAATAAAAACCCACAGAAATAATTGTTGCACCCGTCATCTGTTTTTTAACAAGCTTCTATTCTGTGTGACTGACTCATTTATGCCGGATGTGGAGAAATGCAAAACAAGTCCTAAACATTACGTTCTCCTTATCTTCCAGTTATCAAAACCTCCAGTCGGTGAAACAAGCAGTGTTTAATCAAAGGGGATTTTTAATTACTATCATTATTAACACTAAAAGTGAGTTATGAAAAACAAGTAGCTTGTAATGGAAATATAAAAAAATCTACCCCAAAATTTCAAGTTTACTCTTTTTTAGCTGGACATCCTGATTTTGAGATGCATCTGGATGGAGGAAATCCCAAATCTATTCGCAATAACCGGGGATTTGACATTGAGCTCAGTTGGCCTGGGAAGAAACGACTCTTAAAAAGGTGGTTGGGGAAAATGAAACCATAATCGGAGTACATGGGAAGGTTAAATGAAAAGGACCAAATTCCAGGCTTGATAAACAACTTTTATCTATTTGAATGGGGCAGTGTAAAACTGGGGAGCTGGGGACTTGATCTGCTGTGGTTCAGGAAGTTTGTCCTTCACCTTGGGAAGCAGGGAATGATTTATGGACCCCCTGTTTTCTAAAGAACTTTTGGGATTGCTGGTTTGGAGACCTGAGCGGGGGCTAAAATAATTTCTGAGGAGTTTTTGTTGTCAACCAGCCCGTTGACATCTGCCTTCCTTCAGCCCAGGTCTGGAATTCCTTTGTCCATCGTTTTTCAGCTGTCCTGTTTTAGGGAACATACAGTCGGGTGCTTTGGCTGGGGTAGGGTTGGATGAGACCCCAGATGAAGGGACAGATTTCTCAAGGGTACTTTCATGGAGTAGATGCTGCTTAAGGTGATTTTCTGGTGGATTATGGTGCCTGTGAAAAATTCCTCAGTTGATGCTGCAGTAAAATCCGGTCTGTTCTGTACCCGATGGAACAGGTGCAGTAAAGCTCCTCATTCCCGGTTTATCCAGCTCTGCGGGCACATCTGTTGGGTTGAGTCTGGCTTCCGTGGACAGCTCATCCTGGATTTCAGTTTTTAGGATGCTAATTAGGTGATGACTTTTAGAAAGTGACGTTTTCCCACAAGAAATCCAAGATACGGCCTTTCTGGACCACATTGCTCAGTATGGCACAGGATCAGGTCCAGAGGAATCATAGGAATCATAGGAATCATGGAATGTTTGAGGTTGGAAGGGATCTTAAAGATCATCTCACTCCAACCTCCTGGTTGAATCTGGTCAATCCCTGGCCATGGATATTACCATTGAATAGCTTTCAGATTTATTTTTCACTGACTAACATTGGATTTGACCAAATTATTTACAAGTTCCACAAACAGAATATTTCTGAACAGAGCAAACAAAAAATTAAAAAAGGGAATCTTGAGGCTTTGTGAGTGAGGAGGAAAAGAAAATGGGTTTGGCAGCACAGTTTACCTCTGGCTTCCTGTAACCGCAATTCCTCAGGTGCAGGGAGTGAGTGGGGTGTGAGACCAGAAGTGACTCGGACACATCGAGTTCACCTGTCAGGGGAAACATCGGAATTTTGCCTTTTTCTCGGTTGTTGCTGAGTGTTTTCAGAAATGGGAAAAATCCTTCTTAGCACTGGGCAAGGCGAGCCAAAAGGGCAGGAGATTCCTCCCCTCAGGAATGTTGGGAAAGGTGTTGGTATTGATGTGCAATGGGTCGGGAATCGTCCCCCCTTAGACAAGGAGCCCGTGGTCTGCAATCAGTGGAGGCACCTCTGGAAGGTGTTTGGCCCACGTGGAGGTGCCAGTTTTCCCTGCTGACAGTAGAAGGGGATAAAGACACCCAGGTTAAGAGAGGTGGGACTGAATTCAGGAAAATTGAGATATGTGTGGATAATCCTTCCAGCTCCCCTTGGGCACAGACCCATCTGGAACAGCCACCACCACACCAGCCCAGGAATTTCCCTTGGACCACGCCATCTTTAACCATTTGAAGCAGGAATGTAAAGTCTAGGATTTGTTTTGCACACCTGGGATGGCATTTCCTTTTAAAGGGAGGTGGGAATACTAACATGAAGGATTAGTATTTTTCTTGTTTTTCTTTTTGTTTTGTTTTTGTTTATTTTCCAGTGTCTTATGGGAGCCTAAGTTATTTTTCTCTACCTCATATGTACAGCTTGTAGGTATAAATCTGATTCTGAGTGACTGTTGAGAATGTATTTAAGTTATTTAACATCTTTGTATAACAAAAAAAAAGAAAAAAAAGCCAGAACAAATGAAACAATAAATGTATTTTAAATTATACTTGAAGCGTGCTCCTCTTTCTTCACATCTGTTGGGAAAGTCTGTGTCCAGTGGTTGTGGGAGACCCTTCCTTCAGCCTTATTTCCTGAACATAAGCCTGGCCTTGGGGCTAATTTAAGCCCCAAAAGTGGTGCCCTGAGCTGCAGAAATGCCTCTCCATCCATTTTACATGTGTTAGACAAGCTCAGGAGGCTGAGGGACTCCATCAGCTTCCCATGGGATTCCATGGCCATCATACTTTGCTGGAGAAGTCAGGATACCTTGGCACAGCGTCACCGTCAGGATGTGATTCCAAAATAACTGGCTGGAGCTCAGAATAGGTTGGATGTGGCCAAATTTAGTCTGGGTGAATGACAACAATTTAAAAAGTTGTTGTTATCCGAGGCTACACATTGACTTGCTTGATCAAATGTGCTTTTCTTCACAACGGATCCCTGGAGCTGTTTAGTTCCTCAGAGTCATTGCAGCTGAGCTTTAAATCACCAGATTTGGGAGGGACCCACAAGGATCATCCAGTCCAGCTCCTGACACCCGAACAATCCCACCCTGGGCATCCCTGGCAGCGCTGTCCAAACGCTCCTGGAGCTCTGGCAGCCTCGGGGCCGTGCCCATTCCCTGGGGAGCCTGGGCAGTGCCCAGCACCCTCTGGGGGGAGAACCTTTCCCTGATATCCAACCTAAACCTTGGACCAAGATGATCTTTAAGGTCCCTTCCAAGCCAGACCATTGTATGATTCCCTTACTTTGAAAACTCTTGACTTGTGTTTCCAAAGGTTTTCCCAAAGTCCCTTTGGTTTTGCAATTCTCTCCTTCCCATGCACGCAGAATTCTTGCATTTATTCATTTATTTTACCTTCCAGACTCATTTCCTGCAGTGGGAAAAGCACCCAGGCTTTTAATCCACCCTTTCAGAGCTGGTTCCTTTCCACAGAATCAGCGCTGCTCATCCTCACGCAGAAATGCTGGACCTTTATCCAGGATTGTGCTGCTGTTGGGATGGCATCCCCCCGTTGTTCTCCTCACAGATTATTATCCACCCAAGGAAATGTTTACTAAATCACTGGAAACTCTGCACAACCAATGCTCCTCCTGCTTTTGCTTTGCTTTGTCCCTCCTAGTGATGAGAAATATCAGCTCGAAGCTCTGCGGAACCAGGCAAACACTTTGGTCCAGGTATTTTTCAGACAATCATGGAATGGTTCGGGTTGGAAGAGAGCTCAAGGATTATCTAATTCCCATCCCCCTGCCATGGCCACCTTCCACTAAAACCAGGCTGCTCAGTTTTTAAGCCAGAAGAGCGGATGATTGGAGATTATGGGATGGGAGATGAATCTGCCTCTGGTTTGCTTCCCACCAAACCCTGCAGGGTAACCCCCTGCCTTCTTCAGCTTCCCAACTCACCTCCCATTTACACTTCCTGGCAGTTGGGTAATGGGAACTCGCAGGTTTGGAACCTCACAGGCAGCCCCGGCAGCCCCTTAAAGAGCTGCTAATGGGAGTCGTAAAGCCGCAGGAGCCCGAGGATGTGGCAGCGTTTTGACAGCTGTTCCCGCAGAGGAAGTGGGTGAAGCGAGAATGCATTGTAAGAATTTGGGATTAAAACAAGTATCAGATGAGAGATTTCACCTCCAGAAAAATAAAATAGGTTTCTTTCCCCCTCCTTCTCTCCCGTGGTTTTCCTCAGTGTCACTGTGATGTCTTGAAGGTGGTTTCAGCCTGCAGCTGTGGATGTGCTGAGCAAAAGGGGAGCATGAGAAGTAAAATCCAGTATAAAAAGAGGTGCCTTTAGCTTAGAAAGAAATAATGACTTGCTTGAAACTCTTACAAGCTTCCAGCTACACTGAGGAAAGTGTTCTGTGTGGAATTGTTAGCTAGGAAACCAATGACTGAGCACAGGTGAGTGTTGAAAAGCACGTGAGCAAAAACAGAATGAGGGGAAAGAGAGAGAAAAAATAGTGAGGGGACAAATTTTATACAGAGCTTCCTCTTAAATAGGCATGAAAGACTAAATAATCTGACTGTTATTTGGATAAAAATAAAATTAATCGCCAAGAGATGAGATGAAAGAGTCTGGTCCCAGAATCACACAATGGGAAGTTGGAAGGGATCAGCTCTTCCAACCCCCTGCCATGGGCAGGGTCACCTTCCACTAGACCAGGTTGCTTCGGCCTGGCCTTAAACACTTGATATTGATTCTTCATCATCATCATCACCATCAACATCATCATTAACAACATTAACATCATTAAGATAGCTGAAGCTGTGTAGTGCTTTTGAACGTCTCCTTTTAAACGTTCTAACTGAGCTGCTCAAGAGACAGAAACAATGCCTGAACGTTGTTAGGCTAAGTAGAATGACAGACACAGGGCCAGAGAGATGAATGAGGGTCAGAAATGAGACACGGCTTGGCCAAACTCATCCCTTACTCCCTCTGAGAGCTGGGCCTGGGGCCCGGTCATAGGAAGTGCCCTCAACGCTGTTTGAGATGTTGGGGGCACCACAGGCGAGCAGGACAGAGCCCCAAATCGTGCCACATTTCAGAGTTCACATCCTGCCCCTGTGCTGTGGGATGTGGACGGGACAGCAGCAGGATTTTCCTGTTTCCCAAGGGATTTTCTTCAAGCTGTCTCCTCCACTTCTGCCAATGGCCAGTCCTGCAGTGGGAACCAAAGCTGGAGATGACGCTGAACATGTGAGTTCCTCGTGTGCTGGTGGCTCCCGGATGTAATTGCTGCCAAACGCAAAATGGGACATTTCCCTCAGGATCTGGGATATCCAGGGAGTGGGAGGGGTTGCTACTGGTTGCTTGGAAAAGAGGAGGAACCATTCAACCTTCTACATCCTCTCCTAGGCCATCTCTGCTCCTGCTCCCAAGAGTTATTGTCGGTACAGGGAGCAGATTGGACATTTTGGCTACAGCTCCATGCATTAATTAAACGTAGCCCTCATGTTGGTGCCACCTGGCCTAAACCAGCCCACATCCAACCTTGTGAAATATCCTGTGTGGTGGCCGGTGAGCCTACATTACAAGGGACAAAGAGAGTCCGCTGGTGGGACAAGTCCCTAGTACCAAAAGGTCCTCCCCAGGTTAGGGTGACCAGAAAGGCTTCTCCCAGGATCCATTGTTTTGTTATGTTAATCTACCCCAGTTCTGCTTCCCTGGTTGGCTCATAGCCCTTCCACCCCCTTGTTACCTTATATATTCCATGTCCTAGAAAGTTCTCCACTCCAGGTTCCCCCCATTGGCCTTTGCCCCTCGCCACTCCCCCAGAGCTTCCCCGTTGGCTCCCATTCCCCAGTCCCGCCTTTGTACCGCCCCCGTGCCTTCAGACCATTGGTCTCTGGTGCTCCCTCTGCTCCCGTACTTAAACCTGGACTCTCCATTGTTCTCAGTCTTCGCCCCGGTCTCCTTCACGGTGTAGCTGCATTAAAGAGCTTCTGTGGAACCCCACGCGGGGACCCTTCTTGCCTCTTTGCCGCTGACCCGTCTTACTGAAGCTACCCATGCGTTTGTGCGTGCACGCGTGTGTGAGTGTGTGCGGCCGGTCCTGCTGAGCGGCTCCGCTTTGGAGACGCTCTTGGAAGATCGCTGCACCCCGCGCCACGGCACAGAAGCCGCAGAGAGCCCGGGATAGCAATAATCCTGGCCTTCCAGAACGAGGTGGCTCCATCCAAAACGTCTCCTGGGAATGGCCCTTAGCCCATGCCAGCTCTTGAGCCATGCCAAGGAATTCCTTGGGAGCGTGCTTTTACCTGAGCCAGGAGGATGCCAGGGGTTTTCTAATATTTTAACAATGTATTTGAGTGGGTTCCAGTGCCCAGGAATGCTCCTTGCCACTCTTTAAATGGGCTAAAATTGGTGCAGAAATTCAAGTGCTCTGCAAATAACCCTCACGAGCCAAGCCTGAAGTGTTTTGGGTTGGTTCTTTGATTCTGCTGGTGGAAAAAACACATTTCTGGAAGGTTGACCTTCCTGGTTGGACTTAAAGAATTTAAAGAATTAATTGAAGGAATTAAAGCAAGAAACAAGTCCATGGAGCTGCTCCAGCACATCAGCCTTCAGCTACCCCTGAAGTAACGGTGAGTAAATATAATTAGACCTTACAAAACCCGTAATTTTTTGTATAAAACATGGCCAGACATTGAAAAAAGCCTCATATCAGATGCTAAAGTGTGGGTGATCCATTTGGGGATTATCAGTGTTTGTAGGCCCCTAAAACCCTTCCATTGCTACATTCCACATTTTCAAGGACTGAACAGCCACAGCTTCCTTTAATTATTTAAATGAGGTTCCTATATAAGGAATGCAGGAGGTGCAACCTGCACCTGGGGTTAATGGGGAGAGAATCAGTGGGAATCAGAGCCTTTCATCCTCCTCTTCCTCCACTCTTCCTGCCTTGGGTTGTTGATGTGTCTGGCCTCGCACTCATTTATTTCCTTCTTGTTTGTATTCCCTGAGAATTGGTTGAAAAATGTGTGGCTGTGGCACTTGGGGTGTGGTTAAATGGTGAACATGGCGGTGCTGGGTTAAGTTGGACTTGATGGTCCTAAAGGTCTCTCCCAACCTTAATGATTCCATGATTTACATTCCCGTATCCTATAAGGTTAAAGGCTGGCAGCATTCCCTGCAGAATTCCAAACTCAGGCACTGATACAAAATCTTCTTGACTCAATAGACAGACCCTGATGGGCTCTGATCAGAGCGTGAAATCCCTCATCCACACAACTAATATTAGAATGTCAATTATAAATATTAGAATATTAATTATAAATTTTAGAATATCAATTATGAATACTAGAATTCAAGTCCAGAGCCTGCTTTTCAATCCATTTCCAGTTCCTTTCCTTCGATGATGAACTCCCCAGAATGGCATTTCTGTCCTGGGTTCTCTTTCATTCCTGGCCTTCTCAGCTTCCCAGGGCAGTGTTAATTTGCAAGGTGCTAATTACGAGGGCACTCAGCATAAATTAACACTCATTTCTCCCTCTCACTTGCACGGAAGAATCTCTCAACGCGTTAGGACAGGTTGGATGGGGCTTGGAGCAACCTGGTCTGGTGGGAAGCGTCCTTGCCCATGGGACGGGGATGATCTTTAAGGTCCTTTCCAAGCCAAAACAATCTGGGATTCTACTTTTTAAAGCTTTTTCAGGCCTTTTGGGAGGGCTGAGGGAATAAAATGAAAATAAAGTAGTTGGGCACTGAGGTGTTGACTAAAGGGATCTCCAGCCTTAAGAAATCCCCCAAAATCTGCTGGGAAGTTCTACCAGTTAACCCTGCTTGGTGATCCTAACAGCAGGCTCTGTGTGTTTGAAATGTCACTTATTTTTGTAGGAATTAAGGAGGGAAAAATGGGTTTGGTTACTTCTAACAAGGTAGCACTAAGACTGTCATGGACAGAGCTTAAAAAAAAGGCGTAAAGAAGACATTTGAGACACTTTGCCTGATTTGGTGTCTTGGTTAAGACTGGCCAAATGTCTCAAACATCAAGGCTGGTCTGGTATCATGTTTCCCATTGTTTCCCATTTCTGCCTCTCTCTTGTTCCTCTATTTGTTGTCTCCTGAGGCAAGGAGACTTCAACAAAACCAAAGTTTTCCCTTCCTCAGATGGGAATGACCTCACCTGTGCCTGTTTTCCTTTTTAATTCCTCATGACAGTCACTGGGACACGAACCCAGTTCAGAAACCACAAGGCCACAGTGAGGAGGGGGTTTGTTCCTAACTGAGTTTTATTTCTGGATTGCATTTGCTGTTAACTTTGAATTTTCCCTCTTAAAAATCCTACTTCTGTTGGCTGCCGTTTTGAAAAAAAAAACACAAAGAAGCCATTCCTAGCTTTTTCTGGATTCTCTGGGTTGATGGTGGCCTTGCCCAGACCATGGCTGGTTGGGTCTTCCTTGGTTTATTGTGGCAGTAAATTGGATTTTGAGTTGAAAGTGAGATCTGCTGTGGGAGGGCTTTGCTGGGGAGAAGCTGAGCTGAAGGTTTCCACTTTCAGGCATGGTTTGAGGCTGCAAAGGTGGGAGAAGAGGCACAGGTGAATTTTTCTGAAACTGGAGTGGGTTAAAACGGCATAAACCACCAAAAACAGGACCCTGGTGAGAGGGACGGCAGTGGATTGGATCATGTTTTGGGTTGTTTCTTTTTTCTCTGTGCAAAAAGCAATTTTTTTTAGTTGAAGAAGTGGAAAAAAAAATCAGAAAATGCAGCTCTGGTGCGTCAAAAATCAGAGTTCAATTATTTCTATTCCCACTTTCCCCAATGGATTGGCCTCCTGGGCACACCAGATTATCCTGGTGCATGAAATGTCCCCTCCGTGGGAGATGAACTGTCCAGGAAGTTTGGACTGTGTCTCAGAGCAGTGACAGGAGATATTTGAGCTATAATTCTCATTAAAAAAATAAAAATTATACTTTCAGTGCATGGAAGTACAGAGGAAAGGATAACAGGGAGGAAATCTGAGGAAAATAGCAATATTTTTCATGAAAATCAGAACATTTTTTATAAAAAAAGGTAACTTCACTGCAAGAATTTATGGGAATTTTTAGGTTTTCTGCGGATAAGAGGATCCTCAGAGATAGTCAAGATAATACTGAGGCTTCCTGATCCAATTTCTTGGCTCCTGTTGCTGAGAACCCAAGGCCACCTCACCCAAACCACCTCAATTTTACTTGAAAGTCACTTCATATCTGAGATGCACTGCAGCACTCTCAGAAGGGGAAGGTTGTTTGTGTAAATCCGTACTTCGTCTTTATTTTTGGATTCTGTATTGTGAATTTCTGAGAAATCCAGAGCCAGTTCTAGCAGGTTAAACACACTCAAAATCCAAAACAAGCAGCTGTGTGGGAAGCCTGATAATTTAAGTATTCGGGAGTTATAGAACTGGAAATATCGTCCATAATTTAATTATTATTCATTTTAAATTTGTTATCATCTTCTTTTTTTCTAATTCTTGTTATTTCCTATACAAATGAGCATTCTGGAACATCCTTGCTTTACACAGGGCTTTTAATTCACCATTTTAAGTATCTGTGTGGAACATTTGCTGTAGGAACAACTAATGGAGGGAATGTGATTTGGTTATTCCTGATCATTTTGAGGAAAGAAAAGGATAAAATGGGAGTAGGCTCAAAATGAAACCTTTTTACTAAATTCCAGTTCTTCCTCCCCAACTCTCTGTCCAGCCTGGCTCCCACCTGAGCTGTAGCTCAACTGGAATGGGAGTTATTATGACTACTGCCAAATATCCTTTGGAATTAATGAGCAATTCCTGACTTCCCTGTGGTTATTTCCAAGCATTTTGTTTTATTCTGGAGTTGGGGGAGAAAGTGTGGCTCTGACACTTCCTTCTTTTAGGCCGGGAATTCTCTCCATGCTCTCCACTGCCCCAGGGAAGAGCCAACTGCACATTCCGTGTTCCATCCTCGGTGCTGCTCCTCACATCAGCACCTCTCCCTTCCCACAGGGATGTGCCTGGGAGGGTGGAGGACACGGAGCAGCAGGAAACATCCCTGGAGATCCCAGTGGGTGGGGACTGTGTTGGGACATCTGCTCTGCTGGTCTCCATATGGCCTTAGCTTAGGACATCCTGGGGTGATTTATGGAATAAATGGGGTTCCGTGGGATGCAGGGTTTTTGGAAGCGTTGCCATGGCTTTGCCTACCTTTCCCACGCTTCCTGATTCCATATTGTCTCTACCGCTTCATCAGTGCTTCCAAACCGGGAATTAGCCCCTGTAGCTCCCATAACTCCCTACAAAGCCTTCACTTCCCACACCCTGATGTTTTTCACACCAGTGACCTCAGCCCCTGGCGTGTGGAAGCCGGGGGAAGATCCCAAATGGATGCACCCAGCATTCCCAAGCCATTTGCAGCAACCATAAATAACAGTGTTTGGAATCAGCTTGATGATAGAAGTCAAAGCATTGCATGTTTGGGGCTGTGGTGTCTTAATTAGCCATGAGCCAGGCCCAGGAATTTTTACCCGATCATGATTTTTGATTAATTCCGATGTTTAGAAATTAGATATTTAATATTTAGGAAAAAGTTGGGACTTTTTTATGATTCCTTTTTTTTCCCCTCTTGTTATTTTCTCAGGAATATATTTTGTTATACATTTTAAGATATCAAATTTCTAGCACGCAAAAAAAAAAAGCTGTAATTAATTCCTGCTTTTAGGGAATGTTTTGCATTTCTGCAACTACCTGGATTTTGTTTGCAATCTTTTTCCTTTCTTCTCGGTTTCTTTCTCTACCTTTCTCTTTTTTATTCTCTTTCTTTTTCCTTCTCTTGGTTGGTAACAGCAAAAACCAGACAAGGATGTTGCTGTTGCTGTTCTAATTGTTGTGTCTGGAGAAATTTGTGTTAAGGCCTGGTCTGGGCTGTATTTTGGACCAGGAACTGACCTGATCCTGCAGATATTTTAATCAGGATTTGGTTTTTTAAGTCGTTCAAAGGGCTTTGAAGGGTCCCGCAGTGATACAGTGTTATCTCATGGTGTCTATATCTGTATCTTATCTTTTTACAACGGCTTATCATTACGGTCATGTCAAATACGCTGATAAAGCTGGAGTTATCTGCACCAGCATGAGGCAGAGGTGCAACCTCCACTCCTTCGTCTGGGAAGCAAAGCAGGACAGGTGAGACTCTTCAGATTATCTCAGAGGACACGAGATGCCCAGTTGTGGGCAACTGACTTCAGTCTTGGACATCCTAAAGGCCAATCTGGGAGATTTCGTTGCTCTGATCCCACTTGGAGAAGACTTCCCGGAATCACGGATCATCCTAAGTTGGAAGGGACCCATCAGGACCATCAAGTCCAGCTCCTGCACAGACCATCCCCAAGAGTCACGCCCTGTGCCCAAGGGTGTTGTCCAAACTCTTCTTGATGGTCTTTCAGGGCAAGAACAATTCAGCCCCAAGGAAAATTTTGGGAACAGGTCCAGCCCCAGGCTCCCTCTGCCTTCTTCCCAAGTTCCTTCCTCCCAGCTGGAGTTCCCAGCTTTGACTTCCCCATGGTGCTCACCACGGGCAGGGGACGGGGACTGAGTTTACTTCCTTGGGCAGTGAAGGGTTGCTCCCACCCCACAAGTGGAGTCACATCAATGCCACCCGGAACGAGGGACACTCAGCTGTTTTCAGCAACGGCAGAAACAATCCCTGTCCCCTTGGAGCCCAACCCGATGACCACAGGAATGGCCCAAATGTCCTTTTTGCCACCAGGTGGAGCTGGGAGAGAATTCCTTGGAAGGGGCCAACTGACAGCACCCCGGGATGAATGCACAGCCGAAAAGAGGAATTTTTGTTTGCTCATCTGGTTGCTTCCACTGCTTCTCCCACAAAATTCTTGTCTTTCTTACAGAGAAATTTCCTCACAAAAAGCAAAGAAGGGGAAATTGCAGATTGTTTAATTTGCAATGAACTCTTGTATGGCTGGTTAGAACTCGATGACCTTCAGGATCTCTAAACCCAAAGCATTGTGGGGATTCTGGGTTTCTCTGGCTGACTGTTGGCTGACTGTTGGCTGGGAGGAACGGCGGATGTAACGCTGTCATCGTTTACCTCGTGTGCGACTGCTCGGTCGGTGTTCACTCCTGCCTGTGGTCACCTCACAGCTCAGGACTGTCCAGCCTTGCTGGGAACAAGACTGGCTTCAAGCTGTTCCCGTGGAAATTCTGTCCCCACCCTTTGGTGACTGCTCAGAGAGTGGCCGCAGTGTTCCTGAGCATGCTCCTGGTTCAGCCCTGGGCCAGTGGGTGTGGAAATGCTCTGCCTTTGCTCTTCTCCCATCCATGAGCGGCTCTCAACCCCAGGAGACACTGAAGCAGCTTCTCCCACCTAACAGCTCATAGGAGCCACTTCTGTAGACAGCTGGGGTTGGTCTTTTCTCCCAAGTAACAAGGAGAAACCTCCCCACCGCCAGCTCAGATGTCCCTCACTGGGCAGAGCAGAGAAATATTTTCCCAGAGTGTTCACAAGACCATAGAAACCCAGAATGGTTTGGGTTGAAGGGACCTTAAAGCTCATCTCATTCCACCCCTGCCATGGGCAGGGACATCTTCCCTTGCTCCAAGCCGGTCCAGCCTGGCCTTGAACACTTCCAGGGGCATCCACAACTTCCCTGAGCAACCGCCACCCTCACAGTAAAGGATTTCTCTCTCTCAATTTTACTTAGACCCAACCAGGGTGTTTCTAGCCTCTCTTTTTTTGTTTCCCCCAGCTGTGCCATTCCTTCCCCAAGCTGGTTTATGTCTTTTCCATACACTCGGCATCTTTCACAGGGCCGCTGGAAAGGCTTTGCAAGCTCCCATGGAGGTACCCTAGGTCATAAAATTCATGTTACTGAATGCTGTGCAAACAAGTGAGGTCACCCTGTTTAGTAAATCTGTTTTTCCCCCGACTGAGGATAAAACCTTGTTCTCTCAGAATGCTGGAAAGTCTTAACACCTTCCTTTTTTTTCCTCTCTTTTTTTTGCTTCTTTTGCTCATTTTCAGTTCCCTCCGTCGGTTCCCCTTGTGAGTATCCCACCTATTTATCCAATGCTGTTATTGTTGTTGGATAACTGGAAAAGATCTGCCTTTGGTGAGCAGTCTCCCAGCCCACAATGCTGCCTTTTTCTCAGCAAAGACGCTGAGGATCACTAATACCAGCTTTATTTTCCTTGGCACTTCCCGGAGCTGGAGCCACCCAGCCTTTCCTTGCCGAGTGCTTCTTAATCAATATTAAAGGGCTGACAGTGCAGGCAGCTTCCCTCTGCAAATAATTATTAATCAATGGTGTGGGGCTTTGGTGGGGAAGGGAGTTCAAGAAGCCTTTAGGATGGGAGGGTGCCTGAATTGGGTTTTGGCCGAGGGGATGGGTGTTTATGTCAGGTATTGGTGTTTAGAGTAGATAGAAAAAAAGAACATTTTTTACAATGAGGGTGGTAAAACACTGGCACAGAGAGGTGGTGGATGCCCCGTCCCTGGAAACATTTAAGGACAAGTTGAACAGAGCTCGATTTAGTTGAAGATGTCCCTGCTCATGTCAGGGAGGTTGGAGTAAATGATCTTTAAAGGTCCCTTCCAACCCAAACCATTCTGTGATTCAAGAATCCACCTCAAGCCCAGACTTAATTTGAAATTCTGGAACAGCTCAAGTTGTATATTGACATTTCTTTAATTTAAGGAATATTTAGGTTCTTAACTGAATCAATATATTTTGAAAACAAAGGGTATAAGAATTTAAATTCTGAGAAAATAAAGAATTGGCTCTACGTAAACACCGTTTGAATTTAGTCATTGGTCCTGCACTGCTCCTGAATACACTGATTAAAATATTTAAATTCCTTCATTTAAAAGGATTCAATTCCAATATAATAATTTTCTGTGAAATGCATCTTCTGGGAAAGAAGTAGTTGTGCAGTTGAAATTCTTGGAGAGCAGAAACAAAACCTACTCTTTGTGACCTTGATATTGCAAAGTGCTGCCTGCGAGCCAATGGGAAATTTTCTGCAGGAGTGTTTTCCTGTTGGAAAAAGCCAATTTGATAAAACTGATATGGTTTGTAAACAGCAATTCTGATGAGCTTTCTTGAAAAAGAAGAGTTTTGGTTTTCAGTTTCAGGAAGTGTTTTTATTCCTATTTTTTTCTTTAGATGCTACAGCGTATTGTTTATATAAAAACAATGAACTTCAGCTCAGTCCCAGATTTTGTCTTTATTGACATTTATATCAACTGCAAGTGTCCTTTTCCCTCAGAGCCCTGTTTAGTAGGAAATCTTGAAAATATTTTGCTTTCCTTTGCATCCAGACTGGAAAGATATTTGAAAGCATGGGATTTACCACAGAATGGAAAGTTGGATTCCGCTCCAGCTCCGGCGCTCGCAGGTTAACGGGCGCTTTACGGTGCCTTTTTAAAAGGATACGGGACCAGATTGTGGAAAAGCCTTTCCAGGAACGTGGTAGAACCCCCTGTTGCTTGAGGAATGTTAAAGCTGATTTGACAAAGCCCTGGAGAATATGTTCTTGAGGGCAATTTGGGATTGGCAGGCAAGTGGACGGGTTGCCTTAAGACATTCTTTATGCTTCCATGAAGGGAGGACAAAATGTTTATTTTGGTTTCAGGGTTTAATAGGTTTGGAGATATTTCAAGCTACTGGAGGCTTCAAAATTATTCAGCCCAGAGACTTCTCCATAGGTTTTTATTTTTTTTCAGGACTAAGAGCAATCTGGGCAGTAACAAAACTCCAGCTATCGACACAAAACCTCTCTCGTGTCGCAGCTGGGGTCAAAAAGCACTTTTCTACCTGAAGAATGAGATTTTAGAGGGCAAAGTTTTCTCCCTCTGTCACTGCACTGTTAAATTTCCTGGAACCTTCAGTCAAATTGACTTGGGAAAAGTTCAATCTGTGAGAAATAAAATTCCTGAAATGAATATTAATTTGTCAAATGAACATTAATAGTTGTTTTCTGCAGTAGGGCGAGTGTCTCATGTCCTCCTCGTCTCCGTTTCCGTTGGCTGCTGACGTTTCCGTGAGGCTTTGCAAGGAACCGTGTTTTCTCCAGAATGTGGAGACTTTCTTGCCTTTCAGTTTTCCAACTGCACGTCAGGGAGCCAAAGACCTTGGAAATGTCAACTCCAAGGGGAAACAGGTGATGTGAACTCGCCATGAGTAAGGCTGGAGGGTGGCTGCAGGAATATGACATTCCAAGAGTTTTCATTCCAAGACTTTTACATAAAAATGCCGATCTGCTGGAGCATGAAATGACCCTGCTGGTCTTTTTTTTTTCCTTTTTCCCTTCTTTTCCTGCCTCTTTTAATTGTGTGTGTCCTTTTCACTGCACCGTGGGTTGTGTGTTTTGGATGAGAAGGAACCTCCTGCTTTCTTGTGTGACGGGATCCAAGGACAGGCCCACCAAGAGCAGATAAAACCTCGGGAAATCTCCGAATCCAAGTGTGAGTCACCAGAAGAGTTGATTTGAAAGGACAGCTGTACTAACATTGACTAAGATGCCTATTAAAAATATTGGCAGCCATGGAGGGATCACTCAGTATTTGATCATCCATTTTAGAAATTAGTAAAACAATCCACAGAGATTCTGAATAATATTTTGCATGTCAAGATAAGAACTTTTAATTTGTGGGCGTTTTTTAGCGTTTTACGATTTCCTCCCAATTTGACTCAGGAAATCATAGAAACACAAAATACTCCTACTTTGGTGGAACTGATATTTAAAACAAAAACAGAAGCCTAGGCTACGTTTGGTGAACCTAATTATGATTTTCCCCCATGATCCATTATTCTCTTTATTAGCCTGTGACAAACTGCCTGAGGTTTCTGGGAAATGAGCAATTAATTCCATGCCCTCAGGGGCTCAGTTTGTGTGTGGTTTAGTGCCTGGGTAGTGCATGAGGTTTTGGGGGCAGTTGGAGCCTTTCTGGGAAAATCCTCAGCGATGAAGATCCCTTTCCCATGGGATCGGACGGACACTGCAAGATCTGCTCCATCCCTCAAAGCCCCATGTTCAGGTGTGGGTTTGGGACCACATCACAGGGTTGGTCCCTGTACATGGGCAGTCGTAACCCTCCGCATATTTTATCCCTCAGGAATGCCTTGCTAAGCCCAGGAATGTGTCCATTCACTCAGAGCATCAGTGCAGCCAAGGTGAGGGGCAATGCTGGTCCTCAAATCCTTGGAAACAAGGAGCTGGTTTTTTTTCTGTGTGAATTCCGTGGTGGGGTAAACCTGGTTCCTCCCAAAGTCAGGTAGAAATGCAGGGAGACTGGTAGGATGACTTTGGTGAGGAAGGACCCACAGCCAGATTTCTGGAACCAGGGTGAGCTTCAGGAAGGGATTTTCCTTAAGTTTCCTTCCAGGGAATCCCAACCTTCAACCTCGGTCAGTCAATCCTTCCTACTTTCCCCCTTGGCCCCTTACCCCTTGCCACAGTGGGATGCAGCAGCATAGGGGCTTTGCTGTTTGCTCTCTCCAGAGATATGGGGATAAATGGCAGCACTGGATTCAGTGTGGAGACCTCTTGGGAACTAGGGAATCACGGAATATCCTGAGTTGGAAGGGATCCACAAGGATCATCGGAGCTCCTTTAGATGGGACATTTCTATATTTGCTCACATTTCCTCAGCTCTCTGCTGTACTGGGTGTTTGGGGGATATCAGGGTTGCTTTTGCTGCTTGTTGCAGGAGAAATGATCATTTTGATGGGAAAAAAATTAATTTTTACTATGGAAATCTTCTTTAACTGAGGTTTTAACTGAAGAGATGAAACTTGTATTTCTTGGGGTTTTGTTTTGGGGTTTTTGGTGCTTTTTTTTTAATTTTGTTTGCTTTTTGTTTGTTTGTTTGAGGTTTTGTTTTGTTGGTTTTTTTTTTTCTCCCAAAGGGAAGAGGGGCAAAACCTCTTTGCTTCTGTCGAGGTTAACAGTTGGACTTCATGATCTCAAAGGTCTTTTCCAACCCAAATGATCCTGTGATCTTGTGATTCTACATTTGTGTAAGCCTGTGTGCAAATGAAAGCAGAAGGTATAAATAATACGAGTAGGAAAACACATTTTCTTTTCAAGTGCCGTAAATATGCTACTTTCTTAAGAGCTTTCATGCGTTTTTCTTACCTCAAAACAAAACTGAGCTCCCTGAGCACTTGTTGAAAAATAGCAGAGATGTGGAGGCCCATGGGAGAGCAGCCCAAGAACTGGTACCAAGAAGAGTGACCAAGGATATGCTGAAATTGAAATTGAAATTTAGATCTCTCATGTCCAAGATGAGATGCAGCCTCACACGGGGCAGGTGCTGGAGGAAGGGTGATGGTTGGTGGTGCTAATGCCATGACAACAAAGCCTGGGTTATCTTATTTTCCAATAACTCTTTTCTTATCTTCCAATAACTCTTATCTTCCAATAACTCTTATCTTCCAATAACTGATGTTTTCCAATCAGGCCCTCAGTGTCTGTACATAAATTCTGCCATGCAGTGGTCCTGATGTTGTCCTCCCTATTCCAGAGAAGAGGATCAAGGGACGGGAGAGATTTCCATCCATTCATTGCCCTTGCCTGTGCTAATACTCAAGGAAAATCCCTCTTTCACCAGAAATTATTTACATCACTCTGAATCAAGCCAGGCTGTCAAAACCTCTCTCCACGAATCCATGTGTTACAAGAAGTGGGGGATCTTGTGCCTTTGAAGAGAACGGGAATTACTGGTGAAGGAAACCAGTGAAAGAGAAGCAGAACTTCATCCCTCTCCCCAAAGTCATCCTCCCTCTTGCCACCGTGGTACTGGGTGAAATTCGGATTTGTGCTACTCCCTGATGAAAATCTATTTTCCCCCCATGCTCCTGTTGACAACCTGCCAGGAAAGGTTATTAGATACCATCCCTAAAGCCTGTGCACACTGACCTGTTCCGAGGGAATCAAATGAAAGCCTATTCCCTCCCCAGCCTGGGCCCACCCAGGGAGAAGCAGGCTGGTGGCTTGACAAAACTCGGATTATTCTGTCCAGAAAGCTGCACTTTTAATGGATTAAACATCTCTGTCTTTTGTGGTTGCCTGCTTAAGAAAGAAAATCATTACGTGAAGAAAACGTTGAACTGGTGTATATTTTCATCTTTTGATTCAGAGTCATTTTTCTTTCCTCCCTGCCTTCCTCCTCTCCTGCTTTTCTCCGTATAAAGGAGTAAATTTTGCCTCCGTGATATTTCTTTGGCTGAACATGATTCAGCACCGCTGGTGCTCTAAATCAAGGTAATCAAAATAATCCTGTTCTTTTAATCCAGCCACTGGACCCAACCCTGTGTACTACATATATATTTTTTTCCAAAGGTTTGGCTCTGACATCACTGAAATATTGCAGCAAAATTTCAGGAATAAACCAGCATTGGTCGTTCCCGCTTTCATCTCCAGCCAAACACCCGCAGCTCTCCACAGGCCTCAAAGAAGACCTGGCTGCCTAGAAATGCCCAAGCAGGATTCCTTCTCCAGTGCTGGGCTGCTGCAGGAAGAGGATTCATTTAGGGGAAAAGCTGGAATTAAAGAGTCCAGGAGAATTGTACAGAGGGGAAAAAACCCCACAACAACACAACAAAAATCAAAGAAGATTCTGAGCCAGCTCTGGGCTGGTGTCAACCAGCAAAGCTCTAACAATGTCCAAAGCTATCTCTGTTTGATCCAGATGGAGATTTGACCTGGGATATTCCATCTGAGGCTCCCGTTTGCAATGCAAGGATGTGGAGTCGGTGGTGGTTTTTCCCATGAAGCCCTAAAAATGAGCTCCTGCATTCATTTTCTCCACATCCACTGAGCTCTGCTGATCCACCCCAAGGTCTGCTGTGCTCTCTCCCCTCTCCAGCCCACCCAGGCTGCTGTTGGTCACTTCCACGGGTGGGAGCAGTGGTGGTGGAATGGATCTGCCTCTTGAGGGACTGAGAGGCTGATAAGGAGTGTGGGAACTCCACCAGCAAGGCGGGTAATATTTGATATCCCAGTTTTTGATCTTAGCTTGTGCTCTAAATCTCCTGTTTGCTGTGTGAGTGGCTTTCTCCTCTTGCTTCCGCAGCTAAACCTCCTGGAAAGCAGAAATTTTCAGCTCAGATACAACATTTAATCCCAGCTCTGTTGTTTAAAGGACTAAGATGGTATCTTTATATCGTGCCAAAATGGATTATATGAGGAAATCGGACAAATGTAAGTATCAGTGTAAGATTCCAGCACTCACTGGCGGTGTTCCCAAGTTTTGGACCTTCTTTTTCAGGAAAGAAAACACTTGCTGCCTTCCGTATGACCACTACAGGTGATTACCGCTGTTAAAATTAGAAGCTTTGGTGCCTAAATCTTAAAATGCAGAAAATTATAGATATAGATGTACCTAAATCCACAGGGTCTGAAAATTTTATGCGTGTTCTTTCTGATTTTTTTTTGTGGATATGAGGTCTGGAAATCAGCATGAACAGTTAAAGTTTACTCCCAGTCTCTCTCCACTGATATCAGGGAGGCTGCATCAATTCCTCGTTTGAAACATTGGCTCTGGGAAGTTGCTAAAAGTTCCTGGGAAGGAACCAGCTCGAAGTTTCAAGGAATCTCACTGAGAAGTTATGAGTAACAGGGAAAAACCAAAGGCCAAAGCTGGCTTTCCAACTAACCATTTATTTTCCCAGAGAAGTCCCTTATTAATTTTTATGGTGCATAAATACCAGAAAACGAGACACCATTAATTAGTGACTGGCTTTGGTCTTCGTACTCATTCGGTTCAATCCAAGCCAAACGGGGATTTTTTTCCTTTAATATTTTTTTTAAGAGTCCGAGAAAAGTTCATATGTGGATAGATGGATTTTGGTGTTTATTTGATTTTCTGAGCACGTCTGATCCTAATTTAAATTAGTGCAGTTTTCTTTTCATTCCAATCACTGGGACCCTCTCTCAAAAAGCATTTTTCTTCACTTCTACCCCAAATATTCCAGGACGTGCATCATGGTGCTTTAGGGATAGATAGAGCACCTGGAAGAGTGAATTCTGTTTGGTTGAGCTCTTGACCCAAAATCTGTTGGTTCAACGCAGATATCCATGGGCATCCTTAGGGTGGTAAGAGAGCCCCTTGGGAAGTGCCTTGCTGAGACGAATGAGTGTTGGATGTGCAGTCCCTCTCAGCCAGCATTCCCACTCCAAAAGTAGGAGAAAAAAGGCAGGAGATGATCCCCAGCAGATCTCCACCCTGGATCTGCACAGAGGGCTCCAGCACAAGAAGAATTTTGTCAGCCAGAGTGGCACCAACAACACCTTCCTCCTCTGATAGAGGAATCCTTGGAGCTGACCTTCATCCCTCATCTCTCACGGGGGCTGTCACCCAGAGGAGGATTGGGATGGGCCCCTCATTGTAATCCAGGGAGACACAGATTCCCTTGACCCTGATCACCTGGAGTTTGGAGACGTCCCTGACAGGCCTGACCAATGTGCAGTTTCTCTTTGCTCTCAGTTGCTGACAGGTTTTTTCCTCATGTGGAACTTGTTTAAATGCTTCTGTGGAAGACCCACCCTTCAGAAAATTGCAGATTATCACACCAAGAATCTACTCTACGAAATTCCTGAACCTGAGAGGATTTGAGCGCAATGAGTTATTGGCCACTGGCACTGGTAAAGGATGATGTTTCTCCGAGCCTGCATCTGCCAGTAAATCACACAGAAGTCTGACTTTTGATCTATTTGCATTTTGGAGACGTGCCTTAGGTGCTGTGGTAACCCTTCTGTTGCCAGGCTGTGTTTCAGTGCTGGCTGCAGGGCTGGTTCCAGCAGGACTTCCAAAGGTCCACAGGAGGTATAGAAAGAGCATTCACTGAGTGTCCAGCACCTAAACTCGCCTAGATACCAAGAAAAAAAGTCATATCTAAATATCTAAGCCCAGTTTGGTTTGAAAACCTCGGAGTTTGGATTTGCTGGTGGGATCGCACCCTGTTATGTCTGAACAGTACATCCTCAATCCAAAGCAACAATATCCTCCTGCAGAGACCAAGCTTTGGGTTTGTGTCAAGGTCTCATTGCAGATCCAACACTTCTGCTCCAATTCCCACCAAGTCAGGAAAAGAAATCCACCTTACAAGGTGTTTTTCTGTATCCTCTGCTGTCCCACTGGATGAAAGATTAGATTGGTTACACCTCATGCTGGTTCGAGGTGTAAAATTCTTTCAAAATCTCTCCATCTGGAACAGATTTGTTTCATTTGGGGTGAGGGTATTGCTGGAATGTGGCTGGTTCCAGCTGAGAGATGAGTTACGTTGATCACTGCACAGACGGTCCAACAGCCAAGCTACAAATTTACCTTCCAAATAAACAATTCCTCCTTTTTAAAAATTTTTTAAAATTTTGATTACACAAATTTTGATTACTACCTCTATCAGCTGGAAGAGTGTGCATGTTTAGCTTGAAAAGATGGGTAAGGACTGAAAGTTTCAAAGACTTCTTCATGCCCCAAAAGGAGGAGGTGGGAAGGAGGTAGAATGGACTTTCTCTGCCTCAGTCTGCTGTGGTTTCATCTCCAGTTCTCAGTGTCTCACCTCATGCCCAGATGTTGTGCAGTAAAACCACCATGGAACATCCATCAACCCATCCATGTCGTTGTTTGGTTATTTTTGACCGCTCTCTGCTTAATGAAATAATTATTAAACAGAGGAACTAATTCCAGAAGCCACTATAAATCAGAGCGAGAAACACAGCGCACTGAAAGCATTTTGCCTCCAGGCTCTGCCAACCCTTTGGAATGAGAAGACAATGTAAAACTTGGAGATCTGGGTGTTCAGACCACAGAGCTGGGAAAATGGAGTTGTCTGAATGTAGGGTGGTGAGAAATGGTGTGAAAATTACAGGTCTGAGACTCGAGCACAGCTGTGGAGCACCCAGGGGTATGTGCTGCTCTGGCTTTCTGCTATTCTTGGCTCTCGTAGTCCCTCTGAAGTGGCAGATGACATCTTGAGAGTCTCCATGCGCGACATGATCTGTGTGCTCTGGGAAAACTCCATGCAGGATTAACGTGCTGTTTGCTCAGGAGAAAACCTGGAGGTCTTGGAGAGGCCGAAGCTTGGTGTCATTCAGGGGAATTCATTCCCAGGAGTTGCCTGAGTGGAGCAGCAGGAATTTGGGAGCCTTGGGAAAGGCTTGTGTGTGTTCAGGGTATTCAGAGGGGTAAATGTTCTCTCTGGGCCCTTCTTGCCTTCTCTGCTGTTCCACCCCGGTGCTGGATAATGTGTGTGGGCACAGAGAGCTCTTCCAGAGGCTGGTTTAGAGCCCGGCGCCTTTACCAGTAAGACTGCACTCATTTTTTCAATATTTGCCCAAAATCACTGTTGACGTTACAGTTTAACTGAAGACAGACTCACTTGTGGCTTAGGAGATGTAGGTGCAAGTCCCAAGTGGGATTCTGGACAAGCCACTTGAGCCTCCTCGTGCCTTGGCTGGGCTTTTTTTTTTTTCTCAGAAATGAAATGTTTTGGTTTTAAGCAAAACTGTTTTCGCCTCTTTAAAATGTTTCTCCCTCCCGTTTTTATATTTCAGATGGAAAAATTCTGAAAGTTGGGGTTTGTTTTGTTTTGTTTTCCCGGTTCCAGTTCCTGTTGGAGAGCATTTTTTTGTGGAAGACACTTTTCCCATAAAGTGTTCTGAACTCTACCAGAGGAAAGCACAATATGAGTTCTGTTATTCTTGTGGTGCAGCTGGGGTCAGGACACATTCGCTGGTCACGTAGCCTTACCCAGTGTGCTCTCCTGGAATGGGAATGCTGATGGGAGAGGAGTCCTCAAGGACATGGTTTGGGGTTTTCTGGGTCTATTTGCTCTTTAAACATTTCTAACCTCTTCTTAAATGCAGCCTTCTGCTCCCTTTTTTCAACTGTTTCCAAAGGGAGGCATCCCAAATCCATTCCTCCAGAGTTTTTTTCTGTGTGGAAGTACCACACACAGCTCTCGTTACCCTCCTTTACCTCTCCCCCTCCCCACTCTTCATCCTCTTCCCCGGATCCCTCCCAAACACTTGGGCTTGGCTCATTCCCGAAGCCAGTTTGGTTTTCCTTCAAGGAGCCTTTCCGCAGCTCTTGTTGCAAACCACACATTAGCAAAGCAACGAGCTCCTCCAAGCCTCTGTGCTGTTGTGAATCCAGGAAAAAATAATAAAATTCCTCAAGAATAACAAACATCCTTCCCCCTCTGCAGATCCAGTGAAAAATCAGGATGTTCCCATCCCGAAGCAGGAGTTCATCGGGTCGGCATCCCTGAAATCCGTGGCGTGAGGGGGATTTTCAGGGAGCTGTGCCACAACACTGAACTCTTTTACCGACCCGTTGGTGGATTCACTGTCTGGTTTGGAGCAGAACCCACGACCTGGAAGGGAATGTTTAATTTAGAAGGGAACCTGGAGTTTAATTGTCCTTTGGTTTTGGCTGTGCTGCGAGCAAAGCCCTGGTGTGCGTCTTGCGGAAAGGGAGCAAACCCAAATCTAGTCAGGGCTGATTTGCTTCGGTTTATTTTGTTTAATTCACATGAACGTAAACCAAAAACGGTTTAAAAGTGGGGTGTCTGAGCAGAGGAGCCAGAATGCGATCAAGGAAAGGGACTAAGGAGTGATTTTCCAGCAGCTGGTGGCGATCTCTTGGTGCGTGTTCATCTCTCAGATCTCCAGCCACAACCTCTGGTTTCTCACTTGCCCCCAGACATGATGGGGAGTCAGGGCTCTAAGAAAGGCACGAGGAGCCTTCTTGAGGCTGCAGTAATGAACTCTAATTATTAGTTGGATGTCTGGGTTTCTGCATGGGGATGTATCGGCGCAGTCATCTGCGGAGAGGCAGACTGGAAGGCACACAAAATGTGTGGGATCTGCCTCTGGCTTTGAAGAGAATTCTGTAACTTCAAAAACACCGTAAACTTTCCCAAGAAGTTAATCCCCTTCCTTACCCTCTCTCTCCCCCAGATTGCTTGAATAACATGAATCATTTCACCCTGGACATGGCAGATGAGGAAATTTGTATCTTAAAACATTAATTTTCTATTGGGTTTTTTTCCTAGAACAAAGTGTTATCAAAATCAATTTGTTTCCACGTGATATTTCCATCTTTTTACAAGAAAAACAAATGTCCAGATTAAAACCTCTCAGGAGCTCAACAGCCACCAAGATTCTAACAGATTGTGTCACAGTTCCTTGCTTTGTCACTGCTGCTGGTATAAAAGCTGTAAAAAATAACCAACTCATGGTCAGTGTTGCGGGGTCCCAGTCTGCACCAGTGGGAAAGGCTGTGCTGGAAACATCACTAATTTCTTTTTTTATACGCACCAAAACCTTGAGATGTTCTTCAGGTCACAGGTATCAGTGTTGACTCCCAAATGTTATAAAGTCCCTCCTTTCTTGGTTTTTTGGAGTGTGGGTTTTTTTTTTTTGGCTGAGGTTTTATTGGTTATTTAGGGTTGCCTGTTTCTCCTTGCTCTGCCCAAACCCCTCTTTTTCCCATTTCCTTGTTTATGTGTGTAACAGTACCATGAAGCGAGACTTCCAATGCTCAGACACGTGTGGACTCATTAAATCAGAATCTAACGTCCATATAATGTACACGGAGGGAAATATTTTAGGGAGATAATGGGGACAGAGCTGGCTTGTCATGAACACTGTCACCCTTCAGGATGGATTGGTGGGATGAGCCTTTTTGCTCCCTGGACACAGGGAGATGTTTGCTTGTCTTCCAGCATTATTGGTTGTGCCACAGAGAAAGATAAATTTGGTTTTCCCACTCTTCACTCAGAGGGAAGGGCTGTTCATACAATGTTAGAATGGTTTGCATTGGAAGGGACCTTAAGCATCATCCCATTCCACCCCCTGCCATGGGGCAGGGACACCTTCCACTATCCCAGGCTGCTCCAAGCCCCATCCAGCCTGGCCTTGAACAATTCCAGGGATCCAGGGGCAGCCACAGCTTCTCTGGGAACCTGTGCCAGGTTTCTTCACCTTTATAGTGAAGAACTTCTTTATATTTAATCTAAACTTATCCACCTCTGGCTTCAAACCATTCCCCCTTTTCCTGTCACTTCAGGCCTTTGTCCAGAGTTCCTCTCCATCTCTCTTTTAAGCTCTTTTTAGGCACTGGAAGGGGCTCTAAGGTCTCCTGGGAGCCTCCCCTTCTCCAAGATGAGCAGCTCCAGCTTTCCCAGCCTGTCTTTTATCACTGCCCACCTCATGTCCAGCTCCTCCCTGGCTCTGGCTGGGGCAGCCTTTGCCCTGCCCCCACCTCCTGGGTGATAAATGCTTGATAGGAGTCATAAGCAGATGAATTTTGGGAGAGTGTGAGGAGAGATGTGAAGCCAAGGAGAGGAGGTGAAATTCTCAGTATGATAAATCACTCCAGATCTCCTCTTTTTTGGAAATTTCTGTACGTCCCCAGAAAAAATCCACCCAAATCTAATTTTGTTCCCTTTTTCTTGCCACGTCTCTGCACCTCCCTTGCAGTGACCTCCGTTTCCTTTGGAGCGAAGGAGTTTTGCACAATGAGTGGTATTTTCTCTTCTACCCATCCTTTCCCCATTTTTCAGCCTGGAATGTGGGATTAGATGTTGTAATGTGGCGTTAGGAGCCATAAAGGTCAATATCCTGCCTTCCAAAGTCACTCTTAGGCTCAAAAGGCTTTGTTAACAAAAGCCCCATAACCCTCCCTCGCTGCTTCCCTCTCCCTCATGAAAAAAAGGATTTAGGAAACAGGTCAGGGTGAGAAAGGGGGAGGAAAATAATAATGATCGATAAATTAAATAAAGACCAAGCCTTGTCCTGCCATACACAGGAGTCAGGAGCCCTTTTGCATTTGAGACACCCGGCAATTACCAACTAATCCACTGGGCAAATGCAAGATGGTGCCTCCAGCCATTCTTCCCAGCCCAGCTGTTTTGTGTGGGGAATGTTTGCCGACTGAATTAGGGAACGAGCAGGGAAAATACCCTCCTTGTTTCCCTCAGGGCAGCGGGGTGGCTGCACAAATCTTCGGGCTCTTTGGGCTGCAGCTTTGGGAGGTGGAGGTCGCGGAGCTGCGGGATGTCTGGGAAGGCTGGAGGAGTCACGGTGCTTTCAGGGGAAATTCCTGGGTGCACCTTGGCCCCCTCCCTGCTGGGGGAATTCATCCTCTGCAATTTCATCTGCCGCTGGCCACGGTTCGAGGCAGGCTTAAGAATGAGTCGTGTTGGGGAAGAGGAGGGTGGGAAAGCCCGAGGTGCCGCAATCATGAAAGAGCCTTGCACCGTAACTCAGGGATTTGGCTCTGGAAGCTCTGGCAAGGACAGGTGTTGGCATGGGGAGGTGAGTTCATGGTGAGGGTCGTTTTCCTGCTCCCTGGGGGTTTTGGGAGGACTGAGGCTCCTGAGCACTCGGGAGGGATGTGTGGTCTTGTCCTGATTGCATCCAAGGCTGGAATGGCTCCTTAGCCTTCCTCTGCTTGTTCCTCCTCACTCTGCTAAAGGAGCCCTCTCCGAGGAATGAGGACTTCCACTGCCCTTTGGAAAACAAGGTCCTTCATACCTGTGCCTGAGCCACATGGGAAAACAAAACAGGTTGAATCTGGAATTACCGTGAGGGCCTGAACCGTAGGAAATGGAATACAGGGCCAAGTTCAGCTTTTCCCTTAAAATCCACGGCTGTCAAAGAGATGCTGTCAGTACTTTTTGTTTTCTACCTGGATAATTGAGAAATTTGGTATTTCTTTGTCTAAAGTCAGCTGAACTTTTCAGGAAGCCAAGGAGCTCCAGAGGCAAAGAGATGGGGGTGGCTTCAGAATAAAATTTCTGCTTCATCATAAATCTCAGAAATTGGTCACTGACTCTGGTTTGCTCACCCAGTGTGTTTTCCTAAGCACCAACCTACATCTTGGGAATATTTTTTAGGCTCTGATGGGAAATTTTACCCTGAGTCTGACAGGGTCTAAGATAGTATCGTCCCAAAAATCGAAGAGTTTTTCTGTGGTGAAATGACATTTTTCCATTAGAAAGATTTTCCATCAAAAACAATAATCCAGGAGCCCTTTGGAACCAAGCAAATTTCCAAGTGGTCTTACCTGAGTGGCATTTACAGGTTAATCGAGCAGGATTTTCATGCTCTAATAAGAAGTTTTGATTCTGCTGGGTCAGAAATTTTTTGAAAGGAAAATTAAAAAAAAAACCCCATATCTCCAAAGCATTATAATACTTTGGTCTGTTCACGTTATTTCATTAATAATTTCATAAAATCAGAACACTCCTGCTCTGGACTAGGTAGCCTTGTGCTCGTTATTTGAATTCCTATAAAATTCTAAATTCTAATACCCAAAGATGTCCCATAAAGTGTGAAAATGAGCAATTGTAAGGAATTAAGCTGATACTTCAGGTTTTTTTGCTTGCTTCTTTTCTTGGTTATGGTATTTTAAAATGGAGAATATCCCCTGAGGTTATAATTAATAATCTCACCACTGATTTCTAGAGCTGTGCAAGTGATAGATAAAGCAATAGATAAATAAATCAATATACTGATTTATATTGAATAAATCTATAAACGAATATATTAGAAATACCTGAGACATTAAGAATGTGTCCCATAGACTCCCATCTATCACTGTCCTGGCTTTTTTTGGGAATATCTGCAAAACTTTATCTGTGAGAAACAGTCCACGGCAACACTGACCTACACAAGTCCTGTTTTACACTAAGTTTGGATTGAGTTGGAATATTCGAGAGGGCTTTTTTCTTACTCAGGTTTCCAAAATCCTCATCAGCAATCTGCCGGGGGCTCCACTCCGAGTATTAAAAATAAGTTTAGCACCCAGCTCAGCAACTCCAGCGAACTGCAGCGATCTGGTGGGAGTGACAGCATTTCTCCCACCCAGCCATGGGAAGTGCCATAAAAAGTAGGGAGAGTTTGAAATGAAAATCCGTGATTGATGGTGCTCACGAGGGCCGTAGAGCCAGAATTGCTCCAGTGTTCATAAACTGAGGACATTCCACTGAACGGCTCCGAGGAAAGGTGTCCCTTTGACACCTTGGCTGTCCTCCAGCTCCAACTCCAGCAAGACCTCACACAGGGCCACCGAGAAGCCGAAGGAACACGGAATAACCTGAGCCTGAGGCCGTGGCATGGCAGGACCCGGAGGAATGACGGAATGGTGATTAGTCTGGGAGAATGACTCGTTTCCACGAGCGTTGTGTACAGAGCACGTCTGTGAGCTGGATGCTGTTGGGAATGTGAGATTAAAGTCCTGCACTGGTGGCTTGGAGACCTTAAAGCCTCTGATTAAGCCCGGCACTAATAGACCGCAGCAAGAGCAAAGGAATCTCCTCCATCCTCCCCCACCGGGGTTGATTCGGTGCTGAACTGAAGAAAACAAACCCCAAACATTGTTTTTCTTAATTTATTCTGCTATTGCCTGTCTTGGATCCCTTGGAAAGGGCACAAGTCAAATCCTGTCAGGGGTACTAATTGGGAGAGCAGTAACTAAAAAATTACTGCTCATCTACAGACAGCAGAACTTCCTCCCAGATCTTTCATCTCTTCCAAATCCTGGGTTTTACGCAAGACCTAATGTGGGTTATTCACTGTTTTTCTCCTTGGGAATTTCCAAGGGGCAACTGAAGGCGCACAAATAATTCCAGCTGTGACGGACCAAGGTGAAAAGGAAGGAAACAGAATACACCATATTTGGTCTTCGCGGCAGATTTTGCAGTGTTTTTTTCCTGCATGGCTCATGGGTTCTAAGGAGATGTTTTTGAATCTGGAATTGATCCTCCTAAAACTGGAGCATATAGGAATTTTATGGGAGTGTAAAGGGGATCAGAGGGCACAGTGAGTGTGTCGTGGTGGTACCAGCACCAAGAGATCTTGGGAAAGGATGACTTTGTGCAGCACATCCTGGAGTTGGTGGATGCACTTTGGCTGGGATGATTTTAGGAATGGAATTGTAGAATGGTTTGAGTTGGAAGGGATCTTAAAAATCACCCAGTGTTGTGTTTGTACATTTGAATGTTTGTGTTTGAAGGGAAAGGGTGTGGAAAGATCCTCGAAGGAGTCCAAGAATATGAGCAGGAGTGGCTCATGGGGCACAGCTTCCATCAAGGGCCTCTTCTGCTTCTCCATTGTCCAGGTTGGCTCCAAACTCCGCATGTCTTTGATCCCACTGCAGTTCCCAGGTACATCATCACCCAGAGACAGCCCAAAGCAACTTAATGAAGTAATTAACATCCTTCTCTGATCACTTTATGTGCAGCTAAGCACAGGCTCAGCAGTGTCATCGTGGATGATAGGAAGAGTGCGGTGTAACCTTTTCTTTAATCCCGATTGATCCCACGCTTCCCATAAAACGTGGAATTTAAGAAATTACTCTCAAGAACCAGCTCTAAGTCTAGTCTTAGCCATTATTTCAGATTTCTTGTTTTGCTGCTTTGTTATATTTGTGTTTCTGATCACACCCAGTGTCACTGAGCTGGGATCCAGCTGGGAGTGCCAGGGATGGATCTGGCCACTAAGAGAATTCTCTGTAATTTGCGTTTGCTTTGGAAAGATGGCTGTGAAGGCAATGCATGGAGTCCTCCAGCTGTTATTTGTCTGGATTACACCTGGCTGGAAAAGAAAGGAAAGGTCAGTGTTTGTTGTTATTCCATCTGTGGAGATTCTGAGAAAGGGTCCCGGTATTGACAGCCAAGAGGTGCCACCTAAGAAGCTGGATCCACTTTTGTTGTGGAAAATAGAAAATATCCCTCTCCTGTTTTGTTCTAGTTTGGAGCAGCCTGTTTTGGCCGCGGTGGCCAAAGGCTCCAGAGTGTTGGCGGTGACTGATGTGAAACGAATTTGTGGTCTCAGCCCATTTCCCAGGACACTCAGGGGCTGTGTCATCCTTAACATCCTTAATTGCCCAGGGATTCAGCAGAGAAGCCAAACCCTGCTCTGGTGCAGGGGTTAATTAATGGTGTTCTGCAGGGCAGACGCAGTGGTTGGGAAGTGGGAAGAGGCACGGTGCTCTGACCCTGATTAAGTGTGGATTTGTGGGGAAAGCCATCCCCATTTCTGAACCTCGAGGAAAACCAAAGCAAACCAAATAAAGGAAAGCAAAGAGAATCACAGAACCGTTTTCAGCTGGAAAAGACCTCCAAGATCATCGAGTCCAACCGTTCCCCCAGCACTGCCAAGGCCATGACTAAACCTGGTCCCCAAGTGCCGCATCCACACATATTTTAAATACCCCCAGGAACGGCTGCTCAACCACTTCCCTGGGCAGCCTGTTCCAGTGCCTGACAACCCCTTCAGGGACAACGTTTTCCCTAATATCCAACTTTAACTTTCCCTGGCACAGCTTGAGGTCATTCCCTCTCCTCCTGTCCCTGTTCCCTGAGAGCAGAGCCCATTTCCCCCTGGCTGCCCCCTCCTGTCAGGGAGTTGTGCAGAACCACAAGGTCCCCCCTGAGCCTCCTTTGCTCCAGGCTGAGCCCCTTTCCCAGCTCTCTCAGCTGCTCCTGGTGCTCCAGCCCCTTCCCCAGCTCCGTTCCCTTCTCTGGACACACTCCAGCCCCTCAATGTCCTAAATAACTTCCTTCTCCCCTTCTCCCATCCCATGGCTGGGAAGAGGTGGAATGTAGCTGTTTTAGCCTGATTTTGGTTCTCACCCCAGTCGTACACTGGGGTAAGTGTTTTATGCTCATCCAGATTTGCCCTAGGTTTACTCCCTCAGGGCAGCTGAGGTTGTATTTCATCCCCCGGTTCTTTGGATGGGTGTAGTTAATGGCTGATATCCTCCGGACGCTCACGTATTGTGGTTGGGTTTTAGGGAAGCCATAGGTTTTAGACGATAGAATCAATGATTTGGGTTGGAAAGGACCATAGAGGTCATCTTGTTCCATTCCCTGCCATGGCCAGTGACAACTTCCACTATCCCAGGCTGCTCCAAGCCTTGTCCAATCTGGGTTTGGACACTTCCAAGGATGGGGAATCCACAACCTCTGTTCCAGGTGCAGATGATGTTTGCATTGCATTCATCTTGGAAGGCTTTGCACCCTCAGCCTACAGCCTTGTAAAAGACAGAGGCTGGGAACATCTTTCCTTTGGCCCAGATTTTCCCAGGAGCTTTTCCAAACAGTTGAATTAGAAGTCAATGTTAGTAATATTCCTGTTCACCCATTTATCATTGGATTTATAAGGAAGATAAAGGATTTAGTGCACTGGAGAGACTTTAAGCCTCCTTCTGACAAGTCAGTTGTCTTGCCTCAGTTTCCCCCATGTGAATGAAAAGTCTGTCATTCCTGGTGTTCTAATATCCATTATTTTAAGGACCTTTGCTTTATCATCCTTAGCAGCTTGCCTGGTGTGCTCGAAGTGTTTCAGGCCCTCAGCATTCCACACTTCGTGGTGACAAACACATCGTGGGCAAGAGCACTAAAATTCCAGCAATTTCGCTGACTCCTGTGTCCTGTCCCGTTATTTCAGATTTCAGGAGTTACTGCTCTGCTGTTTAGCACTTTTATAATAATCCCATTCCACTGGGTGCCAAAGGCTCCCAGCCAGAGGTTTCCAGTGGAAGAAAGGAGACTGTTTGACCAGGACAAAATCAAACCCAGGACTCAGCCCAAAATAGAGTCATATCTATTTTGAGAATTTGATTTCTAGTTTTAATTAAGGAAATCTTCAGATGGTCAAAGGAGCCCTGTGGCTTTGCAGCAAGTACAGGAGGTTCTTGGTTCAGGGGTTGGAGACCCGACCCCTCCTCTGTGACACTGTGGTGGGATGGGGATGCTTTCAGGGAGAAGTCATCCGCACATCCCGAGGGTGCTGGGGTTTGTGGGCTGGCTCTGACCACCAGAGGTTGACTGGGAGGGGGAGAAGGGTTTCTGGGATGGTGTCATGAAGGGAGGTGGGACAGTGTCACCAAGGGAGGTTGACAAGACCTTTGTGACATGAATGGGGAGGGCAAAGCGATTTGTCAGAGCCTTGGGGCAAAGTTGAGAGGGATCCTTTGTGTGGTTAAATGCCAGCCCGGCTGGTATTCCAGGCGGGAGGTTATTCCGCTCGGGAGGGAACCCAGCGGCTTGAGGAATGTCCTGTGACAGAATCCACGAGTCATCTGCTGCTCCTGGGAATGGCCCTGCCACCCTCGGCTGCAGCTTGCTGCTGGGTTTGGAAACACTCTCACTCGTTCCCGCGGGATGCAAGGGATACAATCCCTGGATCCCGGTCACCCCTGCAGAGGGACAGAGGTCGGGGCTGTGCCGTGTCACTGCCGTGTGGGGACAGGCTGGGGACAAGCAGCACATGGAGCCAAAGGCTGAGGATTGATGGCAGGGAAAGAGCCCATGGAAACAACGCTGGAGAGGAGAGGTTGAGGATTTTTTGGGAGGGAAATAACCCATGGAAGCAGCGCTGGGGAAGAGAGGCTGAGTATTTTTTGGGAAGGAAATACCCATGGAAGCAACGCTGGAGAGGAGAGGTTGAGAATTTTTTGGGAGGGAAATAACCCATGGAAGCAGCTCTGGAGAAGGGAGGCTGAGGATTTTTTTGGGAGGGAAATAACCCATAGAAGCAGCGCTGGCCGAGGGAGGCTGAGGATTTGATGAGAGGGAAAGAGCCCATGGAAGCAGCGCTGGAGAGGAGAGGCTGAGGATTTGATGAGAGGGAAATACCCATGGAAGCAAAGATGGAGAGGGGAGGCTGAGGATTTTTTGGGAGGGAAATACCCGTCGGAAGCAGCGCTGGAGAGGGGAGGCTGAGGAGCTGTGGCAGCGCTGCCGTGCCTCTGCCAGATGTGGCTGGGATGGATGCAGGGGCATCCAGCTGTTGCTGTGCTCTGGAATGCTCCCTCCAGCTGTTCCTCCTCACCGGCACGGACAAACCCAGCCCTCACCCTCCAAACGGATCAATATTCCCTGCCTCCAACCTCATTCCTTAGGGCCCCTTGACCAGGGTGGCAGTGGGGAAATTAGCTGGGTGGATGTTTTGTTTAATGATGAGGATATATTTGTATAATGACATGTTCAGGTCTCAAATAATGAGCTCAGATTTTTCTCTCCTCCCCCCCCCCCGCCCCGTCTTCTCCTTGCTTTCCAGGGAATGCTGGCAGGTTTGGCTCTGTGCATCATACCACAAAAATCTCACTCCTCCAGAAGAGGGCTAATACACGGAGGAGCTTTCTACCAGGCTGATGTATCCCACATGCTTTCTATCTCAGCTTGGATTTCTTTAGGCCAGACAAAAGGATCAAAGACAGGGAGGGGCAGGGCTGGGGGGAGCTTTAATCCTTGCAGACGTGGAGAGCAGGGCAGCGCAGCGGGGCTAGAAAGGCTCAGACGTAGCCAAATTTAAGGGCTGGTATTTATGATCTGTGCCTAGAAATTGCCTCTGAGGATTGCAGAGCAGCTGGTGTCCCTTTCAGCTGACATTTGTACGGCTGGAACACAGCACAGGCATGAGCAGGGAAGACAAATCATGGACGGAATCGGTGGATGCGGGAGCAGGAAATCAGCGTTGTGTGGTCCAGGTTGCCTTTTTATGGGTTTATGTCATGTTATCTGCAAGGAGTTAAAGCAGGTATTAATCCCAAGGCTGAAATGCTGCTGGGATGGGAATAAATTTAAATGTCTTCAGCTAAATCAGCCTTCAAGGGACACCAGAGAGGCTCTGCTAACAGTGTCCACCTTCCAACAGGTGAATACCTGAGATTCTGCTGTTCTCCAGCTCTGAGAGTTTCCTGCAGTCCCATTCTCCACTTGGATAAATTACCTGGGAAGGAAAACCAGTGGAATTCCAGCAATAGAAAAGAGGATGTCTGTAGGAGGAGTTACCCAAGAGTAGTAATTTAAAATATATTCCAACTCACAAATATTTGAACGACGTTTCCAAACATAACTCACAAGGTTTTCTGTGCTTATTAAACGCTTGTTAAGGAACTGCACCGTGCCTCGTCCCTGAGTTTTGACTGGGAGTCATTAACACCCACTCAGTAACATCTCACATTCCGGGCTCTGGATTTTGAGGCGGTTTAATGTACTCAGGAGACTCCAGGAAAGAAGAGAAGCTGGTGACAAATGAACATCATCCTGGTGACACACATGCCCATCTCCCTCAGTGAGGAAATTCTTTTTCCTGGCCCCTCAGAAAACCAAAAACACAGGTTTTATGCTGAGGTGCCATGTGAGGGTGAAGGATTCAGCAATGCACTGTTGTCCCGAGGTGAGCAATGAGGTGACACTGCCAATAGGGGTTGGAAAAGGGTCCTATTTCCTTTAAATGTGGGGGGTTAGGAGTGTCCCTGCTGCCCACAGATGGCCAGTAGTTCTCAGACCGGAGTCTGTGTCTTTGGACATCTTTATGTAACACAGGATTTTATCCCAGGGATGCACTGGATCGTCTCCAAGTTAGGATCTTTTTCCTGAGTCAATAGAGGAATCCCCCTCTCCAAACCTGTCACCAAACATCATCACGGGTGTCCCAAAGGTGGGAAACCTGGGCCATGGCATGGCCAGCCTTCGGTGGGCTCTTGTCCTGCCTGGACAGCACTGGAGGACACCCAGCAGATTCCGTGGGGGGCGTGTGGTGGCCTTTGGGCTCAGGATCCCTTCATTCCCTGGCCCTGAGAGGGATGATCCCTTTCCACACCAAAGGGATCCCTCTTGCTGGGACACACTGCATCCAGACAGGATAAGAAATGACAGCAGACGTGTGGAAAAGTCCTGCAGACCTCCTGAGCTTTGGGCTGCCTCCTCCTTCCCCATCCCTTCATACAACAGGCACTTCTCCACCCTCTATGTTTATATTTATATTTATATTTATATTTATATTTATATTTATATTTATGTTTCATTTGTGCCACTTTTACTGAGGACGCGAGGTTCTCTGGACCCCGAATCAGACTTGCCAAGTCCAAGAAGACAAAGCCAGGCTTAAGTTGACAGCGTGGAAAGAGGGAAAGAGGAAAGAAGGAAAGAGGGAAAGAAGGAAAGAGGGAAAGAAGGAAAGAGGAAAAGAGGTTCTGCCCCACCTCCTCCCCGTCAGCCCAGCCCAGGTTTTACTGTTCCTTGCCGCTTTATTTTCCTTGCAGGAAGAGCTGGAGAGCTCCATGCACATTTTTGTTCCCTCTGCCCCTGCCTGGGTTGGCAGGAGGGGTTGCTAAGCACTCATTGTGAGTGTTTGTACACACTCAGCACCAGGTTACGGCGAAAATTTGGGAAAGAGTCACCCTGGAGGTGACGTTTTCGTGGATACAAGGTGACTCCCTGAGCAGTTTTCCAGGGGTGCAGGGAAATTCTCGCTCTTTGCAAACATTTGTAGGATTTTTTTTTCAGATAATGCCAGTATTTCTGCTGTTCTTACAGCCTGCCCTATGAAAAGATGTCAGCAGGGATAGGGAAAATCCTGCTTGGAGTAAAAGTGGGAAGAAACCGTGCTTTCAAGTGCTGCACATCATTAACTAAATTCATTTGCATCACCCAGGGACAGGGAGGGGGCATGGAGTAAGTTTATCCCTGCCATTTGTTTGGAAATTGGGAGTGGATGCAAACCAAGCCCCTCTCTCGGGTGCTCTCAGGGTGGAAGAAACCAACACCCCCCTCCCGTCCAAACCTCACTCCAATGTTGCTTGCCAGGGGTGTCTCACCAAATCTGGAAAATCCTAATTCCAGTGTCCTTAAGGGCTGGAGTGGGAGATGGGAAGGGATTCTTGAAACACAGCCTCCTGGAGCCACGAGCAGGGCTGAGTGTGAGAGCGGTTCAGGGGAAGTCTTAACCAGCGGGAGGGCAGAACAACAGCCCTGGTGCTGTATCCCGATCTTGCTTCAGTGGATTTACAGCTGGTTCCTTTCCTGGAATGAAAAGATTAGGATCGCTGGAGCTGCGTGTGCGTCTTCCAGCGAGGAGAAGTAGGTATGCAGCAGCTGTAAAAATAAAGAGCCCTCTCAGGCCATCGTAGTAAAAAGCTTTGGAAGCTGTTGAAGGTGGGGTGGGGTGGGAAAATCCTCAAATTTCCTACCTTTTCTTCTTTTTTTTTTTTTTTTTTTTTGGTATTGTGAATTTCAGCCTGCGAGTTTTGAACTTGCTTTGAAAGAAAAGAAAGAGATTTACATGAAATTGGGGGGGAGGCTTAAAATTACGAAAAGGTTTCTAAATTTCCTTGAACACTCACAAAAATCGGTTCATTTTTGTCTCTTTTGTCTCATTTTGCTGCCCTTCCCAAGAGCCCTGCTGGTGCTGGAGGGCCCGGCTGCAAGGAATCAAGGCCACGAAACCTGATGAGAGGAATTCCAGAGAAAATTGACAGTATTGGACTGTGTGCTTGGTTATGTGGTTAGTTCAGCTTGTATCCATGCCTTGGGAGCTGAAAACCCATGGGAATCACGGAGAGACAATGCAGGTGACCGGGGATTCACCGGTGACTGAACTTGTGATTTCCACTGAAGGAAACCGAGTGGAACCCCGGAATCATTAAGGTTGGCAAAGCCCTCTGAGATCACCACCCTGCAGTGCCAAACCCACCACTGACCCGTGACCCCAAGTGCCACATCCACAGACCTTTGGACACTTCCAGGGATGGCTTTTATCTCACAATGGTGAGAGATGACACCGGGATAAATAAGACCCCTTTTTACCAGGTCTGAGCAGCTGGTAACCCAGCACCACCACAGATGTTCCTCCCAACCCAGATCCAGAATCAGAGGATCAAAGGATTCCTCCTACCTGGGGACGTTCCCAACCCATGAGCTCCAGGGAATGGGATGGTGCCTCCATAGCTGCCAAGCAAAGCGGGTTTTCTCGGGATAAGCAAACCATGGTGATGTCCATCATTAATTTGGTGATTTTTCTGGTGGAATTAGGCTTTTCTGGAAGTGAGAGCTCCCCACCTAAATGCAAATGCTTAATTCCAAGCCCCTGAATTTCCTCGTTTGATACCAAAACCAGGGAGGAACTACAGGGAAAGTAGAGTGGACTGAAATTGTTTCTTCCCAGAGATAATTTTATGGAAATACCCCTCTTGTCTATCAATAAGTGAAATCTGCCAATGTCTTTACACACTGAGGCGAAATTATTAATTGTGAACTTACTGGCTCATTTATTCTGCCTAATTTTGGGCCTCTTCTGCCTCTTTGTGTACCTCTGGATGTGCCCCTTTGCTCGGGTGGGTGTGGCAATTCCTTCCAGGAAGGTGCGCCTGGCTCCGAGCTGCACGAGGCTCCACACAGGCAGGAGGACACCACAGCACGTGGCACATTTGTTCCTCTCATCTTTGTTCCATTCATTTTCTGGGAATGGAGGCCTGATATCCTGGTACCCAAATACGCATCCAGAACCCCCCCTGACTTCCAGAGACAAGTGCCATCTTCTACAGGAAAAAAATTCCTCATAACACTTAGGGAAAGCTGCCCTTGGAAAGTTTCTTTCTGACTTGTGTCAGCAAGAAATCAGTTTATTTTGGGCATTTCCATGCCCTCCCAAAAGTCCATGTTAAAATTCCTCATCAATCTTCTTACAATATTATTAATCAACATTTATTTTAAATACAGAAGGACAGTTCTGGAGTTTGCAGAATTATTTGTTGTGCAAAGACTTCCCCCCCCCCCCCCATTTATAACTTTTCACAGCCCCTCACAGAATTTGTTGAGCAACCCCTGAGATTCGAGGCTGGTTTGGACTCGGGCCTAGAAAACAAGCCAAGTAGGATAAATAAAATAAAACATCTGGATGTCTAGCCATAGGAACATCATCAGATATCCTCTGATTCCAAGGGTATCTTGTGTATGGAAGGTAATAATCTGAAGCATTGGGCTGTTCATAACACATAACTCTCCGAAAGAATGTGGAATGAGACACGAAATAATGTTGATCTGTGTTGATTGTCTCGAAAATTTACTGTGGAAAATCATGAGGTCTGTAATGAATAGTTGGATCACTCGAACAAATGTCTGTGCCAATAAAACCTAAACATACATTTAAAAAACAAAGATAACAGAAGTCAGTCTCGCTGAGCAGAGATGGAGGGAACAATGTGAAGGATAAACACTGTTGAAAGGGGGAAAAAGGCAAATAAGGTTCTAATTAGGGGGAGGGACTGAATAGATTACACAGAAAAAGATAAAAGCAAGGAAACCTAATTGGAAACACAGCAGTGTGGTATCAAACCATCCAAAATATGTTATCTGGGACAAATGGGGGTTTGGATCTTTCCACAGCGAGGAAAAAGGTTGATGCTCTGGAGTTTAGGAGACAGGAAGCAGAGAGAAGAAAAAAATATTAGTCAGGGCTAAAATGCCCATTTCCCAACTTGAGAAAGGCCATGCAACCCTTCCCCCATGTGGAAAACTGGGATTTCTTCCTCAATCCTCGTGGAAATACAAGAGCACGGAGTGATGTTCGATGTCCAAGGTGTCCATCAAAGACCTGCAGTTTTTTCAAGTCTTTCAGTGCTGGTGAAAATAAAACCCAAAGTTCAGCCTGGTGACTTCTCCCACGTCTTCTCTCCATGGTGGCCCAGGAACAAGGAGAATTTCCCTGGGTTTGGCCAACCCACTGGAGATATTAACTATGGGTTTCATGGTGTGGTAGCAGGATGCATCAGTGAGTGTTGGTCAAAATAGGATGGAGAAAGACTTTATGTTCAGTTTGGTGTTTGAACAGACACCTTATCGAGGGCTTTGAGGCTCCTTTTGGGATTCAACCCTAAATCCAGGTTCTGAGGAAGGATGGACAACTGAAGGAGCAGGAAATTGCTCTCCTGAGATTATGGCACCTATGTTTATCTTACGTGCTGCAACTGGAGGCTGGAAAATGTTTTTTCTCTGGAATATGTTTGCTGTCTGGAATATGTTTGTTTTCTGGAATATGTTTGTTCAACCCCCAGTACTCCGTGGAGTTTTTCCTCCTTGGTGTCCTCGTTGTCAGCTTCAGAATAAAAAGCACAAAAAAAGTGGCCCATTTTCCCCCAAATTCTTTATATTGAAAGAAAAGGGAAGCTATTAGAACTTGGGAAACTCTCTGGTTAATATTGGCTGCCTTTCCTCACTTTCTGTCTCCCAGGGTTGTGGTTTCCTTGAATTAAGGTTCCGATCTTGAGTTTTGATCCGTTGAGAGTGAGCAGAGGTTCATGGGACCCATCAGGTGCCCCAATCCCGCAGCAGTGGGTTCTTCCTTTGAAGGGCCGTTCACAGCTTTGGAAATTAATTTTTTAAAAAAGAAAATCCCTTTTCCAAATGGCTCCAGGCAGGATTGGTTTGGATACCGGGCAGTGCTGGGCAAATTCACCCCTTGCCGAGGATTCTCCTCATGGATTTGGCTGCTCCCTTTCCAACCAGCACTGCCAGGCAGTGCCAGCTCCTCAGGAATTTCAAACACAGGCATATTTGTGGTCATTTCTCCTTATTTCATATGGCCTTGCTCAGCAGAACTTGGAACACATTGGCCTCATGGATTTCTGGCAGGAGGCTGGAGAGCTGTGATCCCTCTAGGAACAGTCTGTCTGTCTGTCTGTCTGTCAATTCTATCTCTATTTTAAACAAGCTCAGCTGTGCCTGGGGTGGGAAATCTGCCTTTGCTTCTCAGGGATCCACATCCAAAGGCTCATCCCCTCACTTAGGAGCAGCTGCCCTGGTTTTCCTGATTTTCCCGTTTATTTTAGTAAACTGGGATCATCTTTGTCATGAGTCCCCTTCAACCTGCTCCATGGATAACTTCTGGAGAGAAGCTGCCTTGCATTTTTGATATTTTAGAAAAGAAAATAAATTAAAAATTTTGAACGTGGCCTTTTCCTCTGCTGTGCTATTCATAGCAAGTGTGTCACAGATGCTTTTCACTCCTTCCCCCCTCTTCCTTTTTTTCACCCTAAATCTTGATGAATAAACAGACAAAAAGAGGACAATCTTAGCCCTCCCTGCTGTGTTTTTGAGGGTCAGTGGATAATTAAAACTTTCCAGCACAGTTCACAGCACTTCTGGGGTTGTAAAAAGCTCTGATTAATAACGTGGAAATAAACGTTCACAGCTCTGTTCGCCCCGTGATGGCACCAAGTGACCCAACCACTCCAGAGCTGACCAAAAAACCCAGCGAGCCAATGGTGAAACATCTCTAAATAAGGAGAGAAAAGACGAATTCTAAAAATGAACGTTGTCTCATCTCAGCATGTGGGAAACTTTTTGAGGTTATTGCTGGGGGCCAAATATAAAAAGCAGCTCTCCATATGTTCTCGTGATAGATTCGAAGCAGGGGACCACGCTGTGGTTGAGGTTTGCAGCTCAGATATGGAGTGATCCAGTCGCAGAAAAATTTGGCGCAGCAGCCAAAGGTCGGGAGCGGCGACGCAGACACAAATGGAATGTTGGGAGGCAGGACAAAGGTTAGGAAGTAGCAGAGGGATCAAACAGCCTCAGGAGCAAGACCTGAACACAACGTCTGGAGTGACTCATCCATGCACTGTTCCCGGCAGGATATGGGATGGAGTTTGGTTTTAGATTGGATATTAGGAAAAATTTATCCATGGAAACGGTGGTCAAGCATTGGGCCAGGCTGCCCAGGGAAGTGGTGGAGTCACTCCTGTCCCTGGAAATGTTCGGAAAACCTGTAGACAAGACATGGTTTGTTGGTGGATGTGGCAGTGCTGAGGCAATGGTTGGACTCGATGATCTGAGAGGTCCTGTCCAGCCTTTGTGATTTCATGGTTGTCCCCTCATGGTTCAGCCCCTCCAAGCTGAGTTTTCCTGGATTCTTGGTGGGAGCTGGCTTGGTTTTCCAGGCTCTCTCCAAACCCCTGCATGTGGGATCCTCAGTCACCTATACTGATGGTCTTCCTTTCCTCCCACTTCCAAGACAACACTTTCCCTGGAAGCCAGACCACAGCACAAGGAAATTCGCATCAGGAGAGGCTTCAGCTCACCTTGTCCAACGTCTTGCTCAAAGCAGGGTCAGAGATGAGGAGAACTCATGGCCAGTGAGAGGTTGGGTGGGATGAGCTCTGACTCTATGCTCAGTTTTTGTGAAAGGACGATGAAAAGGGACAAAGGAAAAGATTTCTTATCATCTGATATGAAGGAGAGCCTTTCATGAGTCAAGCACGGTGTCATCCCACGTGTCACCCCCAGCCCTGGGACAAGCAATGACGCCAGGCTGGCAGAATTCCTTGGAACCACTGGAAAAGCCACTGGTTTCAAAATGACCCGAAGCTATGAAGAAGAGCCCTTGTTTCCTCTCGTTCTGGGGATTCTGAATTCAGCATCGCTCATCATTGACAGGGAACGAAACCAAAAGATGGAAATCTGGGAGCACAATGACAGATCCAGAGCTAAATTAAAGGACAGAGCTAGTGCTGAAGACAGCACTGGGTAAGTCTGGCTGCTCTAGGAAGTGTTTTCAAGGTCTCCACTGCTACAAAATTACAGGTTTTTTGTGGCTTGTTGCACCCTCTGAAGTGTGCAATGGCGCCATCCTCATTCTCCAAGTGGAAACTGGGGCTGGTACAAAGGAAAGAGGAGGTGTAATGTTCATTTCAGTTAATATTATCCACCTAAATGAGATATCTTATATAAATTAGTCTTATATTTATTTTTTTTCCTTTGGGGGCAAGTTAACTGATTCCACAGGAGCTTGTCACAAATTAATCTTTATCAGAGCATCCTTCTGAGGATTAGAAATGGAAGAGAGGTGAATCAAAGTGAGCTAAACACTTCATTTTAGAACATTGCCTCTGATTTGCAAACCTGTTTTGCTGAGAATTCTTTTTCCAACATTAAAGCAATAATTTACTCAGCAATAACAATGACAGAAACATCCAAATTAGTTAATTATTAGGCCTTGTACACTCCAGGTTCTGATATAAACTCATTTTCCCCTTTGAAGCCTGTAATTTTCATTCTCTGCTCTTGATCACAGGCTTCTCGCTGGGAGCAGACGAGGCTTCAGAACTGGTTACCAGGCTTAGTGTGATGGGCGCCCTTAATGACTCCTGCTCAGTGATTTTTCCAGCTTTGTTAACTCCACTTGACGTCCCGACCTGCTTCTCCCAGATCCACAAAGCTGCCACGTCTCCTTGGATGTCTGTCTTTGCACAGAGCCCTAAGATTTCTCTGAGGCCGAGTTATCAGCTGGTTTTCATCTCATTTCGATTTTTTTATTATTAATTTTTTTCCCCCCCAGCTTTCCTGGGCTTTTGTTTAGATCCAGAAAAATCAGTAAATATCCCAGCAAAAGGCATTCCTGGAAGGTTGGGGTGCATGGAGCCACAGGAGCCATTAAAAGTGTCTGCAGGGCACAGTTCCCAGGCCGTGGACGTGGGGGTGGGATTTCTCTCATTTTAATATCAGATGTCTGCGAATTATTGAAGTCTGTGCAAGTCACTCAGTTCTGCCTTTACAGCCTCCAGACACCCCTTCCCTCCCCGGCCTCCAGGTTCAATTTCATTCAAGGCCTCTATAAACCGGTTTAAAAGAAAAATAAAAGCAAAGCAAACCAACCAAAACCACCCAAAATGGGTTTTCCTTTGCAGCAGGTAGGCTTTGAAGGCTGTCAGACAGAGCTGTCTCTGGGCATCTCAGGGATTTTTAAAATCAATTTTACTTCCAGCTGCTCTCTCCTCTCCTATGTTTTCCCTCACCAGAGACTCTCTTAACCCCAGCCCATTCCAGCTGACTTCAGGCCCTGCAAGTCAAATAAAGAGCAGCTACATTTTCAGCAAAGTAGGGTCAGTTCTGGTTTAATTCAAAATGGAAAGCCAGGTGCTTTAAGTGCACTTTGCAAGAGGGGGTTAAGTTACAAAAATAAACTTCCTCGCCCTGGCACAAGCTCGTGGAGAAGGAGCGAAAGAAAAATTATGCTCATCCAATTCTATACAGCTTGGCAGGAGATGGGAAAAGCAGAGCAGTGTTTCTAGGAAAGCTCAGGGAGAGTCACTGCTTAGAAAGCTGATCTGGTGAATTTCGCTTTTTACTTTTTTTTCTTTTTTTTTTTTCTTTCCTGGATTCTCGCAAAACCACACAGGCCAGGAGGGATTGACTGCAGTGTCTGCCACAGTACACCGGTCCAGAAAGAAGCTTTGTGTGGATGATGCTGTGTGTGCTGAGCGTTTCTGTGGCCCTGTTTGAAGAGATAAAAAGAAAGTCCTGGAGTGCAAAGAGCACCAAAATCCTCTTAGAAGTTCCAGCCACGTGGGAAGCCAGACACAGCCCATGGATGTCTTTATCTATACTGGCAGTTAAAAAAATATTTAAGTTATGACCATAAAATGAGAGTCAGGTCTCTCCAGACCCCTCGGAAAGACAAGGATTGGACTGGGAGGTGTGAAACCCATCCCATTCCACTTTTCTCTCAAGCTCTTCTCTTCCTGCAGAGCATCTGGACCTTCTCCAGGTGTCCATGGTCCTGGTTATCCAGGAGCACTCGTCCAGGTCTCTGCTCCTGCTTTTCCAAGGAATTTGGTGCGCACTGATAAAGAGGGTTGGGATCCTTGTGGGGTTTTGCTTCACGTCCCTGAGCGCTGGATGATGGGGCTGGGACTTTTCTGGTACAGACATTGACTGTGATCCTCTGGAATAGGTGGAATCCAGGGGAACAAGGATTCCTTGAGCATTTTTTTCCTTCATGACCCCGTCAGCAAAATGGAAACTCGCGGAGAATTAATTTATGGATATTTGATATTCAGAAATAAGTACGATGTGGATAAATCAGCAAATGCTGATGTTTAAAGATAGCTCTGCACAAAAACAAAGCTTCATGGGTGCTTTGGCTTTCAGGAGCGTCTCAGACGGTGTTGGACACCTTTGTTTGGGCAAGGGAACAAAGGCCTTTAATCACCGTGACCAGCTTGGAGAAGGGGGAAATTGCCCTCCCTTTAAAAAAGCTGGAATGTTTAAAATCAGTTCCAACATATTGAAGGCCTGACCATGCCCTCAATCCCACTGGGAAGATGGAGCAGTAATCACAGGACTTTTTCACATAATGAAGGAAAAACAAGGTAAGAGCACATGGATACAACCAGAATGGGGAAATCCAGGGATTGTAGGAGTTGTTGTCCCAGTCTTTACCTGGAGGGATTTTTAGGCATCCCTCACTGTGGAAGACAGGTAAATAGGAGGAAATATCAGGCTTCTTTTAAAAAGAAAATCAAGCCTTAATCCTCGGAGGTGCAGAAGAAACCTTAAAGAGGCAAAATGGAAAAAAATTCCAGTACGAGAAGGCAAGTAAAGAGCCTACACTTGTTTTTGCAGAAGTCTGATGAAGTTTAAGTCCATAATAAGCCTGGGGTGGGAAGGCAGCGAGAGGGGCTGACTCATGTTTTTTGAATGTTTGGGGTTAGCACCAGTGTGTTTGGCGAATTCTTCTGTATACTTAATATGTGTGAAGGAAATTATAATTGGTCCATAGATGATTTGTTAACTAAAAATAGGGGCTAAAGCTGTAAAAATATTTGTAACATAAAATTTCAGCAGCTCTTCATCATTCTTTAGTGCTTTCCCCCAAACGCGTTGCGAGCTATGGGGTCTCTAAACACCTCTCCAGGGTAATTTATTGGAGGGCTGATGGCAAAGCTGAAGATGAATTTCAGCACTTGGGGTGAGATCTGCAAAGGCAGCTGAACCAGACGAGGACCTACCGAGGTAATGGGGCAACTCCTTCTCCATCACAATGTGGAATTCCCTCGCTGACCTCGGTGTTGTCACCCTGCCAGCACCTTTTGTGCCATTAGAAATCTGTATTTCTGAGTGAGGGAGCAGCAGCTGAGGTTTGGCTGTCTGAACGATCTCCCCTTGGTGTCCCCAAAGCAATAAACTCATCCCAGGATTTGCTAATCACCATTTTATCTTTACATCCCTAATTTTCCATGTCTTTTCCATATTTTGTACAACTTTCTGCCCGTGTTTCGCCACTTCTTCCTTTCAAAAAAATAACGAAAAAAGCTTCTTGGACACCTCTTTTTCATGCAGCCCAAACAGGAATGTTCCCAGATGTCCTCAGCAAACTCTCCATGAGAGAGGAGCCTCGAGTGAGTCAGCCCTGTGTGGTCTCACTCGTTACGTGGCACATCACCTCATTTTTTTGGGTACACGTAGGGAAAGTCACAGGGTGAAGCTGGAATTGATTGAAAGTCCAGTTGAACTTGGTGGAAAAATTCCTCTCTTGACCTTCCCAGGCTCTGGCTGCTTTCCAGGCTCATGATGTTCACACCTCCTTAATGCAACCCCCGGCACTTGAGTCATGTCGAGCTGGGGCGGGGGAAATGTCAGGTAATGCGGCCTCAGCAGCCACCCTGGAGGAGACTCAGCTTTTCCCAGCTCTGCCACACTCCAGCCTGGAGTTTATGACGTGCTCCCTGTCCCAGTGCATCCCAACCAAGCAGCGGATTTTGCTCTGCCTGCGACGGGAGATTGCGGAACGTGAGCTGCCCCCAGCACCTCGCCCTTGACCTCAGCCTTGCTCCTGCTCCTCTCCACCAGCCCTGCCCCCTCCCAGCCATCCCCCCTTCCTCTTCCTCTCCCCAATCCCATGACAACGCTGTGGCCGGCTCCAAAAATCTGTCAGCTGGAGTTCCTACTCCCTGAAATTATGGGCGATGGTTTGAGGCCTGCTCAGTGTTACCTCCCTGTCACTTCTCATTTGCCCTTTAATAGGTGGATGAACTTGAGCAAATCCCACAAATTCCTCTGCTTTCCTCTTTTTGCCTTTCCATCCCATCTCTCTTTTGCTGCTCTGCCCTCTCAACCAACACCTTCTCTCCCTTCAAACCCAAGTCAAAAATCGAGGTTAAAACCACTGTCCCTTAACCAGTTTTCACGTGTTTGAAAACTATCTCGACATCAAGGGTGTTTCTTCTTGCAGAAGGAGTGGAGAGCTTGGGAGGGAATTTATCTGGCAATGGGAGCACCCTGCTAACAGTCAGCTCATTTCATTTTTAATTTCAATCTCCACGATGGGATCATGAAGGAAAAAGCTGAAGAAATCCTTGTCCCCCTTGCAGTCACCTATTCCATGGGTCCAGAGCAGATGCCTGCACCAGAGGCAGACACAGCCTCCACACCCAGCATTCAGCAATGGAATTTTTTCCTTTAGGGGAATTCTGCTGCTTGAAGGCACTGGATTGAATTACAGGACACGTCTTTACTTGGGATGAAATCAGAAGTTACTCAGATCCACATGACCTGATGAGCCAGCTCTCACCTATCCAGATAATTATCCATCCATTCCCTCCCTGCATTACCAGGGGATGCCCAGCATGGCCTGGTTTGAGTAGAACTGTGTGACTGATGTCAAAACACGGAGGAGTAATTTGGAGGAGAGACGTTGGAATCATGGATGAACCACAAGCTGGTTGTCCCATGGATGGAATGTCACAGCAGTGTGGGAAGCCAGTGTCCAGCAGTGCTGGAGTTGATGGTTTCCTGAAGTCAGAGATCACAGGAAACAGCGAATTCTGTCCCAGATGGACCCAATAGATTGTTTGTTGTGACCCTCAGGCTTTAAACTGAGAATAAACTGACATTTTATTAAGTAAAAAAATTATTAAGCAAAAAATAATGAAATAAGTATTTTATTAAATAAAAAAATTTATTAAATAAAAAACCTCTCACATTACGGTTTTACGTTTTGCCCAATTTTTCAAGAAGCAAGGCCACCATTATCCATCGTCTTTGCATTGGCCTAAAATAAAAAATAATATTTTATTGTTTTCTTTAGAAAAGAAACATCACCCAGCCATCATCATCCCCATCCCTGGAGGTGTCCAAGGCCAGGCTGGATGGGGCTTGGAGCAGCCTGGGATAGTGAAAGATGGAATGAGCTGATCTTTGAGGTTCCTTCCAACCCAAGCCATTCTGGGATTCTATGAAAGGTGGTTTTAGAAGGCAGCATTTGGTTCTGGATTTCTGCAGTCGTGACCCATTCAGAGCTCCCATCCCATCAAATCCCCTTCCATCCACCGAGGAAGGAGGGAATTCAGACCATGGAGTTTGTCCTGCTCAGCCTGTGGCAGATTGTTGGGTTTTCTGGAATCTGAGCTCGTTGGAGCGTGTGACGAAGGGCTTTAAAAAAATCCATTTGATTTTATTGTTGAATTTATCAGGGTTTAATAACTCACCTGGGTAAAAATCAAACCTCGATGATCCTTGTGTGTCCCTTCCAGCTCAGGAGATTTCATGATTCGATGATTGTCTCAACAGCATGGCTGGTAAAAAATTAAATTAATTATTTCCTTAATCAAAACCAACAAATATTTCAGTTCTTTTGGCATAAATGTGACTTTTTCTTCTGTAATTAAAGATGTCCCTTGACTTCCATGTGAGCACTTAAGCGAGGGCTTAACCTGCAGCTCATCCTTGGATTCTTTGCCGAACCAAGGTTTTGATACCAATTATTTTTCTGCTTCCCCCTCATCATTTCTCATCCCTTTCCTCATCTGCTCCTTCTAATCTCACCTTGTTTTGTATAAATAAACCCTAAATCGATGTCATTTGTCTTTGCTATGGATAATTGTTTATGTTGAACCAGTTTTGCTGTTTTGTTAGAGTTGAAGGCAACCTGAAAGATCCAGGTGCAGAAATCCGGAGCTCAGTGGCTTGAAACCAACATGTGGATGGATCCAGTCAAATTCACATTAATTAACTCTACTTCTTAACTGTTCTCCTGCATTTTGTCCCCCCACCTGCTGCTCCTTTGTTAAATAAAAACATTATCTTGGTTCACGCTGTTTAAATTTGCTTTTAGGCTGACACAGAACTGAGGTGGGTTTTGCTTGGCAAAGCAAAATATTGCAAAGATTGCTGAAAACTGTGATTTCCATGTGATTTTTTTTGTTTTTGCCCTCACAGGTGAATTCAACCCAGATCTAAAAATGAGGCGAGTCTAATTTCAACTCCTGACTACTTTATCAGTAAAGTGACAAATTTGCTGGAGAACAGTTTCCTGAGGATATTTGTTTTCTTTTCCCCACTTCTGCTGAGAGTTGGGACATTATTTTTCTGTGGAAAGGCCACTTCCAGCTGAAACAGCTCCAGGCTTTGCTAAAATATAAATTTGTTTAAATGACTTCTACAGAAAAAGAAATAATAAAGACACCCTCTGAAAAGAACAGGACCTCGATCAAAATTTGGTTCCTCGGGCTTCATTAACAGCTTTGCCACAAATTCCCTCTGTAACTTGGGAATGTGATGTTACCTCTTTACCTTATTTATGAATTGAGGGAAAATACGAAAAAATGCTGCCTTTGTCTCATCTCTCTGCGCTGGCCATCCTGCACTGATCTGTACAGGTTTTGTAATAACTGTGGGCAATTGAGTGTCACTTAAGGGTCCCTTTATGAAGGCAGAATAGTGCTTACATTTATATTCCTGTATATATAAGAATCCAGCCTTTCATCTCTTGGTGCCTTGATCTGTAATGACCATGAGAATTCCTGCTTTGTCCCTGAGCTCTTTGATCCAGGGAGATTTCCAGCTCCATCACTTTTGGGAGTCCCTGGCTGAGTGAGGACTTTGTTCTTTGTTGGGCCTGCCACAACATTCCCTATTTCCTAAAACACAGCAGATGTGGAAACTCTCACTGTAAGGTAGGGCTGGAACCACCCCTGGCCCATTCAGTGTCCAAAACTCAATGGCTTCCTCTTAGAAAGTGGCAATTAAAATTATGTATTATTGACACGGTTCGGGGTTTTGCCCCTGGGTGATTTTCTGAAAGCTGCTGGAGAACAGAAGAACCCCTTTCCTTTCTGACTTCTCTGCCACGCTCATATTTCACAACAGCAACGGCTCAACCTTTCTGCACAGATGGACACACAGAAAATTGCCAAGGCTGGGACGTGCCTTCAGCAGAAAATTGAGCTGTGCTAGCTTGGATCTTCTTTTGTGCACGTGAACCAGAAGGAGAAACCACATTTGCTTTTCTGCAGAATTTAAATCCTGTTTGGGATAGAGGAAGAAGGACCCCCAATGGAGAAACGAAGGGTGGGTGCCACCATAGGTCATCATTACAAAATAATAATATAAATTTAATAATAGAAAAGATTTTCTGCTCCAAAATCATGCTCCAGGCTCCATCAGCTCCCCTGCCTGCACTCAAATCCCTTCTGCCATCAAATCCCAAGGTTCAGATGAAGTGTCCTGGTGCAGATCCATCTCTTTTTCACTTCTCAGAGCCTGGCAGTCCCATGATGATGCTGAAGTGAATTGGCCAAAGATAGAAAAATCGCCAGCTTGCTCTTAAAATATTTTCCTATATCTTCCTCTTCACCTTCAGAATATAGAATAATAATTAAAATATATGGGAACGAGGAAAAGAAAAGCAGCTAAGCAGAAACTACATTTTACTTCCTGATTTCTTGCTGATGAAATTACGCCGCCATTCGGGGAGAGAAGGAAAGGAAGAAAATAATTTTTTTCTGTGCATTTTCACCAACTTAAACTGATTTTCTTTTTGAGTAGTTAGTACCGTGAGACCCAGCATGAGACACAGTGATGCTGAACATCACTTTGCAGTGCATGTGCCTGAGCACATGGTTAAATCCCATAGCCTGACACAAACCCCGAATAATTATAGGCCAGACCATAACCTGAAAACTATTTGGCCACAGACAGATTTGTATCTCCCTGGCTTAGCGACAGGAGGGAAACCAGGTCTGTCCGCCCCAGATTTCCACCTGTGAGTGATTTACCTGCCTCACTGGGAGCTTATGAGGCAGCTCTAACAATCCCAGACTCCTGCCAGCCCCTTTTCTCTTGGAACTTAGCAGCTTTCCCAGGGAGGGTTTCTCCAGCCCCTTTTCCCCTGGAATTCAGCAGCTTTCCCGGGGAGGGTCTCTCCAGCCCCTTTTCTCCTGGAACTCAGCAGCTTTCCTGGGAAGGGTCTCTCCAGCCCCTTTTCTCCTGGTCTCTCCAGGACTGTCTCGCTGCTGTAAGCTGAGCCAGTCAGGCAGGAGGTTTTAGGCTGCCTGAGGAATTCGGAGGAAGGGTTTCTAAGCTCCTCAGTGCATAAGCCATGCGAGCATATGGCCATAAATCCCATAAGCTTGGGCACTTAGCGGTGATACAATAGCACTCGATGGGCTCCTCGGGATAATGCTGCTCTAATGGAAGGGGGATGCAGCAGGGAAGGGCTGGAGCCTCGGGGGCGGCTCCACGGGCTTCGCTGTCTCGGGAAAAGTGGCAAATGTCCACTTTCCGCCCAGCAATTCCTCTGGGCAGCTGCTCTTTGGAGCCCCTGACACAGAGACGGTTTCTCGGCATCGGCTGCCAGGAGGAGGTTTGGGAAGAGCGGTCCTGATGTCCCCAGGGCACAGATGAGCTTTCCCCTTGCCTTCCCCTCTTATCCCTCGGCTGAAGATGAAGAGCCTGTTCATCCCTTCCTGCTCCTCCAAAGCGGGGCTCAGAGGATCAGAGGATCACAGAATATCCTGAGTTGGACGGGACACACCGGGATCATCCAATCCAGCTCCTGACCCTGCACAGGACGATCCCAGAAATCCCACCCTGGCCCTGAGAGCGTTGTCCAAACACTCCTGGAGCTCTGGCAGCTTTGGGAACGTGACCATTCCCATGGGAGTGCCCGACCACCCTCTGGGGGGAAAGAACCCGTTCCTGACATCCCACCTAAACCTCCCTGGCACAGCTCCGGCCGTTCCCTCAGGTCCTGGCACTGCCACAGAGAGATCGGAGCTGCCCCTCTGCTTCCCCTCCTGAGGAAGCTGCAGACCGTGATATTTAGGCTCTGCGTTTTGCGTTGGGTGCCGCGAGCATCGGCGTCCCAAAATGCCACCCCTCGTGCCGAACACCAGCCACCAGAAAGGATTTTCTTTCCGATTCGCTTCCATTTGGTTACGAGCCGATCGTGGCATTTCCTAGCGGGGCTTGCTGAGCAGCACCACCCCCTTCCTCCCCTCTCAGATGTCCCGGGGCTGAAGGGGCTAATCCTTTACATTAACCAGCCTATTAACCATTGTGCCTGTAAAAACACCCAGCCTGTCACAATGACTTCTGGCTCTGTTCCCTCCTGCCCATCAACTTGATCGAAGATAATGTGTAAGGGGATAGCTCGGCCGCTGCGTGCTGTTGACACTGGGAAGAAAGATCCCGGGGCTGAAGTGCCACTCAGGTTACAGATGAGCTGGAAAATCCACCCACTCCTGAGAGTGGTGACAGCTTTGTACACAAACTCCTGCTGCCCGCGATCCCGCGATCGCAGGGGCTGCAACTCCGCAAGCGCTTGACAGGCAGGGCTTTGAGGGAGCCAGCAGGGACAGGGGCTGGGGGGATGCTGCTGGGGCCCGCTGGGCCAGCTCTTTTTAAACCTTGGTGTTGGAGCATGAGTGGAACAAGTTATCGGCTTAAGAGAAACCAAACTCGGGGGTCTGCTCACCCTTCTTTTTGGGCTGGGCAGCACAGGGGGCAGTGGCGGAGCTGGACGAACAACAGCGTTGTGGTGGCTGTGAGTTGCTCTTGGAAATACTCCAGGCTGTGGTGGATGATTCCTAAAAGCCATCCCAGTCTGCTGCCAGAATTCTGGCATCCCAGCCACAGCATCGGGGCCAGCAGTGTCCCATCCAGGACACCAACACTCCACAGCTTCGCCTCACAGCAAGAGTTTTATAAATGCTTCAATATTAACTTTTTTTTTAAACTTTGCCAGCTGGGTCATCTCTTTTTAAACCTTAATGTTGGAGCATGAGTGGAACAAGTTATCAGCTTAAGAGAAATCAAACTTGGGGATCTGCTCACCCTCCTTTTTGGGCTGGGCAGCACAAGGGGCAGATGGAGGAGCTGGATGCACAACAGTGTTGTGGTGGCCATGAGTTGCTCTTGCAGACACTCCAGGCTGTGGTGGATGATCCCTAAAAGCCATTCCTGAGATGTGTGGCAGAGTTTTGGCATCCCAGCCAAGGCACTGGGACCAGCAGTGTCCCACTGAGAAGTCCTGCCTTGTCCTCTCTGACACCAACACTCCAAGCCCCACTGCTTCATCTCACACCAGGAGTTTTATAAATGCTTCAAGGCAACGCTTCAACATTAACTTTTTTATAACCTTGCCAGTTATGTCAGCTGGCTCAGCTCTTTTTAAACCTTGGTGTTGGAGCATGAGTGGAACCAGTTACCAGCTTAAGAGAAATGAGACGAGGGGATCTGCTTGTCTTTCCTTTTGGGAAGGGCAGATGGAGGAGCTGGATGCACGACAGCATTGTGGTGGCCATGAGTTGCTCTTGCAGACACTCCAGGCTGTGGTGGATGATCCCTAAAAGCCATCTCTGGGATGTGTGGCACTCTGCTCCCAGAATTTTGGCATCCAACTCAAGGCCTCAGGACCAGCAGTGTCCCTCCCTGGGACAAGCCCTGCCTTGTCCCCTCACTCTGACACCGACACTCCACTGCTTCACCTCACAGCAGGACTTTTATAAATGCTTTAAGGCAAGCCTTCAATATTAACTTTTTTTTAACTTTGCCCCCCCAAAAGTGTGTTTTTCTGATATTTTTTTTCCATGGGAAAAGGTTAAAAAGTCAGCTTCCAACCTGCGGTGGCTCGGCCCGAAGCAGAACATTTCAGTTTTATCAGCTGGCACGAAGGGATCTGTTTCAAATCATTTTTGACAGCATATTAAGCTGCATTTCTATCCCAGCTTGAAGCTGGCCCGCCCATTGTCATTCCCTTTCTCTGGAAATAACTCGCTTTTCTCCCTCTGAAACCCAGGTGAAAGAGCGGAGTGGGGGAATCGCTGGGACGTGAACTCAGCTCAGAGGAGAAAAAGAGGGACTGGGATTTTCAGGATGCGGATCCAACAAAGGAGCAGTTTGATTTTCAGCTGATCTGAGAACAGCCCCTGCAGCCAGGTTGGATGAACTGAAATGCAACACTGCAGAAATCCTGCGTGTCCCTTTCCTCAGACATTTATTCACCAGCAGGCATGGCCAGACTTCACTGGCGGCTGTGACATTCCACGAAACAGCAAGAATATGGAATAAAGGCCTCTGAGTGCTCCAGGCTTTCCCAGGAGGGATGCAATATGCTGGGGTTAGGTGCAGTTTTTAGAATAGAAGCTCTCAGAGAAGGATTATTCATTGGAATAGTGGAAAATTATCAAAATGGAAAAAATTGACCAAAACTGTCTTTATATTTTTTCATGCACAGCCCTTCACTGCTGATGTGGCAGCTCCTCTTACAAAGGCAGAGAATGGAGTAATAGAAAGTTATCACTGGTTTTCCCAGAGAAAAACTGCCCCTGGATCCCTGGAAGTGTCCAAGGCCAGCTTGATGGGGCTGGGAGCAAGCTGGGATAGTGGGAGGCATCCCTGCCCAGGGCAGGGGGTGGAACAAGATGAGTATTAAGGTCCCTTCCAATCCAAACCACTCCATGATCCTGATTCTGTGATTTAAACACTCTGGGGACTGTTGTGACTCTGAGTGGGGGAGATGCGGGCAGAACTTGTGTTGAGATCTAAACTTTCTCCAAAGAAATAGCTTTGTCAAATGAATACTCTGCTCAATAAAGTCTTTTTTCAATGGTTCATGTAAAAACAGAAAGGACGGATGGTAGATCTCTGATCACCTGAGCCAAGACGTCTCTGTTTAGTTCCTCCTAACTTTGTGTCAGGAGCAGGAGCGGTGTTTCCCTGCTCCTGCCTCGTCACCCATGGAGAGTTAATGGGTCATGATGTGATGCCAAACACTTCATTTCAGCGGTTTGGATGGGAACCAGCAGCTCAAGTGAAGAGCACTTTAGAACCCAAGCTCAAACTTGCTGGTCCTGTTCCACCCTCAAAAAAAAAGCTGGTTTTAATGTTTCCTCTGCTTGTCCAGTCTAATAAAACCCTGCCTCTCCCCGCTGTGTCTGCTGGTTGCAACAAGATTGTCTTTCCCCAAAGGGCAGAGATGTTGCAAACTCTGTGAGGAAACATCTGGAAGGTGGTCAGTAACCAGTGCAAGGTGCACTCAGCTGATTTCAGCACCTTATTTCCCTCTTTAATGGGTGCTGAGGAGAGCTAATTTCCTAGAATGAGCTTCCTAGAGCCAGAATTGCTAGTGATATCTGCTCTTGTCAGATGGAAAGAGTAAAGGAAGGGATGCCAGGGCATCATCGGTGCTCAGTCCCCCTAGCTGGGGATGCACTTTTGGGGAGTGAAGTGCTGATAAATCTCTTTTCTTGCCCAAGGGAGGAAAAGAGGTGCTGGTCAGTCTGCTAATAATTTGTTCTATCACTTTACATATTTATAATTCCGTTCACTAAGGACACTGGGCGTTACGTGGAGAGGTAACAACAGCAATTCATCTTCAGAGACCTCAGTGAGAAAGGTTAGGATGAGGAAGATTGAGACAGAAAGAGAGATTTGGAAAAATAAAATAACACAGAAAGCGGCAGCATCGCATTACCAGCACTTCATCCTGGAATCTGGAGAAACATGGAGACTTTTGTTTTATAGATGCAGGAATCCGACTTTATTTTTGTTTCCTTCTCTCCCTTTAACAAGGAATCCTGAGCTGAACTCCTTGCCTGCTTACGGCACTCTGCCTTTGGCTGGCTCCCCCAGGCTTTTCCCTGCAAACCCTGGAGTGAATCGTTTAATCCCCTGGACGGGAGTTAGGGAAGCTCTGGAGCAGCTCGTTCATTCCCTGGCGGTGGCTGGGCCAGCCCACGCGTGTTCCCGACTCCATCGGGATCCATTTCCCCAGCAGGGTCCAGCCGTGTGCTCCCGCATTCCTTTGGTCACAGGGGCGTAGGAAATGATCCCACTGCTCCACTTACATAAGGAAATGCCCTGGCAGAGCCAGCCTTGATTTTGTCACTCAATTTCGATGCCTCCTCTCTCCTCCTCCCCTTTTTCTGCTGCTCGTAAAAGCAGCCACGAGGCCACCACAGGAATCATTAATCTGGCGAGGTGGGGAGGTCTCCATGCAAATGTTGCTGACTTGGACTTTCAGCAGAGGTTTGCAGGGCTTTTCTAGCCTGGGCTTTCCCCTCCAGGGCTTGGGGCTCAGTGCTGGTGGACACAGGAGAGGACTTGGCCCGACGAAATGTAGGAATTGGTGGTTCCAGTAACCACTGGCTCCAAGCAAAGACAGAAAGCCAGGAGGGGAGGCATCGGGGTGAGGGAGGAATTTCCACCGCAGCGTGATGTTGGCTTTGTGATTCAATACAATCAACATGTGGGGATTTTATTTCTCCTTCTCCTTCTCCTTCTCCTTCTCCTTCTCCTTCTCCTTCTCCTTCTCCTTCTCCTTCTCCTTCTCCTTCTCCTTCTCCTTCTCCTTCTCCTTCTCCTTCTTCTCCTTCTCCTTCTTTCCCTTCTCTTTCTTCTATTTCTTCTCCTTCTCCTCCTTCTCTTTCCCCTTCTCCTTCTTTTCTTGTCTTGGAGGAAAATGGATGTGGTCTCCCTACAACAGAGACCAAGATCCCTCCACAGATCCAAGGACAAACCTGCCACAGCAGGAAAAGCATCAGGGACTTCCAGCAGGATGGCAGCTGAGCTCAGGATGGCTCAAAAACACATCCCACTTGCACATTAGAGTAAAAAACCATGAGTTTGAGCAACAGGTAGGATACTTTTCCTCCAAAGCCAAGGTGCTGGTGGTGGATGTGCCTAGAAAAGCTGTGGAGAAGCTGTAGCCCCACACATTCCTTTGATTTTCCATACTTACTCCAAGTAGCTGGAGGTCTGGAGTAGTTTACACCATCCAGCTCGTTACCTCAAGCTCTGGTGGCGTTGCAGAACAGCCAGGTTTGCTTTTCTACCACTGTCTTCACCCACGGCTGGCAGCTTCCTGAAGAGACAGCTCTGTGATGAAAATAGGGTTGGTATTTTGAAATATTTTTTTTTTCACTTACAGAAAAAAAAGCCGTGTCTGGAGCAGGCTGCGTTTTGCAAACATATGTGAGTGTCTGGGCATATGCAAATGTAGCATTTTGTGGGATGGAAACATTCTGGGTTAACCTTTGTCAAAAAACAGAATTACCAATTTTCATGTTGTCGTGACTTTCCATTTCGAGGACTGTTTTATGTGCTGTAAAAGCCATCATAATTCCTTAAATTACTATAATAGGCCTTATCTGCTTCATACATGTGAGAGCTTTCTGTTTAATCCAAAGTTTTTTGTGACCTCTTTCCTCAAAAAATCATTTTCAGGTTATTTTCATATTGCCAACAGTGATTTTCCTCTTGAATGTTTGGAACTATTTCAGAAAAGGAAAGTTCACATTTTTATGCGGACCTAGGAACGTCTCAGATGCAGACAAGGAAGAGAAATTACCATGGATGTCAGGAGTGCGGGGCTGTGACCGGAGGTGTCTGGTGGGCATAGGAAGGGGGTCAGGAATGTGGTGGGAAGGGAACAAAGGATTCCCAGTGCGTGAGGATGCTTGAGGAGAGGTGAAGATCATCTACAACGTGGATGTGCCGGTCCGGGCAAGTCACCCCGTTTATAAGGAAACACTTTCATAATGATCAGGGAATGAGTCAGTACAAGAGGGAACATCCAGGGTGAAATTCATCCCCCAAAACAGGCCAATAAAAATGGATGAACACTAGAAAGGACAGGGAATCTGGAGTCTGTCATGCGTTTGAAACCATCTCACCGGGAGGATTCACTGTGCTCACTGTCCTTAAGCTTCTCCAAGGAGAGGTTCCACATCTCTTATGATCTCCCGAGACACTGCATGAAATAAATCCTTTATCCAGACCAGCAGCTGCAGGAAAACAGCTCTCAATAGCATCATTGATCATGGAATTCTGGGGTTTGGGTTGGAAGGGACCTTAAAACTCAGCTTGTTCCACCCAGGGACACCTTCCACTATCCCAGGTTGCTCCAAGCCCTGTCCAGCCCAGCCTCGGGCACTTCCAGGAATGGGGAATGATGACTGAGGAATGATGGTTGCTTGTTTCATTGACAATTTCTGTCTAAAATATTTTTGCAAGGGCTTTTGCCAGCAAATAAAATCCCATCCAGCGTCTCCTATTGCGCCTCATGTTGCATCACTACTCATGAGAAAAGATTTTGACTATGAAATCCATAAAAAGTGACATTATGGGCCAGACTGGTGACTGGTGTCAGTTGAAATCTCCAGGGAGATGCTGATTCACTCCAAGCTGGGGATATGTGACTCCGTTTTCTGCTTGGAAAATTAGACAAGCGATGTACGGGAAGGCTCAGTCTGGAATTTCCCGTCTGGAAATGCCATCTGGGAAAGGTACGGCGGCACCTAATTCAGTGGGCAATCACAGCCACACGGTGATGACCACAGGGAAAAAGATGTCCTTCCCTTTCCAAGGATCTTCTGTAGTCCTGAGACTGCCGCTGTCTCGAGAGGAAAATGACTGTGAAAGAAAACATTCATGGATCCGTCTGTTCACCGGCCTTTTCAGGTAAATAAGGATCTCCCCATTTCTCATCTGCAGCACATTTCCAGATCATTCTGAGCACTGGAAACTGTGCTTGTTTTTCTACCACCTCTCCCCAGAAACCCTCACAAATCCCAATTTCCCGAAGTGCCAGGGCCGTGATCCTGGATTGCAGCAGCGCTAAGCCTCCTGTTGGTCTCAGCACCTGACTGGGAGCCCCGGCAGCCAGAGAGCTTTGCTCTGGCTCCAGAGCCCAGCACAGCCCGAGTTGGGGCTCAGCAGTGACAGGGCCCTCCTAGCATCCCCTTCCCTACCCTCTGAGCTCCGCTGGCACAGGATTTGCCTCCTTCCCTGCCGGCAGCAATGTACAGGCTTGCACCGTCCTGCCGTGAGCTATCCCGTAAACAACAACAAAATGAGCTTATAACTTTAAGCCTCCCAATGAAATAAGAAGCTAATTTGCCCCATCGCAGTGCTTGCCATCTGTAAGAATTAGTCCCAGGGGGAAATGAATAGAGCCATTATTCCTAGCGGGCTCTTGGCTGTGTAATTCCTCCAGTGGTGAAACAGTAGACAGCGAGAGGAAAAACATAATACTTGTGTGACCAGGCTGCCATTGGCTAAAGGAGTTGTGTGTGTCTTGTTCGTGAAATGAAGAGTCGGGCAGGCAGCTTAAGGGGTGACAGACCTCGCTGTCCCAAACGCTTCTTAGGCACCAAGTAATTAAAGCACCATGTGGAGGGGAGGCAAGTTAAAGGTGCGTTTGTTGATGGCTGAGGCTCAGGAATGGCTCCGCTGCAAAGCAGGGAAAATATCGGCCTCGGACCGTAATTACATTTATGGTCCCTCCGAAAATCTCTTGCTCCCTTTCTGTGTTCTCCTTTTGTTGGGGATGATGTTAAAAGGGAAGAGTGACAGCCCTTTAACCCTCGCAGGTCCGTCCGAGCAGTTCTTGCCAGGGGAGGTTGGATTCTTCCCTGCTGGAAACTGGCTTGATTCCCGTTTTATACTACGTGAGGATGTGGCCTCTAATTTTTCAGCTGAGCCGAACCCAAGCCATGAAGTAAAATGTTCACAAGGATTTTCCAGCCTTAAGTAAAAGTTACTTTATCTGAGAGGAATGAACAAGGAGGAAAGCGAGCACCAGGAGCAGGAGAGCAGAGGGAGAATCCTGGCCAGGGGGAAAAAATGGATGCTGTCCCTGAACATGACCAAATAACTGCTGTCTCCTAGAAAGGTCAATGTTTTATCCAGGAGAGCATCTGGGTACTCATCTTGCTGTCCAAACAAATGGAAATGCCTTTATTCCTAATGTCTATGTCGAGGAGTGAGGCACAGTCAGAGTAACTCCTGACATGTGTGAAAGACCTGCCCAATGCCACACAAGAATTCCCAGTTCAGGGACTTTTCCCCCAAACCACTTGGTTTTCCTTTGTCCCATTTACTTTGATGCTTTTTGTGCTTTGCCAACGAAGAAATAAATGAGTCTGCTCATGACAGGACCTCCCTGATTCAGATTAGACGCACCAATTTTGCATCCAAAATGGAGAATCTTGGAGTCTGTTGGGGGAAAAAAAAGCATCATGGGACTGTCACCCCTTCAGCTGAGGGAAAGGCTGCTGCAGCAGGAGGGAGGGAGTCAAATTTGAGGACTTAGTAAGTGATTCCACATGATAAGCAGCTTTTCTTGTGCAGCCCAGCACCACTCCGTGCAGGCACTGGTGCCTGCCAACTTTTTGCTGCTGACACGACTTTCATAATTTTTGATTTGTTTTTCTGCCTAGAGGCAGAATAATGGAGGAAATAATGTCTCCATTGATGCTGACCTGCCCTGATACTTTTGTTTGCTCTTTTCCTTGGTGTTCCATTTGGCTTTATAGTTTATTCAGTGCTGTAACTGGAATTGTCCTTTTCCCTTCCCTTCCCTTCCCTTCCCTTCCCTTCCCTTCCCTTCCCTTCCCTTCCCTTCCCTTCCCGCACCTTCCCGCACCTTCCCGCACCTTCCCACACCTTCCCTTCCCGCACCTTCCCTTCCCTATGGCGGAATTTGAGTATCATTTTAAGACTGACCACTTCAGACACTGTATTAAAGATGAGTCCAGCATTTGCACTGAGAACATGGAATAGGAGCACCAGGAAGGAAATTCAGAACCTTTGCTGTGTTTTCATAGAATCCTGGAATCCCAGACTGATTTGGGTTGGAAAGGACCTTAAAGGTCATCCAGTGCCACCCGCTGCCATGGGCAGGGACACCTTCCACTATCCCAGGTTGCTCCAAGTCCTGTCCAGCTTGGCCTTGGACACTTCCAGGGATCCAGAGGCAGCCACAGCTTCCCTGGGAAATCCATTCCAGGACCTCACCACCCTCATGGGGAAGATTTTCTTCTCAGTATCCCATCTATCCCTGCCCTCTTTCAGCTTGAAGTCATTCCCCCTTGTCCCATCCCTCCATCCCTTGTCCAAAGTCCCTCTCCAGCTTTCTTGGAGGCCCTTTAAGCACTGGAAGGGGCTCTATGTTCTCTCTGGAGCCTTCTCTTCTCCAGGCTGAGCAATCCCAGCTCTCCCAGCCTGGTGCTCTCTTTATACCTGAGGTGCTCCAGCCCTCAGAGCACCTTGACAGTCCTCGAATTTCTGACTCACAGCACATTTTGACAATTTCTTTTTCACCTTTTCTTAAGAAATAGATATTTTGAATCTCGGTGAGAACAGATCTGCAGAGTTAGGGCCTCAAAGAAAAGGGTTTTGTAGGTTTGGATGTAAATGACCGGAGAATGCAAACCTTTTCCTGGCGTAAAGATCGGGAGTAGAAATTTCATTCGAAGAAGAAAAGGCTTCTCAGGCATGGCAGGTTCCAGAGGCTTTTCATGCCCAACAGCTGCCTTGGATCTCGGTGTCCAGGAGGTGAGGTGGTGGAGTTCCGCACGAATGGTCTGGATGGGGAAAGAGCAGATTTCACATCTCCTCCAAGACCAGCAACTCCCACAGCTTTAGCTCCTAAAAAAAGAAGCCTTAACCAAACTAATTGCTTATCACATTGGGAGCTGGCAAGGGCTGTTTGGGGGTGAAGTGAATATTTGATGTCGAGAAAGAAAAAGTATTGTGTTACTGACTCAAGAAAAACACTTTGCAGCCAATTTGCACAGTTTGAGCTCGTTTCCATGGAGTTCCTGCAGGAGTGGGAGTAGATAGGAACTTGCTGTGGGATTTGCAAGTGCTGGAGCCCTGAGGTCTCTTTCTCCATCCACCCGACAAACTCGTCCAGCTACGAATTGCACAGGCACAGTTTAGCAGAGCTGCTAACGGTGAGCCAAGAGTTTACTGGGAAGGGCCCAAGACAAAGCAGGGATTTCAGGAGGGCCAGCACCAGGCACGTTGATTCCGTGCTCACAGGCGAACCCACGCGGATTCTCAGACACACACACACACACACACACACACACACACACGCAGTGGAAAAACGGAGGCTGGATTGCTCCGAGCTGCCATGACGTTAACAAGATGGCTCCCTGCAAACCTGTGACCCAAACTCAGATGTTCCTACTGGGAATATCACGGCACAGAACATTACGTCAGCCCCACGCAGTTCCCGAAGAGCGGCTCTGCCTTTCCCCTCAGCGCTATATATTCCTGCCTTTCATCTCCTGGAGAGTTACCAGGACTGCCTGTTCTAGGCATGGAAATCTGCCTCCAGATCCTAAAGCCAGTTCGCACATCCCACAGAACACTTGTGCTCACATGGGTGGACAGCATCATAGGTCAAGGAAGTGTGGCTTGTGTAGCCTTCTCCGTGCCAACCTGGTGAGGTGATGGTGACCTTCTCCTGTCCCTGGGCCTGGTCCAAGGATGTGAGAAGGTCACCACCACCAGGGTAATGAGATGAAGAGGAGGCTGAGGAAACTGAAAGCTTGGGGTGGAGAACTCTTCCTGCAGCAGAGGAGAAATTCAGTTAGAACAGCAGAAATGTCCCCAGAGGTGTGACATAGGCAGGGTTGCATTGCCGGTGTTACTTAAAATTGGGTTGGTCCCAACGTGCAGAATCCTAAGGTTGGTGGGGTCAGAGAAAGGGAACCTTGTTCCAGCCCTTTGGAGGGATGAGAGCCACACTGAAGAAGGTCTCACCCTGCTCTGTAGGAGGTCCCAGATGGATGGGTGGGTGCATCCGCCCCAAACGTCTTGGGATCAGTCTCTGGGGTTTCATTGGTGCGGAGTGACAGCAGATTTGTCTTATCTCAGACCCCAGTTTGACAAGCCACTGCCAAACACTGAACGTGATCCAGCAGCCAGAGTTTGGTTCAAAATGTGACATAAAACGCTTTGCTGAGCCAGGACCTGGATCTCTTTTAATCCATGTCCATATCCATATCCATATCCATATCCATATCCATATCCATATCCATGTCCATGTGCTGCTTGTGGTGGCTCTTAGGTCTGGATGCAAACATCGGGAATCCCGGTTTACAACTGATGCTTTTCGCACCTACCCCAGCTGGAAGTGTTCAAAACCAGGTTGGCTAGGGCTTGGAACAACCTGGTCTAGTGGAAGGTGTCCCTGCCCATGGCCCGGAGGTGGAACTGGGTAATTTTTAAGGTCCTTTCCAACCCAAACCATTCTGTCATTCCATAAATCCCTGTCTCTTTCCATGGGAGATGTCTGGATCTCATGCATGAAGAGTGGCTTGTATTTAGCTCACCTGTTAAAGTGCATGACGAGGATGAAGATGCCCCAGATGGGATTCCGTGGTGTGACAGGGATGAATCATCCAGAGCACCCACTCTGCAGAGCTCCTGAATGCCATCCCCATGTCTGTGGAATGAAGCAGTCACGACAAAAGGATTCGGCTCCATGAGTAGGTGGTCACGAGAGTCCCATCTCTCTCCATTCCCTGGGAAAGGAGCCAGATTCCAGTAGCCCTGACTGATGGATAGGTTGGGTTCTTATCACACTTTTCATCTCTAGATTAGTTGTCTGTATCTACGAAGGAACCACAGCTCCCTTCTCAGATCCAGACTCATTGTCCTTGCGGGAAGCTTCTCTGCCACTTCCAAGTTTCCCCCTTGGATTGATGAGGGAGGTGCAGCTTTTTTACCCAGCCCAGATAGAAAATCAGCCACCACCCAGCCCATGATTAGGGCCCCTCTCATTATTTTAATTTTGGGTTTGCAGTGAGACGAGCTGGCAGCCTTGCGCTGCGCTTGGCACTGCCGAAGAGTTTAATAATCACCTAATAAAACTTTTCATCTGGCTTCCCACATCTCTCCCTTTCCCAGATCCGTGCCCTTCCCTGCGCTCTCTATCAAGGATATGGGGTTTGGCGTAACACACATCACTGCTGTAGCAACCAGCTTCTCCCTTGCTGCTGCTACAGGTATGTGCAGGTACCACAATTTCACTGTCTTTAATCCAATCCCAAATCCAATTCCAGGCAAAATTTCCACTTGTAATCTGTCTCTGTGAGTTCCCTCATGCCCATTTTATGGGGTTCCTCACTGTCCCCAAGGATAAAGGAAAATCTGGATCTTGTTTTTATTTTTGTTTGGTCGACAGCACTCAGAAATGGTTCAGCTCTGAGATGGCTCAGGATGTCTTCATGACTTTTCCAATGAAACCTTGCACTTCTCAGCCTGGATTCTTCCAAGGAAGGCATGAGAATTTTGGCCTTGCACAAAATTTGGACAGATTTGGGTCTTGAAATCCTGATCACCGTCAGCCTGGGCTGACCCAGGCAAGTGGGATCATGTCCTTTAGGGGCTACAGGTTCCCTGGTCTCCCTTGCACTGTTGATGTCAGGCAGCAGCCTTAAAATAAATCCATTCAAGGGAACAGGACAGCTGGAAAACGAACTTTTTTTTTTTTTAAAAAAAAGGGGGGAATGGAACTATAGATGTGCTGTAATTGACAGTTCTTTACAAAACTTGCAGCTGAGCAGCAGGAGACAACTCTGCTTGTTTGTCTTGTATCGGATGCTCCCCTTTGGGCCAAGGAGAGGAAATGGAAATTATAACCCTCCTGAAAGCAGCAAAGCATTCCTAAGAAAAATCCATTTATGGAGGGCAGGGAGAGAATGAGATACAGGCATGGAGGGAAAGCAGGGAGCTGGCTGGGAGCACTGGGGAGCACGGCAATGCAGGTCCCAGAGTGACAAAGACAAATTCCCCAGGGTGCCAGAGGGGACTGTGTGGAATAATTTGCAATCCAGGATGCTGCTGACAGTTCCTGGAATGAAAACAAGTCTATGCAGGGAGGCTCCTCAGGCCACTGGGGCCAGAGTCCTGTTTACAGCCATTTGTGTTTCTAATCTCACTGGGTTTGAGTTTTCCCTGCTAAACCCCAAATGAGGGGTTAATTCCTTTTCATGTTCTGAGCTTTTGGTGACTTTGGGGAGAGTCAATGGCACAGGACAGAGGAAAATAGGACTGATTCCTTTACGGACAGTGGTGGTTTGAAATGTCCATCAACCCATAGCCTGAGGGCTTGAGGTCATGTTAAAACTGACTTCAGAGTTCTTAAAAATGCTGCAGATTCCCAAAAATAAACTTAATGAATGTATTGAGCCATTTTTCTTGGCCAATTGATGGAGCAGCACCATTTTATTCATCTTAAAGTGGCTGCATTCCCCAGATCTTGTGATTTACATCCAAAGACTTTTTTTGTAATTGACTCCAAGGAGAGTCAAGAGACGCAAGCTCAGGTAGATTTCTACACCATAACCATCCCTATTTTTGCTACTTGAATCCCACTGAACACAGCTTAACTCCTGAAATATCGGTGTGGGTGTTGCCTGAGGCAAGTTCTGACCTGAGTTTTGGAAGCTGCTTATGTTGGAAATGGGGAAAATGTGCAAGGATTTTCTAGCCAAGGAACTCGCCCTTTCCCGGGAAAAGGGAAATCACTAAGAGGGATACCTGGTGTAGCATTTTATTTATCAAATCCATTGTAGAGTGGTGGAATGTAAGTCAAAAATCACTTTAGCCAGGCTATTTTGGGTGAAAATTCCAGTGTTGTGCAAAGTGCACCAAGTCTTCAACACAGTCAGAAGGACATGGGTTGGACACACTGTCCAGAAGAACAACTCCAGCTGTTCCCAGCTCTGGAATAATCTTGGACTGAAACAAAGTTCACTGCCAATGGGTGGAACAGCACCATTTTTGATGGACAGTGGGGGTTTCACTGTGAGGAATCTCATCCCACCTCTGCCCTGGGCTGACCTCGCTCGGTTTGTGAAATCCGAGAGGATCCCGGCCCTCGGTGGCCCAGCATGTGTCCAAGTGCACTTGAGGAATGCCAGCAGGCAGAGAAGCTGGGTAAATGTCTGAGAAGGCAAAGTTTCCTGCTCTGTTACTGTTAAAAACACTTCTATAGGATCCGTTCTTGAAGAGGTCATTTTGGTTTGTTTCCCGTGCGCTTTTCACAAAAGTCAGTTCGGCATCTGATACCTTGTGCAATGTATAATCCCTGTGGTCCAAAGAGCTTGAGAGTGCCAAGAAATCCAGAGTCTTGGCATGGATGTGGGGCCAGCTCCCATAACACAGCGCTGCCTGACTCTTCTCTGTTTGTGGGATCTTTGTGGCACCGGGGTACGTGGCGTGCTGGGGAATCAGCTGTGGGCTCTGCCCAAGAGACCCTGGCAGAGAACCCCCCCACCCCTCCCGCCTGGTGCAACCTGCAGGAGCCTCAGACAAAGAAGGTTTGTTCTTTCCGAAGAAATAAATGAGGGCTGGAAGGAATAAAACACTGACTGTTGCCCCGCTGAGGGGAGGGAAAGAGAGGTGGTGGCCAAAGGAGTGATGGATTGATCACAGGCCTTGGAGTCCTAAAAGCATCTCGGCAGTGGGAGGTGTGTGCATGGATACACTGGGGATGGGCAGCCCTGAAGGATCTGCCTTGTGCACGTTGTGGATCCATGGATAAATTGCATTTATTGTGGTGTTTCACCTCCATGAGCTCGATGATTCATCTCCTCTAGGCTGACAGCACCTCAGCCTCCGAACAGCCTCTGAATTCCTGGCTGGAATTGCCAGAGTTACTGCTCTTTGCTCTCAGCTTTCCCAGATAAAGTGCTCTCCCCCTTTTCCTCTCCAGAGTGACCTGAAGCTCAGGATGGGATCCAAGTAACATCCACGTGAACAGGCTGCACCACACAGGGAGCACGGAGCAGGATTATTGTGCTTTATGGAATACAGACTTGTTGGTAATATTTAAATATTTAAATAATTTCAACTGACGTCCCCTTTGTGGAGAAGATAAAATATTGCAATGACTGGAGAAAACATTATGTCCTGTTCTAAAGCAGTGATAAAATCAACTGCCAAAATTCAGTGATAAAATCAACTGCTGATCTTCAATGATAAAATCAATTGTCAATCTTCAGTGATCTGGTAGGAGCGGATGATGTAAAATGGGATTTGGACAGGTGGAAGAACTTCTGGCTCCCATCAGCTGAGGATCTGGTCCCTGGGAGCTTTTCCTGAAGGAATCTACCTCAGCTCTCTGGATACCACTGTGAGTCCACAAATACACCTTTGGTGGACCTAGAACCCCCCTTTCCTTCCTTCCTTCAGGAGACTTACAGAGCTGGAATTCCACACCTGAGAGACTTCCTTTTCCCAGGCAAATTACAGCAATTTAAAAAATAATTCAGATTATTAATTGTAGCCATGCATGGAGAACACTCACAGGAGCAATGCAATTGAAAAAAAGTAAATATTGGTGCACATGGAAAAGACTCAGATTAATGCTTCCTAATTAATCAGAAATTGTCACAGATAAATTTGTCCCTCTCTCGCTCTCTAATTAGAATTAGGGAGAAGGAGCTTTCACAGGACAGGCCTGAAGTTAGATAAAGCCGAGTTTGGCAGCTGCCAGTCCTGACTAGAAACTGATAATTGATAAGAAATCAAATCTATGAATGAGAATCTATTATTCTTCACTAATAAGTTAAAAGTGGTAACTCAGGAAGAAATTAAAATCTAAATTCTTTCCACTTTTGGGAGAGTTAAGAAGTTATTCTAGAATGATGAAACTCATTTTTCTTAAGCTAGAAAATGGTCAAAAGCCAGGATTTCTCCAAATGTGCAGCGTGTGATGCTGAAAATGAAACACATCCTTGATTTCTGGTGGGAAATGGATCCTAAGTGTCAAATTCATCTCATCTGACTTCATTATTCATCTCGTCAAGGTTCTTTTGATAGAGGAGATCTCTAGATCACTATGGAGTGGGAGATGCATCCCTAAAGGGTGATTCCTCCTTTCTGGAGGTGCCTGGTTTTTCCTCAGATTGAGAATAAAGCCAAGAATGACCAGCTAAGACACAAAAGTCCCATCCAGATTCTGTGGTTAATAGTCAAAGTGATTTTCCCCAGAAAGAGCAAGAAAACAGTATTTATGCAAAGAAAATGGGAAAATCTGGTAAGTGAAGAAGTAGGGGATTTCCAAGAGGTGAAAACTGTACCAGGGAAAAGAACCACACTTTGTCCTTTTATTCCCTGTTCTGTTGTTTTACGCATTCAGGAGAGCTGAGTCCTCTGTTGCACAACTTAACACGCTGAGATAAGGAGAGACAAAAGTGGAACGATCCCATATTTCAGCTGGAAAACCCCAGACGGGGATATGAGCATGGCTTCCAGGCTGTGAATATGCAGTGAGTCCGGGAGGAGCAGGATACACGACCATGATTTTATGTTCCCTGTGGCAGAGCATTTTACCTGCATAAGCTCAGCCTTTCATGATATGCTGGATTCTGTGCCTCCACAAATCATTCAGGCTCTGTTAATGTTGTGTTTCCAGTGCAGCAGAGCTGGGGATTCTTTGTCCCAGGACTGGGCATCCCTCAGCTGCAGCTCTGGAGGGAAGCCCTGGCTAAACGGCCAAATTTTCATTTTCTGTTCTATGAAATTTCGGGGTCGCTGAAGAAGACATTTCACGGAAAGTGGAGCTGTCATTACAAAACTGAGTTTTCAGGACACAAGGAGTGGAATGGATAAGACAGGGAGTAAATCTTCTGGAAAACTGCTACACAGCGTGAGGGTTGTGGCTTCTGCCCCACCTTCACCCCGGGATCCTCTTTCAGGATATCCATGGGCCTACCTTTGCCTTTGGATCATGAGACAAGATTACCTGGGGCTTTAAAACACTCCAGAATGCAAATCCTCACATATCCAAGGCATGGCATCCCAGGGGATCTGCAGCGCTGAATTCCTGTGGCTGAAGCTTGAATTTTGACAAGAGAAAAATTGGTCAACCTTGACCTGCTCAGCTCAGGGAAGAACTGGGAAATCTTTGCAGCGCAGCTCTCGCTCCGCTCCATGATTCATGGGGATATGAATCTCCCTGTGCCTGCGAGGACCAGGCAGCTCTGTCAGCAGTGGCAGAATTAGGAGGAGTTGCAGGAAGAAGGGATAAATGTGCTTTAGCTCAACCACAAGCCATTGGTCACATTCCTGCAGGGGAACACAGGAACCAGCCCGTGGCATCACCGGGAATCTGATCCCCATCATCAGTTTATTAAAGCTGCATCTTAGAAATGCACACACATAGTGGGGATAATTCCTTCCATTCCCGGAATCACTGGGTAAAGTTTCGAGACTGAGTTAAGAAAGGTCAGGGGAGACGATCGTAGGGTGTCTGCTGGCTTCGGTGTCTCCAAATCTCTGCAGGGATTTAGAAGGAGCCAACACATTTTCACTTGGAAGTTGGGATTTAAATAGAGATTTGTTAACGTGCTCCTCTCTCTTTCTCTCTCTTTCCTCTGCGTACCAGCTAATCAGCATCAGCACAGAAATATTTCTTGTCTTCCCCTCATATTGCCCCACTCCTCATTTCTCCTCCCTCTGTCTTTCAGAGCTGTGACAGCAAAAAACCCCGCAAAACTAAACCGGGGTCCCAGCAGGGAAAGCAATTCAATCCCACACCCCCTCTGCCTCCCTCTCTGCCCCAAATCCACTCCTGACTCCAACTGAACATGAAATATTCCATTATTCAGCAAAAAGCAGACAAGCTGAGTATTTATTACTGTTTCCAAGCACAGTCTGCACAGCACCACTATCCTAAGGATTAGAGAAACCATGGAAAAGCTGGGCAAGGCTGGGGAGTGATGCCACCTCTTTTCCTGTGCCTTCATGAAAGAAGTGCCTTGAAGGTGCTCTGCTGTTTCCCCTCTCCTTGGAAAATGGCACCTGGCTGTGGAAAATACTGATAAACTTTCTGTTAACTTCAATTAACGAAGAGCTGAAAGGTTCGCGGGTACCTGCAGGACTGGGAGAAGGCAAAAATGTGCAAACTTCGTTTGTGTCGTTCAGCAAATCAGGGACACATCTGGGGGCATAAATTTGGGATATCATTAAGGCTGGTGGACTTCTCAGTGATCAGATAAATTCTAAACTGTCTTTGCAGAAAACCAAGGGCCTGTGAAGGAGTGGGGTTTTCACTCTTTTCCCTGAAATAATCTGCATATGTAGCTCATGCTCACATCGGGAAAAACTTAATAGCTTGGGTTTGATGCCAGTGACGGTATTGAGCAACTTGGCAGAGACCCCTGGAAAAAAGCCAGACCCTTTAAAAATAACGGCACCAGCAATACTAATGCAAGATTCCAATTAAATTGCTGTGTCACTGCATGGGAGTAATCCATTGGCCATGGGCTACTGGGAATTTAAGGAGCAACTGGTTGGTCTGCTCTGATTTATTCAGCAGATCAGCTGCAGTCGCTCTGTGACTGAACACCAAGTTCTCTGCTTGCCCTCAAGTGAAATTATTCTTGAGGTCAGCAGAGGTATAGAGATCCAGGCCAAGTGGGAATCTGGCACAGCGGTTCCCAGTACTACGGCTACATTTTCCATGACTTTTTTAATTTTTTTTTTTTTTCAGCAGAGAGTGCAAGTTTCAAGGAGAAAATGCTGCTTTCCGTGCAAAAGGAATGATTCAGCACATCGGAGGCAGACAGATAGAAAGACGGATAATATGGGGGGAATCAGGTGTGTCAGCTTTGGCTGACAGAGACTGGAACATTTCTCAGTCCTAAATCAGTCAAATTTTTGTCAGTTCGAAACAAACACGATGAGCTGACACTGATGAGCTGTTTATTGTGGAAGCCAAGGAGTCTCCAGCTCTTTCCTTGCTCCAGATTTTCAGGTGAATTATCTAAGCATTCCATTAAAGATTCAGCCCCTTTTTTCCTGCCCCAGGCAGCTTTTCTTTCTTTTCCTTTCTCAGATATATCCCAAAGAGAAGGGACAAAGAATTAACTTGTCCCTGCTCCTTTTGTCCAGGCCTGGTGTAGGACTGCAGCTCCAAATCCTCAGGACTGGGGTGGGAATTGAAGCCAATTCTCCTGCTTTTTTCAGTGCCATATCCAACAATTGTTCTATGGAATATCAGGATCATCTCCTCCAGTCAGTCTCTTAAACGCAGCAGTCCCTGATCCTAAATTCCACTGGTTTATCAGTCAGGAGCAAGTCCTCCAAGGGATTTGTTCAGAGGAACAGCAACATTCCAGCCATCAGACCAGCCAAGATGGGACTCCTAGGTCAGCAAGGAAGATGTTCGGGGAAGTAGGAAACACTGGGAAACAAATTTTAATACTTTAATTTTTTTTATGTGGGTGTTTGAAAACATTTGACCCAATCAAGGGTAAGTTTTTCTTTTAGTTCTTCATGGGCGTGTGCTGGTGCTGAATATGGGGTACAATTAAATTTTGGAGTGTGTTTCCCTAGAGGTGAAGTTGAATTTTTTGGGTTGTTGGGGATGGAGGAACAGAGGATGCTAAAACACCCAAAGTCTGGGTTTCCCCTTCTTTCACATGTCCAAGCCTGACCTCTTGACCTGTCGGAGCAATTCACTCTAAACCTCTACAATCGGTGGAGGTGAATCACGCAAACTTGGATTTCTGGGAATTTAAAAACAGGGCAGATGAATCCCTGCCTGCATGTCCAATATATGTATGGAATTAGCAAATAATGAAATGTGCCATCTGCTTTTTGTCTTTGGCCCCGATGTTGTAGATAGATAGTTGTAGATAGTTGTAACTACTGGCAGAAGGAAGGTGGATGAGGGATGGCAGGAAAAATTCATCTCAGTAAAACTTTTATAACCTTGTTAGCAATGCTATTAAAAATGCTGTCCAAGTAGTTATCAAGGTGTTTCGCTTCCTGAAATTTGGATTTATTGAAACTTTGCAGCAAAAATAGCTTGGAGAAGTGAAATTAATCTCTGCATTTATTAAAAAGAAAAACAAACCCCCCGAAGAAACAAAGAGAAGAATTGTGTGAAAATATAGAAAAGAAAAAAAAATAATCTATATTGAGGCCTGGGAAATGTTGGTATTTCTTCAAGAATTGTTTTAAAAACCTCCTTACAACACAAACAAGGTTTTGCTAAATGTTTAGCTAAAACACCTTTTGATTTCAGGCTTCTGAAAGCTTTCAGCAGGTTTTCTGGGGGATCTGGAACCAGGACAATTCTGCAGGAGGGACTGTTTTTGTAATATATTTGGGCTTGGGAAATAGAAATCTCCAAATAATGTGAGCTCATGTGGATTTCTCCTGTGGATTCCTGACCCACCTTTCAGTTCAACTAAGCCAACTTTTCATCTGCTCTGTATCAATGTCACCGAGGCACCTCCAACTTCTACCTGAACCAAACTATTCACCCTCTAAAATGCAGATCAATCATGGGGAGGTGCATTAGTTGGCTACTGGTGTTTCCCAAGGAGTTCTGTACGTTTAAAAGCTCAGCACAAGGATTTATTGCCTTATTTTCCAAGTCCTTTTTCTTTCCATTATCTCAACGCCTTGCCCAAGTGACCCTCTGATGGTGATACACATAAATACAGCCCAGACATGCCCAGCCCGTGATTAAATACCCTGATAATTTTGAGGCCCTCCAAGATATAGGATTTCACACTATCACAAATCCTGCTGCAGTCAACCAGTAGCCACAATCAATTACTCAGAGCGGCCGCGCTTGCGTTCCTCCTCCAGAGCTTCTTGATTAGGTGCCAACAGCGTTCAAGGCCTATCGCTTTCCAAAGGCAGGGAAAAGAGCAAATTCCCACAGAGATATCCTCAAAACCAGATAGAAACGCTCTGCCCGCAGGAGTGGCACTGAAACAGCCCCTGACCAAGGGGTGTCCAGGGCTCCTAACAAACAGTTAACCCCCGAACCCATCCCTGCTGACGGACTGAGGGAACAAACTTGGATAAAGCACCCAAATGACTGGGAGCCACGATCAGTTCCAAGAACACTCCGGGACCAAAAAGCTTTGGCTGGGTAGGATTTCAAGGTCTTGTCCACAAGGATCCACAATTAAAATTTCTTGTGCTAAAGTTTCATGGTGAAATAAAAACCCTGAGATTCCAACGCTTCCCCGTTCCCCCTCCCTTCCGAACACCACTCACAATGCTCGGTGGAAGGAAAAGAAAACCTCCAGTATTTTGGCAATCGGCTCTGCCCTCTTTTACATATTTCAGTTCCATCTTTTGGAAGAGCTGTAAATCTTTCCTCCTGTTTTTTCCCCCCTCCTTGTTCTGTCTTCAGCCTGCTTGGCCGTGTAATTGCAGCGTTCATGTTACTTGCATGCACAGGAAATGATGTTTAAAGGGAAGGGAACTAAAGGTTTTTCTCCTCCTTTCTCTCCTTGGTTTTAGGGTTTCACTGATAAGGGCTGGGAAGTGATAACTGGCTTGTACCAGCAATAGTGTGGTAAACAGGGTTAGGGAAGGGATCTTCCCCCTGTTCTGGGCGCTGCTGAGGCCACACCTCGAATTCCGGGCTCAGTTTTGGGCCCCTCATGACAAGAAGGACATTGAGGGGCTGGAGCGTGTCCAGAGAAGGGAATGGAGCTGGGGAAGGGGCTGGGGGACAAGAAGAGATCTGAGGAGACTCAGCCTGGAGCAAAGGAGGCTCAGGGGGGACCTTGTGTCTCTGCACAACTCCCTGACAGGAGGGGGCAGCCAGGGGGGTTTGGGCTCTACTCCCAGGGAACAGGGACAGGAGGAGAGGGAACGGCCTCAGGCTGGGCCAGGGGAGGTTTAGATTGGACATCAGGAAATTTTTCCATATAAAGGCTTGTCAAGCCTTGTCAAGCCATGGCCAGCAGAAAAACGGACATGCTGTTTGTCATTTATTCAAAACACGCATTATTGTAATTCCAGAGGCATTGGGAGCAGTTTGGGACCATCACCTGTGGCAGATCAACCAATGCTTCATTGCTCTGCAGGTGGGGAAACCAAATTACGGATCAGGAATCCAAGATGCAAATGGCTCGTTGCTGGGTATTCAAAAGGACTCCAGAAGGTAAAGGTCAGTTCCCCAGACCAGGTGACCTCAATCCTTGTCCCTCATTTGTCAGAATATTTAAAGTGTTCCTCTCCCTTCCTTGGAGATACATAGGTGGCATTCTGCAGGAAAACCCTGGGCAGGTTATGAGTATTAAGCAATGTTTTTAAAGTTCTGTGGCTATTCATATTCAGGATCTTTGGGCATAAAAATTTTGGGAAAAATCCTCACGCCATAACTTCAGAAGAAAATATTTTTTCCTTCCCATTTCTCAGGTGAACAAATTTGAATCCTCTCAAAACATGATGGGATTTAAAGCTGATTTTGGTCTTTTTGTATAGGACATTTAGACAAGAACTCTTGATTAAATTTCTTGTTTTATTTCATTTAACTGTTACAAAATGAAGGGGGTTTTTTTTCCCTCTGGAAATGTTCCAGTCTCCATGAAATTTTCAGTGGGAAACTCTTCTGCGGTGGAGAATGAAGTGACCAAAGAGAGAGAATGAGTCATGTCCCCTCTAATTTAGAAAGTGGGGTCAACACAATCCCATGGGATGTGAAAGAATGAACTTCAAGTCCCTCACTGGCACAGCTTGGACCTGTATCGCAAAAAATTCCTTTCTGCACCCCCAGAGTAGTGAATTCCTGGCAGCTGTAGCACAAATATTCCCCAAATTCTCCTCAACCTGCTGTGGTGGCAGTGATGTGTTCTGGGGAAGGTTCAAACAGGTCCTTTCGTAAGCAGTTTCACTCCCACATTATCCATCTGTGGGAAGCTCATTCCATGGCCTCATCCCTCTTTGGCAAGTTCAGGGAGGTTTCCAGCCAGTTCCGTGATGAAGTGGTAGATCCAAGGTGTTTGGATTTGCCCTTGGCCTTGGCTTCCCTGTGACGTCCTCTCCGCTTCCAAATTAATGTGCAATTTGGGAGGGTGAGAGTGCCTCCAGCTGCCAGTGGCTGTGGAGATGGGATAATTATCCTACAGAAACTCCTGACAGCCCAGAGCTGGAAACTGTGGCCTCGATGGAAAGGAAAATCATTGTAGCCATGTAAACATGTGCTGATGCCCTCCAGGACTGGCCTGTTTTTAACCTATTTTTAACCTTGTTTAGCTTTGAAATTTGCTTTGGATTTTTGTGGCAGAAGCTTGGGGTGCAGCAAAGGGGAACCTGTCCATGTGTTTTGTTGAATGAAACATCAAATATACGGAATGAAGAGGGAATGATAACGTAGGAGAAATCAGACAATGATGGGTTGGATCATGGTAAAACAACACTTTATCCATGACAATCAGGTTAATTGGGAAAATTAATGGGACTTTTTGATTGCAGCATTGCTGTAACTCCCCGTTTGTACTAAAGGTCTGATGAGTTTAAGAACCAGATCCATTTTGAGTCTGTCTCTGGACAACGGAATTGGAATCCTGGATGTCAGATATGCAAATAAACAATCATCTCTTTGCTTTTGTTTTGAATTAAAAGGTCGATAACACCCAAGATTAATCGATTGGTGATTTTGAGTATCTACAAAGCAGATGAAATCCATCAGTTTGGAAGAGGAGGGAGATTTGTTGTTGGTTTCTCCACTGAGGCAAAGGTTGCAGTTTGATTTCAACCTTGATTAGAGACCAGAGATCTCAAATGTGGTGGCAGAAGGACAGGAAGAGTCTTTGTAGTCCCAGATGGAGCAAAAACATTCAAGTTAAAAAAAAAATCAACCTCATCCTCAAAATCAACCAACCTGATCTTGCACACCTTGAAAAACAGGTGGGATTCATCTGACCTGATGATTCTGGTGCGTCCCTTCCATGGGACATTCTACAATTCCAGGACCTGAGATCTTCATTTCAGGCTCTCTTTAAAGTCACTTTCACCAAAGGCCTCTAGCACAGAATTAATCTCATCTTTTAGCAGAATCCTGCAATAGATCCAAGGATTCATCCTTGAGAAAAATCCTGGTGGGGATAAAGGGAGTATAAAGGGAGCTGAAGGCACGAATGATAGGATTTTAATATGACATGAGGTAAATTTCTTCTTGAGCTAAGAATGTACCTGTTTCTCCTTCCGATTCATGTTTCCTATCCTCCATGAAAGGTTTCCAGAGCTCCAGAACTAAAGGGAAGAGCTGATGTTACCAACCTTGTCCTTTGCGCTGGACAAAATTCCACACCAGTCACAGCAGAGCTTTACCTAATCTGGATTCCTCTCACATCAGCCACATCTGGTGTTTTCCACCCTGCTTCCCTCTGGGTGGGGTTTATTCCCAGAGGATAATCAAGACTTTCCAGCCTCATTTTCCAGCTGCATTTTGGCCTTTCAGTTTAGAAGGGCTCGAAATTCTCTCCAAGGTCTTTATCGGAGCTTCCTCTTGTGTACTGCCACGGTCCAAGGTGACAGGTCTTTCAAGTCACCCTAGTATGGATTTGGCTTCCCAAAATTGGTGCTGCCCTTCCCATGATCTCTCTCTCTTAATTCCCAGTGATCATTTGGGCTGAATTTACAAACAGGACTTTGTATGGCTGATGTCAAGTGTGAGAATCGTTCGCCACACGCACACAGGAAAGCCATGAATCCTCTGCAGACTGAATGTGCAGATCCACTGATTGCCTTGCCTTAATTACTAATTTTCCTTAATTATTAGAACTCCTTAACAAACCCTTGATGAGCCTACTCAATGAAATGAAGAGATTAAATATGCTGAAAAATGTAAGTATTTTCAAAACCCAACCCACACACACAGCAGAAATTAGGTTGCAGTGTTTTCATGTGTCTCTCTGGTGTAAAAATGTGCTTTTTGTAAGCATTTTTTCCTCATTTTGCTCATTTATTCAGATGCCCAAGACTGGGGGAGGGAGCACAGCATTTGCAACGTTACAATTCTGTCCAAAATCAAATGTCAGGGTGTATCTGTCAGCCTTCATTTCACACAAACTCGGCGTTGCAAGGAAAGATTTCTGCTCAGGATTTGTGGCTTGGCTGCTTTTCAGGCCATCAGGAGTGATGAGGAATCCTCAGCACTGCTCTTAAACAGGCTTTAAGCTCCCTCAAGGACCCAAACTGTGACACTGGCCCCAAGGTGACAGAGAAACCCTTCTGTGTGGTCACAATTGTGTGGTTGAGGGCACTTTCTGGAGGCTGAGGAAAGCTAAGCTGCCATGTGGGCATCGTTTATATTCCCAGCAGAGCTGATTTCTTAATCCCCTTCTCCAGTTCTGCGATTCCAAGACTCCTGTGCTTTACCTGGGAAGGCGGCTACACCTGAGCCAGGTCTAAGTATGCCGCAAGCTCAGTCCAAGGCAGAAATCACATCTCCCTTCTAAGGTTTCACTCTTTGTATGGCTGGCATGGAGAACCTCTTAGGAATGGAGCCAATCGTCGTATTACATGTGCTGTTTGTCCAAGAGGAATTTTCTTTGCTTTCTCCTGTTTCTCTAGGAAGTAGCCACAAACGTCCAGTGTAAGGTTACTGGGCCCACGCAAAAAAAAATTTATCAGATTTTAGCAGCTATTCCTGGAATTACAATATTGTTTTGTCTTTTTATTTGAACAGAAATGACAGCAGCTCAGGTGTCAATTTTCACATTGGGGGCTGGTTTTTTTTCCCCTAGGAGTTCAAATTTTACAAAGATGACAAAATTACAAGGCAAGGTTCAGATGGTGGAGGATCAATTTTTTTTTCTTGGTGATAGAGCAGAATATTTATTTCTAAAGATCAAAGTTCAATAATGATTATGATCCTCTTGGGAAAAAAAAATAAATTCTCCCACAGGTCTGTGCTGGAGGAAGAGATCAGGACAGACTGAGGGTGTTGTCAGTGTCTGTGAGGTGTTTCATGGAGAGTGAAGGCTCAGAGCAGATGGGAGAGAGTTTTAGTCCTCACCACTTCAGGAAAGGAAAAGTCTACAGAGCCCCCAGAGAAACCTCTCATTGCTGTGCCATTTCTTGTCACGTGAGGTGTTTCAAGGGTGTCATTTTTGGCTGGTTCTGGGATTCTACACAAGCCCAGAAAATCAAATCAAAGCCTCCTCTGCTTTGCCCATCTTTATAAAGAGTGTGAAATACGAGATATTGGTCTTGTTGTGGCTTGCCCTTAAATTTCAGATCAAATGAAGATGACACAGGAGAAATGTTGACATGTTGGAGTGAGCCCAGAGGAGGCCATAGGGATGCTCCAGAGCAGAGGGCTCCAGCCCTCTGGGAACGTTCATCTGGAGAAGGGAAGGCTCCAGGGAGAGCTCAGAGCCCCTTGCAGGACCTAAAGGGACTCCAGGAGAGCTGGAGAGGGACTGGGGACAAGGGCTGGAAGGACAGGACACAGGGAATGGTTTAAGCTGAAGAAGGGTAGATTTAGTTTAAATATTTGGAAGAAATTTTTTCCTGTGAGGGAGGTGAGGCCCTGGCACAGGTTTCCCAGAGCAGCTGTGGCTGTCCCTGGATCCCTGGAAGTGTCCAAGGCTGGGTTGGACTGGGCTTGGAGCCCCCTGAGATACTGGGAGGTGTCCCTGCCTGTGGCAGGGGGTGGAGGTGTATCCCACTGCTGTGGTAGCTCTGATTCTTCCATGGTTTTCAATATCAATATTGGGAAAGCAGCCTAGTGAAGAGGTGACTTAGCACGCATGAATTAAAACTCTTGTAAGACAACTCAGGAATATTTCTAAGGTGAAATTTTTGCATTTGTCTGGATTACTTTGCTTCTGACATTCTCAATTTGCTTTGTCACTTGAATCCCATCCATTCTGTCCCAAAGCTGGGATGTCCTGGTGAGGAGGGTGTTGGCTTTCACTTTCCAGTCAGCAAAAAAAGCAGGAGAAACACCTCCAACATGGGTGAGAGTTGCATTTGCCAAGGCCTCATCCTCTCCAAAGTGATTAAAACAGGACCTGAAGATGGCAATGCTCCCAGTGGATCACCCCCAGGTTAAAGCGGGATCAAGCTGGCCCTTTTGGCATGGAGCAATCCACACTTTGGGAATTTGGGTGAGCATGGATACAAACAATGCCCTTTGGTTTAGGGAGTAATCTCCGTGCTCTGGAGCTGGGACAGATTCCAACTGTGTGAGCTGCCTTGGTTTGTTGATTGCTGGTTTCAGTTTTTTCTCTCTTTAGCATTTTTCCCTTCTTTTCCTTCTCTCTCCAAGTGAATCTCAGCAAATTTGACAACCCCAACACACCCCACCCTCACTGCCCCTCCCGATCGGATTTAAATGCCTGCCACTGCTGCTGGTACCAGTGCTGAAAAAAGAACTGGCTCCTGTTCAAGTCCTTCTCCTTTCCAAATGTTTAGGGATTTGGAGCCCATACATACAATTACTGCGTGTTTCTCGGGAAGAGAAAATAGCCAGCAGCTGTTCAGTGTCTGATCAATTATGAGTTGAGGAAGAGGAGTGGAAGAGAGGGGGGTTATTGGTCAGATCTGCACACAGTTAGGAAACAGTGCTGGGAATGGGTGCTTGGGAGATGTGGGAAGGCCAGAGACCCTGGAAGTGAGTCCTTAGGCTGACGGGTCTGCAGTGGTCTCCTCGACGTGGAGAGAAAATTGCGTGTTACAGGCTGTAGGTGAATTTTCTAAGGATTTGGCAAGATGAAGGAGGAAGAGGAGCCAGTCCTAGTCTGGGAACATGGACAATGGAGAAGGACGTTGGTAAGAGGAGGTCTTGGAGCAGATCTCCTGCCCCAGCCAAGCACTGCACTGTCTTTGATGGCAGCTTGGACACCCAACTCTGCATGGAGTAATAAATGTGGTCAGCTTGGCCTGCAAGACAATCCCTGCCTCAGAGGCTCTGTCCAGCTGCCCCCACACAGGTGCTGAGTGTCATGTGAGAAGCCCAAGGGAAAGACACACAGGGCTGGCAAATATTGTAAAGTACATTAAAATATTTATTCCTTAGAAGTCTTTGAAAGGGTCTTTGAAAGAGAGTTAAATCCAGAGACTGGAAAGTTTTCCAAAGAGCAGTGGACTCCCACCTTTGTACAAAGGAATTCAGCCCAAGATCTCCATTTCGTTTGGGATGAAGAAAATATTTTTCTCATCTTTCACCTGAGGTGACTTGAGACCATAGTGGGGTGATAGATCCTTCACTTACTAGCACCACATCATGGGATCATGGAATGGTTTGGGTTGGAAGGGACATTAAAGATCCTCCAGTGCCACCCCTGCCATGGGCAGGGACACCTTCCACTGTCCCAGGTTGCTCCAAGCCCTGTCCATCCTGGCCTTGGACACTTCCAGGGATGGGGCAGCCACAGCTTCTCTGGGCAGCCTCCCTTTAACTCACAGGTCATGATCTGCGCAGCCTCCACTGACTCAGATTGTGACCGAATGTGGTTTTGGATGATGCACAGGTTTACCTGAGATCCAGGTAGCGCCTCTTTCATGGATAATCTGTGTCTGAGAGCCAAAGGATGGTTGAACACTATCTTATTTCCCAGAAATCTGGGATGAAACTGGAGGGAACTGTTTGTTGTTGACTAAATGAACCCATAAACTAAATTTTTACAGAGATTGTGGGTTCGTCTTGAGGATGTCCAAAATTTTGGTGTATTCTAGAGTGTATCCTGTACATTGTTGACAGAATCTCAGCAATATCAGAGAAACCAGAGCAGTTTTCCCAGAATCTCAATCCCAGAATTGCTGGGGTTGGAAGGGACCTCTGGAGAACACCTAGGCCACCCCTCATCCTAAAGCATGTTCACCTGGAGTAGGTTGCACAGGATTGTGTCCAGGAGGGTTTTGAATCTCCAGAGGAGACTCCACAACCTCTCTGTTCCAGTCTGTCCCAGTGCTCTGTCACCCTCCAAGTAAGGAAGTTTTCCCTCATATTTGGATCAGACTTTCCCTCAAAGTCTGTGCAGTAATCAGTGATAAAATGAGCACAGGAGTTTGCATTCAGTTCCAGTGAATGACAATAAACGGAAACCATTGGTATCTTAGGGCAAAAATGAAAACGTTTTCAAAATTAGTCATTTTTTGGGAAAAGGCTCAGTGAAGCCTGACGGTTGAAAATGTGTCAGCTTGTGGTTACGGGGACTGAGATCTTTATAGCTGATGAATTTAATTGCATCCAGTATCCAGAAACGTGATTCCATACTCACATGAAGCTGCAGAAAGACGGAATCTGTCCCTCCTTCCCACAGCAACAGAAGCATTCGGTAAGTTCTTCTCAGCGGTGTCATCACCATGGATACATTAAATGTTTGTGTTGTGACACGTGGAATTTTACCTGAAGTCTCCATTCCCTTGCAATTACGTAAGATTATTTATCTTCATTAAGATTATTCATCTTAATTATATATGAAGTGCTTTTGATCAGGAACACCTGAAAACGTGACCAAAAACACTTCCAGTGTTTCAGAAAAAGAGGTTCGCATTGCCCTAAAATAGATTTATTATCTCACCTAACTACAGTAATATAAAATTTAGATGTTTAGTCAACAGAACTCTCTGCATCACATATATTCAGTGGAAAAAGTGAAAAAGTTTTAATTTGAACCTCAAATATATGGGAAGAACCTTCCTCTGGACATTCCAGTCTTTCCATTGTCTGGAGACTTGTAGACGGTTGGTTTTGAATAGACATCCAACTCTTCGATGGATCGGGTTAGGTGAGAATCCACCTTAATCCCAACCTAATTTCTTCCCAGGCTCTTTATGATGGAATTCATCCCCAAGATGACAGAGGAAATCTGCTGAACCGGATGTCTCCTTGGGCTACGTGAGAGCTCCAACGCATTTTCCCCCGGAACCCTGGCTTGGTGCTGAGCTCAGTGCAATAAAACGGGTCAGGCATGGGTTTTTTAGATTAGAGCTGCAATTGAATTCAAGTTGATTTCCCAGAACGCTGATAGCCCTCCTGGCTCTGCCAAGTCAAATTCAAAGGTCGTGGCTCTTTGATGCCATTCAGATTAAACCCACAGTGTTCTAACAATCAGGGATCCCCAAACACTCAGGGAGCTCCAGCCGTTTAAAGTTATTTGTGGAATTATATCCTGGTTCCATCATGGCAATGCAAAGGGGAGCCAAAGATGAAAAACTGCCTTCTCAGATATCCCAGATTAGATTTTTCCATGGTGCTGTTGCAGTTTCCACTCTCCCCAGCTGACTTGACACCACCTCTGCCATTCCTCTTCCCTGTCTCAAGTAACACAGCTCCCAGAGTTCTTCATTCCACCTGGGAAGGGACCTGGGCCTCCCTCCACTCCTGGTGTGTGACATGGGCTTCATCCCTCCGTTCCTCTGAACATCCCACAGAACCATCACAGACCTTCTGGTCTCCAGACTTTTCCTTCTGGTCCTTCAGCTTCTTAACTCAACAAGAACCATGGGGCTCAGGGAAAGATTGGAATGTTCCCCTCTTCAATCCTCAATTTACGAATGTATTTTTCAAGACTCGTGGATGTTGTCACCTGAACATGGAAAGTGTGGCTGTCTTCTGACCTCCAGGATTAGCACAGCCTGGAGATGCTCAACCAGGCATTTCTACAGCCCCTAAAATTATTGTCAGTTGAGCTACCAAAGCTTCCAAGATATTCATGATGGGTTTTTCCTATAATTTTGTGTGCTTTGGGCCTAAATGTGTCTGTCAGACGTGATTTGTTTCAAAATACATTTTTTTTTAGCAAACAGAGATTGAAACTTTTCAAAACTAGATTATGAAAATTTTTGGCTGAAGATCTGCTGGTAGACTCAATCAAGTTGACCAAAAAAAATTCTACTTTATTTCATGTTTCTTAGGAAAATAAAGTTGGCATTTGGGGAATGGCAAGTGAGCAGAACTACTTTAATTTCTTAACTTTTGCTATTGAAGTTGCAAATAAATTATTTTAGCAACTTTATTCAGAAACATGCAATGACCATTTCTTCTACTCCTTTTTTTTTTAAAGCTGGTCCATCAAAGGATGGAAAAAATCCATGCCAAGTTTTTTGGAGAGTCCATGGAGAGATAAGCACCTCCAGAAGATGAATCTTCCCAACTTCCAGTGGATATTTAATATAACTAAAAAGAAGCATTCTTTGGAGATGTATTTGTCTCCGGTGATTTTCCAGGAGGTCTGTGTGACCAGTCCAGAGCCCACATTGGACTGAAGAAAATCCCATGACATTCATTAAATGCTCTTAACATGAGTGAAATATTTTTGTTCCAATATCTTTGGGGTTGATATCCTGTGATTGCTACTTCCACAAGTCTTAGGAAAATTATAAAAAAATGCCATACGTTCTTCTCTGGTTGGTCAGATTCCAGATTTTCATCCCAGTCATCTTCTGCTTAAATTATTTTCCTGAGATATGTGGACCTTGGACAGGTGCCATCTTCTCTCCTCACTTGAACATGGAGGTGTTTATCACCAGATTTATAGATCAGGCAGAAAACACCCAAAGGTTTCAAATTCAGATCTTTTCTGGCTGCTCCCTCTTTTCCCACAGAAGAGATTTTGGATGTGTTTGGCTACATTTGTTATCCAAACCCATTTGATTAGTGAACGTCCCCCCTCTATATTAATTTACTTTGCACACTACTTCAGAAATTGTTCCATTTCTTCTTCCTGTCCTTGTGCCCTCCAGCAGACACTTCCACCAGCTTCTTCTTTGTTCTCCACTGTTTCCATCTTTAAAGAGAAAATTCCTACGTCGAAGTATGATTACAACGAAAGGATAAGAGAAGTTTTGCGTACCAAGGATAACACCTGGGATTGCAGGCAAAACTTGTCCAAAAGTGTGGATTTTTTGTTTTAAAAAGTAAAAGCTTCATGTCCCTATTTAATTATTCAGATTTCCTCTCAAACAGTGAATTCCCATCAGTGCAGCTCCCATGGTGCTTGTCTCCATGGTTCTTCTTTGCTGAGCTTTCACCACCAATTCTTGCTTGAAAATATTTCTACAGTTTGTTTCCTCTGGGAAATGCCTTTCTCCTCGAAAAGGAATTAAAGATTTAGCAACAATGAATTTGGAATATTGTGCAGGAGGTGCCCAAGTGGGATTAATTTTTTGTTTCATTATTTTATGTAAAACACATGAGGCAAAATTTCATTTTCTTGGATCACAGGAAATCCTTTGTGTTTTGAAGCAGAAACATTTCTTTCAGAATATGCTGAGATTCGGAAAACAGGGAACATTGATTTGTCAGGGATGCAACTTCAACCTTTCTTCCCCTCTAAACAATTTTTTCTCATTTCTCCTCACTTCCACTCTTGAAATGGCATTGGAATGAACTTCCCAGTGCCAGTGGATCTCCCGAAGTGCTCTTCATTGAAGAGTTGGTCAGACCTCAGTGAGAATTCATTGGAATCTTTACTAAGGAACACAAGAAGGGAACAGCTTCAAAAACATCCATGTGGAATTACGAATTGAGAATGTGCTTCTCTGAGAAAAATCCTTTATTCCTTTATTCCAATAGATCCTTTATTCCAATATTCCCTTCTTTGATCAGCTGAGGAATTGCAGAAGGCAGAGGAATTGTCAGTGCTGGTCCTGTGGAAAAACTGATGAGAGAATGGATTGTGGTCCTTTGACCTCCTTTGGAAATGATCCTTCATTCCTTCTTCCCACCACACTGCCTGGGCTTCAGGGCTGTTCAACACTGAGTGACTTCCCAGCTGTGCGACCTCAGCATTGATGTGTCCAGGCCAGAGCAGGGAACTTATGGGGAAAAATAAAGGCACTGGAAAAAGCAAAACACCTCCAGAGTTACCCGCACCACTTCCCGGAGCGGCAGTGGTTGAGTCTGGTAGGGAAAAGTTTCACCTTCCAGCCAAATTCTGACTCAGCCTGTCCCCATCTTTGTGTGCCAAACCTAATCAGATCAACCTGAAATTGCTTAAATTGGGGAAGCACTGAGATATTCCAGCCAGAATCACTCTGGATAATCCTAACACCCCCCATTATTAGAGATTTCCAGTCAAGGTATGTTGGGATCCAGCGATGGCTTCGGAGTTGAAATGGAATGGCTCAAGGATGGAGAAAGTCCGTGCTAGAAAATGGAATAAGGATTGTTCAAAGCTGTGTTTTTCCCTTCACGTCTGGATTAAAACCTTAGACGGACTGCAAGTCTGAAACCTCCCCAAAAACACGACCCTGGAGTTAATTTTAGACGGGTTTGTAGGATGCGCTTCCTTAGTAGAAAGTTTTAGTGTGAGCAGAAGTCAAGGGAAAAGCAGAATTCACCCCTGGGAGCAATAATCCATAGTCATAAATACTAATGATCCAGGTGATGCCACCTTTTAATTTGAGCCACACAGGTATCAATGTCCATATTCCCACCAAACCAGCATTCCAAGATTTGTGTTTAGAGATTCTTCATTTTACCATGAGCTCAGCAGCTTTGCACCTTTTATACCTCTCTATAATCAAAAAAATCTAATTTTTCTCACTCTTTTTCTGTAGCAAAGTACGACTTTTACAAGTTTTTTTCCGATGTGTGGAAGCTCAATTAGGATTTTTTTTTATTTTTTAAGCACCCTCACACTCGTGGAATATTGATGATGAGGAGACAATTTTTACCTGATTTATTCCGCCTAAGAAAGTTCAATTTGGCTTTTCATGCTCAGTCAGAAGAACCAGGTGAAGGCAGAGCACATGAACACCAGAACCTTTCTAGTTTGTGGTTTAAGATAAACTTGGAAAGGCCATAACCTAAATCCAGGGAATTTTTGCTGGTGGAATTGTAACCTGAAAAGAAAATTGATGCATGGAAATCATATTACCGCCGTCTTTCACACGCACGTTCTCAACACTCTTTTATTTCAGAGTTTTTAACTCTTGACCTCATGGCAAATTTATCCCTCATTTAATACTTAAGATGTTTAGACCATTAGGTAAAAACAGCATTGTTATTTAGGTTACGTGTTGGAAGTCACAGCGCCTGGAAAGAATTCCACTTTGTGGTTTCCAGGCTGACTCCAGAAAATTAGAATTGCAGCGAGGCCGTCCATGGAGTTCAATTTAAAATAAAAATCCCAACCCCAAATCCAGACTGAAGCAAACCTTAACAGTGCAAAGGTTTCAAAATTTTTGCTTCACTTCATCAACATTTGTCATTTCCTGAAGGAAACCAGACAGGTTAATTGTGTAAAATATATATGGATACACTTATATTTCACACATTTATGTGTGTACAAGTGCATGTATGTGTAGATATTAATATTTCCCCCGTTCTTCTTCATATCAGACTTCACTGCATGGCACTAAAGCCATCATTTAATGTGGAATTATGAAGCTCATGGAATGTGGAGAATGAGCTCTTGCTTTCCTATTGGTCACCAGGCTCCCCTTTAACTGCTGGGGGAACACCAAACCTATAAACAGAGGTCCGTGACCATAGAAACCCCCAGATCAACTTTTCAATTTCATCACAGTAAAATAATTGGCTTAATTTTTTTTTTCTATACATTAGACAGGAAAAATGCCTGGCACGTGTGTTCAGATTTATGTATTGTCCAAACCTATGTACTAGAGTTCAAAATTTGGATGGAACTCACAAATCGGGTCACTTCTCCTAGTGGGAAAAACCAGATTTTCTCTCCATCCAGGCTTTAGTAGCTCGTTGAGATACAAGTAGAATTCAGAGCAAAAAGCTCTTTTACCAGTGAGGTTTTCCACTCATTCCTGTTTTAGGGCTGCATTCACAGGGACAACAGATTTGTTTCCCACTCTTATTGAATTTTTCCTGTTCACTTTCCCGGCTCTCTATACACAGATTGTGCCCTTATCCAGCTGAGTTTTGAGGATATTTTTCATTATATCCAGCTGTAATTTCCCTTTTTACAGCCTGTGACTCTCCATCCTCGTGCTGCACCTCCATGTAGCTGCAGCTTCTCCACTTCAGTAGTGGAAATCTGCAATTTGTCCTCCTCTTTTCCCCAAATATCATGGAGAGGGCTCCTTGCCAAAGGAATTAGACGTGCTGATGTGGGTGTGGATGCTTTTTCCAGGGTCCCAGGCGTTTTCCACAACTTGTTTCTTCTCCCTGTGTATCCTTGGTCCTTTGTGGTACTTGTGGTGAAGTTTGGGCCTTACCCTCTACTGATTTTTGTCTCTCATTTTCCTTGATCTCCAGCACCACCACATCTTCCCATTCTCTTATCCAATGCCTTCCCCTATCTCATTCCTTCCCAAATCTTGTTCTTGACTCAAATAAAGCTAAAATTGCTAAACCCAAGCTCTTTGGTTTGTCAATATTTGATACAAATAGCTTTCTATTCCTCTCCTTGCTTCTGTCACAGCCACCAGAGACTTTTTATATCCCTTGACACTTTTGCCTTCATATTTGATACATCACAAGATAAAAGGGGAATATGATCCACTCTCTTTCCACCAAAAAAACCCTGAAATCTGATTTTCTGTTGCTGTCCCTAGAACGAATCCTATTTACCAGCCTTCATTATGTTCCCAGTTCTCATCCAGCTACTTAACACTCATCCAGTCCTCCATCTCTTCCAAATTTGATGATGTTCCAGCTTCCATGCCTTGCTCAAAGGTAATCTTCCTATTTAATAGAAAGTATAAAATACAAAAATACAAAAATATAACTGCTCGTCTTCCAGCTTCATCAAGATCCTCATATTTCTGCCTTTTTTAAAATTTTTGTTCTTGGTATTCACACAGTCATCTCTTTTCTTCCCTAATTGAACATTCATCCTTACCTTTGATGCCTCAAAAAGAAAAAAGGTCTTGGTTAAAGAAGGTCATTGGAAGTTGGTCTAAATGTCATGGAAAGCTCCACGACATTCCCACTGATTTCTGCAGGCTCTGGGTTAAAGTTCACGTTTAGAACTCTCATGATAAGGTATTGATCAATACTTCTTTAGCCTCATTATCACCACAGACCTGATCAGTTATTTATTATTTTCATAATTGTCTGCTGTACAAGAGTGGTGCTACGTGACCACAGAGAAGATCCTGGAGTGACCTGTGGAAAAGCACAATAAGGGACAGACTTTGCCCTGGAGAACTTATGAACTGAACAGAGAGCTCAGACAATGAAATTGTGACTTTTTCCAGTGTTGGCAAAATCAACTTTACAACCAGGGACTTGTCTGACCCCCTGTGTGCCCTGAACATGTCCTGAACGTGGAATATCGGAGCACGGAGCGGCTGTTCCAACAGAAATCCTCCTTTATTATTTACATAAATAAAGAGGATCCCAAGGAGACAAAGTTCCAGTTGGAAAACTTGGTGCCAGTAGAAACTCCATGCTCGTTTCAAGCATATCCACTGCTAACACCTTGACTAAAGAGCACGTCCTTGGATCTTTTATAGCCCCTGGAAATCATGCTCAAGCACTGCACGATTAGGGAATATCCATAGATTTGTCCAATTTCCACTGGAATGGGATGAGCTGCACCCAATGGCACCAATGTTTTTGACTAGAACTCTACTGGCTACCAAGGGGGACCAGAATGGCTGATTTCAATGGAGATGTCCAAATTAAATGTCTGATGAACACAACTTCCCCCTCCTTGGGATCTGTTTGGAGTCCCAGCTTTCCATCTGCGCTGGTTTGCCATCAAAAATCCAAAGCTACCCAGAAAAGCAGCACCAACGTGGCCCTCTCAGAGAGGAGGCTTTGCTCTGGAGACAAAATTTCCTCCCTGGTGATCGTGTTGCAAACAAGTTCTGCCTCAGAGACTCAGGGCACAAAGAACAAAAAGGGATTTGAGCAGCCGGGTGGTGGGAGAAGGGAAGCGGAGGGAGGAGGGGGCTGGAATGGGAAAGTGCAGAAACAGTTTTAAATATTTGGAATCTGCAATTGTATTTCCCCCTCCTTCCCCTCCCAGAGCTTCATTTTTTTTGAGCCCAGATTAACTATTCCCCCTACAATGCTTTTTCATAAAGGGATCAAGCCCATTGTTTATAGAATTTGCTAATAACAGCCTCAGTCTCTCTGTCACAGCAGAGTGATTCAATTACAAGACCGGACAATAAAAGCTCAATAAAGAAACTCAAATCCTTATTAAATTCTTTTTTTTAATTATTATTAAAAAAATACCCGAGCAGGCTAGGATTGCCAGATTGGGAATTTGCGTGGAGCAGAAGAATGATATGATCTCTCTGAGTAGCACGGTGCAAATTAAAAGAGGTTTAGCGTTAAGTGTTCATGGCACAAAAGCAATTTTAAGTACCTGCAATCAGCTTAGGGTGGCTAAGCCTAAATATGTACAAATCGTGTAATGGGCAATATCCCTGGCAGTACCACGCAGAGCTCCCACAGATGTGTGCTCCAGCTTTCCCCGAGGGTCCCACCACGGCTCCCTGGGAGTGGGAGTGGGAGTGGGAGTGTGTGTGACAGGCTGTGTGTGGCTTGTGGGCCACCTAGTGTCCTGCTGGCGACTAGACCAAGGGTTTGCTTCTCATTCCTGGTGGGACAGGTTGGAAAGAGAAAAGAAAAAGAACAATTCCATCACTTCTGTTGGCGCGAAACAGGACAAAGAGAGCCAGGGACTGCTGCACCTCGCTCCTGAGTGCTGCTTCACTTGGAGACTCCTTCATAGATTTTGATATCAATTGAAACCCTTCTTCCATTGGGAAATCCATCATTTCCCTTGCTGCTCATCTCAATTTCTTGTTACCTTTGCTGCAAAGAACTCAGGATTTGGGGAGTTGGGGGTTTTGTTGTTGTCATTGCTTTTTCCAGCCTGGCATAAGTAGGTTGTAGGATTATAGAATGGCTTGGGTTGTAATGGACCTTAAAATTCATCTTGGGACACTTTCCACTATCCCAGGTTGCTCCAAGCCTCATTCAACCTGGCCTTGGACACTTCCAGGGATCCAAGGGCAGCCGCAGCTTCTCTGGGCAACCTGTGCCAGGGCCTCACCTCCCTCACAGGGAAGAATTCCATCCCAATATCCCACTCTAAAACTCCTCTCTTTCACTTTAAAGCCATTCCCCTTTTTCCTGTTGCTCCATCCCTTGTCCAAAGTCCCTTTCCAGCTCTCTTGGAGCCCCTTTAGGCATGGGAAGGAGCTCTAAGTTCTCCCTGGAGCTTCTCTTCTCAAGCCAAACAACATTTTTTGAAGTTGAAAAACCTCTCCATCATGAGAAAACTGTCCTGTAGAAGCCAGGGACTCAGACCCATCCTAATCTTGAGTTTTTGCTAAACTAATTTTTCTTACTTTTCCATTGCTGTGTGTGATTTCCAGGCTTTGCTCACGCTTCCTCTGAATTCTTCCGGCCACTCTTGGATTCATTTCGATCCCATCCTCAGTTCCCTGGTTTGCCACCAGCATGGCAGCAAAGCCTGATTTCTTTATGATGGAGGACAAGTAATTTACAGGTGAAGACTTTGTGCATCTGAGGTGCATGAGATGACTCCTGCTTTTAGCTGGTTTTCTGGCATCCAAAAAGGAACTGCCCTAACAGGACCATTCCATGATCCTAAGGCTTTTTACCAAGGTTTGTAGTGCCAGGAAAAGGGTCAGATGTTATAAACTGGGAGAAGGTGGGTTTAAATTAGACATTGAAAAGAAGAATTCTTTTTCATGATGAGGATGGTGAGGCACTGGAATAGGTTGTCCGGAAAAGTTGTGTATGTCCCACCACTGGAAGTGTTCAAGATCAGGTTTTGAGCTACTTCATCTAGCAAAAGATGTCTCTGTCTATGGCAGAACGGTTGGACTTGATGATATTTAAAAGTCCCAAATCATTCTGTGATTCTATAATTAAAAAAAAACCCCAAAAATCAAACCCACAACACTGGGAACTGGTCCCAGCTGGATCCACCATTGGATGAGGAAGCAGTGCCAGGCAGAGGACAGCAAAGCTGGAGAGCCCTCCCTGATAATATAAATAATGAGGAGAACATGATCCTGGTGCTGGTCTTTGGTAGGGAGATCATCACCCAAAATTTACTCTGTTGTCACAGACCCCTCTGTGGGATTCATCCATCCTTAGTTAATTGCCCAAAATAGATGGGATGAGTGCCCTCCTGAGTGACCTTTCCCTGATAAAAGCAGGAAACCTGGCTTAAGGCAGGGGCTTACATTTGAAATGGCTGCAGTTAAGGGAGATTAATTCTGCCCTCAGCACTCGAGCTGAGTTAATCAGCGCGGCTCTGGCTGGCAGCTCTGTGAAGACATGCGGAGCATTCACCCCATTTTTGGGTGGTGATTTACGACTGCTGGGATAAACTGTGCTCCCAGGAGGAATAAAGAAGCTCATCAGAAAGGTGCTTCAGTCACTTTCTTAAAGAATTGAGCAGAATGAACACAGGTTTTATTCTTTGGAACAGAGGCCCAGAGCTTTCTGAAGATCTGCGCTTGGGTCCCGCCTTTGTCACTCTGTGAAATGTTGGATGTCCCCAGTTTTTAAGGGTAAAATGGAGTCTTCATTCCAAATGGTAACAACAGCTATAGATGCACTCGGTTTGGGGTTTGCCATTTAAAATTTAAATGTTGAGTAGTATCCCGGTTTGGAGGTCTAAGACTTAGAGTAGAATAAGTGCTCTCAGAGTATCTATTTCTGCTCATGGATCATGGAATCATGGAATGAGGATATCCTGACTTATAAGGGATGTTACAGGGATCATCCAGTCCAACTCCTGGCCCTGCACAGGACACCCCAACAATCCCACCCTGTGCCTTAGAGTGTGTCCAAATGCTCCCGGAACTCTGGCAGCCTTGGAAACGTGACCATTCCCTGAGGAGCCTGTGAAAACCCTGTTCCCAATATTCATTTCTCCCTAGCTTGGACTGAACTTTCAATTTTTAAGTGGCCACCCATAAAAAAGTGAAGTCTTTGCCTTCAAGATGAGGGATGACCTGAACCTCTTATTTTATTTCCTGACTTAAGAAATGCCCAGAACAAACAGGAACAGTGAGGCAAAGTTTTATTTACCCCCATTAAATAAATATAAATTATACAGACTGATCAAATCCAGCCAACTGCTTGGGACAATATGAATTTTCCCATAGAAACTCCTCCAAAGTGGAATGAATTTCCAGGCTCGCAGACATGCAGTTTTTAATTAAGAGCAAAGCATTTATTAGAACGGATGAGAGCACTAAATCTGACCAAAATGCCTTTGAAGCTCCCAGCCCCCTGCTCGATTCCACGGGCTTCCCCTCCCTGCAGTGTGCCGTGGCTTTATATTTCACAGCATCCATAACATGGATTTATCAAAGGTCACTATGGCAACATCCAGGCAATGCGAGACAAATACGGGGACGAGCCTGGAAACAGCACAAAACAAACTGAAATCGCCCCGTTCCCACCCAGGCTGCTCCCGTGGCCCTCCAGCTCCAAATTCAGATGGATGCTGTTATTAATCCTCCAGTCCGTATTACCTCAGCTGAGGTGGGCAGGCAGGAGAGGGATATCAGGCTTGGACGGGCCCAATAATTGTATTGGCATGTGAGAATTCTGGGAATCGCGGCCTCCCAATGTTTGGGTTGGCCGGGTTTCCATGGCAATAAGGGCACTTGCTATTAATTCCCTGGTTTATTACTAAGTCTTGATTCCTAGGATTTGGGGAGAGGGTTATTCCCGTCTGCTTAGGAATTCCAGGATTTATGTATGTATCATATATGTGGACCTGAGCTTGCTAACAGTAAATATAAATATATAAAATACATAGATATAATAGATAACAATATATCATAATAATTAATAACAATAAATTACATATACAATATATAAATTACACATCTTTGTAGAATGTAGGTCATATATTTTATGGTGTTATTAATTCTAATATTAATATAACTAATATTAAATCGTATTAACTGTATAGATTATATAACATGCAATACATATAATAAATAAATAAATAAATAAATAAATAATATATAAATAGATTTATATTATATTTATATAAGTAATATATAAATAAATATATATTGAAGATACACACATAAACTATGTATACATCATGTATATAATAATGTATATAATATATACAATAGCTATATCAAATGAGACAGCATCACAAATCTCCACCCTGACAATGAAAAGCATTTTCGGAAGTGATTGAAAACTTTAAAATATCTCCAACCTCCTTCACTAACAATATTTAAAGTCATTCTTTTGGAGGTGCCCAATCACAGCTGACTTTAGTTTTATTTTTGCTTTATTTTCCTCATTTTGGAAAACGGGGCACATTTAGGATTTTATTCCTGAGAAAGAAGAAAAAATATCCAGAAGGTGAAAGAATTCAGAACATTTTCTGCTCTCTGTTTTTGTCTAATTTATGTTTTTTCCATATTGCACACACGGCCCAACACAGGCACACAAGTTTAGGTGACATAAACGCAATGGACTGCCAAGTGCAAAGTGAATTTCTCAGTAATTAAGACAAGCCAGAATAAAAACAGCTGATGAAACCTTACCTTTCCCCCTTTTATTGCGCATTATCTTCCTGAATAATGATGCAGTAGCCTCCTATATTTAAATGGGAGCCTCCCACGGTGAGAACCATGCCCAGATAGCAGCAGAATTCCTTACAAAACTGGAGTTTATCGCGCAGACGTTGCTTCCAGGAGTATTTTCTCCCCATAGTTCAAAGGCTGCTCAAGCGACACAACAGTTCATTTCCTCCTAGGATTTTTTTTTTTTGCCATTCCTGAGTGGTTTTCCAGTGTTAATCATCTTCGGAATATCCCTCTGAGACGGAAATATTATCCTGATTTTGCAGATGGGAAGCTGAGAAATAGATTGAGATTAATGGGAAAATATCCAATTATTTTGGCGTCCAGGCTGAGCATGGAGTCCCTGCTTTGGCAAAGGTTTGAGCACTTTTACCTTATTAGTCTTCCTCCTACTTTATCTGCCTAGAAATAATTTCTTTCTCTGAGCTACTCATTAGCACTGGGGAGAAAAAAGCACATTTGGAGGTGCTTCATCTCAAATGTCTTGGTTGAGTACCTTGGGATAAGATAAATTTCCCTGTAAAAGAGATTAATCCCAGATTATTTATTTATTTGAGGAAGTTTCCCTTTATTTGCAGTGGGGAGTGCTCAATACTTCGTTAGGACACTGCAAATTAATGTTGTCAGGGACTTGTGGGAGATCTGGCCCATCAGCCCCCTGTCTGTCAGAACTCCAAAATCCAAGTCCCAACACATGAAAACTTGGATTTCCGGCATTCACATTGGGAAAAAAAATTAATAAAATTCTCACCCTTATTTACTGGAAGTTGAATTTGTTTGATTTTTCTTTGTGAGAGAACCATCAGCAAATCATTGTTAGAGGTGTGCTGGAAGTTGAATAAAATAATAAAGTGGTGGGAAAGGGATCCAGAGGAAAGGAGTGAAATGCATTTTAATATTTAATGTGGTTAATATTTAATATTTCCCCTCTCCTTGGTGCTGTGCATGGATTTATTCCCCTCCTCCTCCACACATCCCCATGGATGCCCCCATTAGCCATGGATGGGGAAGATTTTCCTCTCAGGGATTTTGAACTGAAGATCTCATTTAACAAGCACACAAACACGGGGTTCCCCTTCTGCAGGCACGTCAATCCCAGTTTTCCGTGAGTTTTCCACTTCTCTAATTACACAGTTAATTGATTTGGTCATTAGGGTCACGTCTCACAGAGTTCAGAGTGATCACTTGAGAATGGGATTATTTTTGAGGACATGGAACCATTGGATTAGTTCCGAGACGTTTTATAGACTGAAACTACCCCAAAAAACCCCTGGATGTCTTTTTTTCGGATCAGATTAAACACAAAGAAAATGCTTGTGCAGACAGATATAAATAAATATAATCAAACCACTGAAAATGAGATTATTTTTAAAGAACGTAGAGTCATAGAGATTATCAATAAAACCTCTAAAACCTTGCTGTGCACTGGTTAAATAAGGTTTTATTTGGGAGAAAACAAGAGCAGGGGGTGAAGACTTCAGTGAATTCAGTGTTGGCCACCGCATTTCAGGAACAAGAGGTGAAGCAACCATTCAGAGTTAGAGGAAAACAACAGGAAGGATCAGAATTCCAGCTAAAACTGCCCATGAGGGAGTTACACTTCAGTATTCCAAAAATATGAGTCTGCACATGAGTTTAATAAATTTATTTCTCTAAACTTAGAGAAATAAATAAGTCTTTTTTTCCATTAAATATCTTTAATCTTCCTAAAAGACTCCAGCTCCAAATATTTTTCAGATGTTACTCATGGAAGATCAGGGGTCCTTATCATTGCTATTATAACCAGCCTCCAAAAACACCATGACTTCAAGAAAAGCCCTCCAGAACTATTTTTTCCCTAATTCCACAGCCTCTTTCCTACCAAAAGGAGCACTGGCCACCCCAGCTTTCCAGGGAACAACTTGCGGGTGTTCAGACTTAGGGAATATGGGTTGAGAAAGGAGACGTCCCAAAGCCTCAGGATACAGAATTCTTAATTCAAATTCTTAATTTCAAGTTCTTCAGGGAATTGTGTCCATAATATTCCTGACCTAATAAATGAACAGGATTTATTAATGCACTTATCTTTTTTATACTTTTCTCAATAAATCTGTGCCTCAGACTTCACTACTGGTTGCTTCCTTGAAAAAAATTAATGATGGGAGAAATTTGGCTCTGGGTTTTGGCTGTAAAAGTTTTACTGTATTTTAAATCCAGAGCCTCCTGACAGCTGGAATCGTGGAATTCACCCTCGGACAGGGTATTGCTTTCCTGGCATGTTGAAGCTGATTAAATTATTTTCATATTATTCTAAATGAGTCTTGGAGAGTCTGTGGGGGTTGGATGTTTCTGTGATGCCATAAACTCAGACACCTGCTAAGCAGCTGGGAAATTTGGGGAATTCTGGAGCAGTTTTTGATCAGCACAAGGTGAGAAAAATGACTGGGGCAGGCAGAGTGTTGAGAATTCCCCAATAATTCACTTTTTTATTATTAACACGGTTCATGACCTGAGAATAAACTCCACGTTAACATCGGGGGGAGTTTTCTCCTGATGGACGGAAAAGGGACCCTGGAGTGGGAGTCATTCATGAGGGCCACCAAGGTGGTTGGAGGGATGGAGCAGCTCTGCTGGAAGGAAAGGCTGAGAGAGTTGGGATTGTTCAGTCTGGAGAAGAGAAGCCTTGGGGTGACCTCATTGTGGCCTTCCAGGACCTGAAGGAGTCAACAGGAAAGATGGAGAGAGACCATTTTCAAGGGATGGAGGGACAGGACACAGGGAATGGCTTCCCGCTGCCAGAGGGCAGGGATGGATGGGATATTGGGAAGGAATTCCGAGCTGGGAGGGTGGGGAGGGGCTGGGCTGGAATTCCCAGTGAAGCTGTGGCTGCCCCTGGATCCCTGGTTGGATGGGGCTTGGATCACGCTGGGGTAGTGGAAGGTGTCCCTGCCCATGGCAGGAAGTTTGGAATGAGACGATTTTTTCAGGTCCCTTCCAACCCAAAGCATTCTGGGACTCCATGATATTTTGTTCATCAGTGAGTCCTGGATAAAGCACCTGAGGTGTGAGGTGTGTGTGTGGCCAAAGGAATCATTTTCCACCAGCCCACAAGAAGCTGCATCATTTGTTGGCTTTCCCTTTCCTTCCCCCCTCTCTCCCAAACCCATGCTACTTCCTGCCTTAATGAAAGGATTTGAGACTCATAATCAGCAAAGGCGCACTTTGAGATAACGAGCACCGCAATTAGAAATTAATTTGGCCTTCAGGAGCCACAGGAGTTGCCGCAAAACGAATCGGGCCAGAGATAACAAACTTACTGTGAGCTGTGGCCGTGTGTGGGATCTTTCTCAGGACATCTTCCAGAGATGCTGATTTTTGTGCTCTTTTCCTTTGGCTGAGCAGATCATCAGCCTCGGGGGCTGTCATTTTCCAGCGGGAAAGATGCGCTGGCAAGGGGTATCCAGGCAGTGGGAGAAATGAGCCCAGGAATTCCAAGCCACAGCCTCTCCCATTCCTACCCACTGGATTGTAACCGCAGCCACAGAGAGATGTGGATGAAACAAGAGAGCAGGAGAATGTGGATGCTGTGCCCAGAGATACGGGGAAAGAGACACGGATTTGGGAGGGTTCGGGCCAGCAAAGGGGCCCAGAGTGGCAGGGAGGGCAGGAAAAGAAGGAAAAAGGGAAGATTTTGGAGCCCGTTGCCTAATGCACATCACCTGGTGGCCTCGGGGCCACCCAGCTGGGTAAGTGACACTCGTGAAGGACTCTGTGACACTCCTGGGGCAGTGGAGTCTCTGTCAAAGAAGGATTCATTAAAAACCAGAGCTGTGAGGGGCACAGGAGGGTGGGGGTGGTACAGAAACAGGAGGAACCAGGAGAGCTCCCAAGCTGAGGTGGTTGCCGCTCCCTCGCTATCAGCTCCGAGACTGATGGGAGCTTGTTCTCCCACCCCCGTGGCGAATTCCAGCTGGGTGGAATGAGTCAGGCTCCCAGCTTGAATTCCTTGGATATAAAACTCAGCGTGAGGTATGAAGGGAGCTGCAGCTCGGTGGAGGCCACCTAGAAAAGGCGGTGTTGTTCTTGTTGAGGTGAGTTACCTCATCCCAAGCCAGGAGGTGGGAAAAATCCCAGGATCTCACCCTTCCCCAGCCCTCGGCATCTCCAACTGGTCCATAAGAGCTACAGAGAAGCACTGGAAAACTCTCCAAGCTGAAGGAGCCTCGTGAGGCTTTCTGAAAATAGTAAAGTTATTTTTTCCTAATCCATGTTTTTCTTCCTTCTTTTTTTTGCCCCCTTTTCTGGTTCAGCTAAGAAATGATAGGCACAAGCCCAGCTTCAGGTCACATTTAGGGATTGTGTGCTGATCTTTAATATTCCCAAAGAAATGGGAAGTTCAGTGTGATTACAGTGTTGATTTTATCAGAAAGGATTTTCCCTGTCTAATTCCAATGAGTGTTTTCCTTTTCAAGCAGCTCAGAATTCCAAGGGTTACTATTAATTTTTTCTCGGTCTTCACAAAGAAAGAGGTGACCTGGATAAAAGCATTGTCGCCAGATTAAAATCTGGCTAAATTTGACAGTGAAAATGGAGAAAAATTCAAATTGGTTTTGGGTCACAGCGTAAATTTTCCTGTTTAAATTTAAATTAGTGACCTTTCAGTGCCATGGCTGAGACATGTGGATTTCTCACCATTCAACTCAAAATAAGAGTTAATACTTAAAGCTTGAAAGCCTCTGCAATCAAAATAATTGAGGAAGAATAATTATGCCACATTTTGCAGGAGCTAAGGCACAAACACAAAGGTGTTTGCCCAGGAATCTTTGGCACATCCAGAAAGTCGCTGACCTCTGGGAATGAAGGTTCCTTCCTCTAAAAACGTGCCTGTGACTTGGGAAGTGCAACTCGAAGCAAATAAAGCCTTTCTTGTGAGCTCCCCAAAGGCAGAAACTCGGAGAAAACCCAGAAATTAAACCATTAGTTGTTCTTCTTCTCTATTTTTGTCAGCTTTGCGCAAGCTCTGAGATTTGGATCTGCCAAGTTTCACACAGCTCTGCTTAATTCTTGCTCAAGGAACGAGTCTTCTGACTCGGAGTCAGATCCTAAAAATTCTTCCTTCGGAAGGGTTCCCACTTCCAAGGGCCAGCAGTGCAGCTCCATTGGCTGATGGGATTTGACTAATCCCCCTCTAATGAGGAAGTGGAGCAGCTGAGATGAAAGGCTGAGCCCTTGCTGGGGCAAGGGATGAATTTATAAGCCAAGCTCAGCTCATACGGAGATCCGGGCATTCCCGGAGGGGATTGGAACCAACCTGACTTTGGTGTTTTGATCAAAATGATGCAAAAAAAAAAAATCCCCTCAAGGTCCAAAATCTAAAGCAAGAAGTCAACAATGCTACCACCTGTCTGCTCATTCCTGGAACTATTGGATATTCAGTGGCAAAAAACTGCTAAATTTACCCCAAATTTCACTGATTGGCAGAACTGGGACTTGTTTGCCTATTTGCAGTGGACACAAAATATGTTGGAATGCACTCCTGATGCTGAAGAAATCCATCCAGTGTTTAAAACTGCACGGAGAGATGGGAATGTGAAAGGGAGGAATGTAATCAGAGGAATATGGGCTGGGTGAGTTTGGGATAAACCCTATGAACAGTGAGATTTGTTAGTTTGCAGATCTGAATTTTGAGAAAAATTGAGCCACTAACATGAGAAATTTAAAACTATCCCCAAACCACCCAGCAGAGAACATTCTGTACCTCCTTGGCTAATGGATAGAAATCCTTTGGAGTGGCGTTTTCCAGTAGCTGGAATGAGAGAAAATTATTTTGTTGTTTATGTTATGTGAGGCTACAGACTTTGTAATGATGGTGGTGCCCTCACAGAATAAAACAGAATTCACCTCAAGGAATTTCCTTCCTCAGACATCAATTAAATACAATTTTTAGGCATGACTTTTCCTTTATGCAACATTCCTGAATCTAATCTATCTCTAATTAACGAAGTATGCAGGACAACTTGATTGAGGGATCAGAGCTGAAAGCAGGGCTACACTTAAATTAGTAAGGGTGGGAGAGTGGGAAACCACGGCACGGAGGGTTGGAAGTCTTGATGTCTGAGATGCCAGAGATGACACAAGGGGGGACAAATGGAATTTGCTCTGAAGCCAATTCCACAAGTGATTGACAGTCAGAAAAGACAGTTTGAACCACATTTGAACAAGCTGCTGCCAATTAGCTGGAAAGCCTTGACGTGCCATTTTGTGATGTTGGTATTTTTCTTTGCACAGAGAGATGGATCCGTGGAAAATTCCATTGGTTAAGATTCTCATTTTCCTCTCAGAGCGAATTACTGGTTGCAGATCACTGTTCCTGTGGCAGTGAGCTGGTTTGCCAGGAGTTTCTCCCAGGAATGTAAATTAAAGTGCTAAACTGCATTGCACTGGATTTGGGAATGGCATCCAAATGAACTGTGTGGGACAGGTATCAAATCACATTTAAAATCACGGAGCCAGAGAACCACAGGCTGGTTGGAAAGGACCTTCCGGATCATCTCGTTCCCACCCCTGGCCATGGGCAGGGACACTTTCCACTATCCCAGGTTGCTCCAAGCCCCTTCCAAACTGGCCTTGGACACTTCCAGGGATCCAGGGGCAGCCACAGCTTCTCTGGGCACCCTGTGCCAGGGCCTCCCCACCCTCACAGGGAGGAATTCCTTCCCAATGTCCCATCCAACCTTCTGGCACGGGGAAGCCAGTCCCCCTTGTCCTGTCACTCCATCCCTTGGAAATGGTCTCTCTCCATCTTTCCTGTTGACTCCTTCAGGTCCTGGAAGGCCACAATGAGGTCACCCCAAAGCTTCTCTTCTCCAGGCTGAACAATCCCAGCTCTCTCAGCCTTTCCTCCCAGCAGAGCTGCTCCATCCCTCGGATCATCCCGGTGCCTCCTCTGGGCTCTCTCCAGCAGCTCCGGGTCCTTCCTGTGCTGGATCCAGGGCTGGAGCAGCTCTGCAGGTGGGGCCTCACCTGAGCACATGGGCAGAGGGGCAGAATCCCCCCTTCCCTGCTGCCCAGGCTGTGGGATCAGCCTGGGATACAGTTGGATTTCTGGTCCCAGTGCACACGGCCAGGGCACGTCCAGCTCTGACCCAGCAGCACCCTCAAGTCCTTCTCCCAGGGCTTCTCCATCTGTTCTTCCCCAGCCTGGATTGATCCCATTGTTTGCCCTGACCCAGGAGCACACCTGCACTTGGCCTTGTTAAACCCCATGAGATTCCCATGGGCCGCTTCTCCCACTTCTCCAGATCCCTGTGGATGGCATCTTGTCCTTCAGGAATGTCAACAGCACCACTCAGCTCGGTGTCCTCTGCAAACCTGCTGAGGGTGTCCTCGATCCTCTCTGGATTCCATTTGCTGCTCTGCAAGGCTGGTGTCAAGCACTCAGAATTCCATCTGTGTCCTAAAGGACTCCAGAGAGCGGTGCACGGATGAACCAAGCCCACATCATTCTTCCTGAGGGATTTGTCTCAAGGATTTGTCCAAACAACCCAAGGATTGGGCACGATGCTGCGATGGTGATGATGGAGGAGGGTGAGCAAGATGGACAAGCTGGGAAGGCTGAAGGTAGCAAACAAGTTGCTGGGAAGTGAGGTGGGAAGTGAACTGGAAAAAGCTGGTTCTACCAAGTGCAGGGAGGACAGCTCACCGTTGTGATGGTGGGAGCTGGGACAAGGAGTGTTGTATCCTTCAAGCTGATAAAGAGGGATTGTGTTACATCACAGCCATCCTCTGCTCCTCCAGCATTTCCAAGGGAGCTCCTCTGATCTCATCCCAGCTAAAATAAGTCCTTGGCACATGTTCCAAGGCCTTGATTCCACCCCTGTCTGACACTTGGAGCCACCCACCAAGAAGGGAAGCAACATCACCAAGCATGGCCAGCTGGGTGCTGTCAGGAACAGCCCAAACTTCCACGCAAACTGCGGAGGAAGAACCACAGCCCCACGTCAGGCCAAGAGGAAAACCTTTTCCCTGAATTCATCTCCTCCACTGACAGTATTAATCAGGCTGACATTGAGCTGGGAGCAGGAGGAGAGGGCACAGAGAAATTGCTTTAACTCAAATCAAACAAATCCCCTAAAAAAGTCCTCATGAGTTATGGCCACAGACTTTCCCAGCCTCAAATTAGGTGTATGAGCCTCGTTTGAGTAGTTCCTGTTCCAAATGCCCCCAAAATTACACCTGTGCCAAGGATTTCCAGGACTCTGTGTTGGTCACAGCTGGTCTGAGCTTTGCCAACCATCTGTGCCTGGGTGTTTGGAGTCAGGCTGTGCAAGGGAAGCAGCCAGGGTTCTGGAAAGAACAGTTTTATTTGGAAAGTGCATTCCTGATGCGCAATGCTTCCCTCAAGCCCTTTCCTGCTGGTGTGAGCACACAGAGCCAGGCTCCATCAGGGCACCCAGAGTGAGCCCATCTCCATCAGGTGATGTGCTGCTCTCACAGACAAACAGCCTGGAAAAGTCCAATTCATTTTCCCAAGGATCAGGTTGATTTTCCCAGGGAATGCACAGAAGAGTTTGAAAAAAGTGTGCAGATGTAGCTGGAGGGAACTGGGTGCTCGTCATGGGGAAGTTTATGGGAAGGAATCATGGAATGGTTTAGGTTGGAAGGGATCTTAATGATCTTCTCATTCCAAACCCCTGCCATGGGCAGGGACACCTTCCACTATCCCAGGTTGCTCTGAGTCCCATCCAACCTGGCCTTGGACACTTCCAGGGATCCAGGAGCATCCACAGCTTCTCTGGATGACCTGTGTCAGGACCTCATGAGTTTCACAGGGAACAATTCCTTCCCAATATCCCATCTAAGTCCACTCTAAATCCACTCTTTCTCTTTGAAACCATTCCCCATCGTCCTTTCTATAAGTTAGTCCTGCTCATTAAAAACTACTGCAGAGAAACTCTAGAGCAACTGAGCTCTCAATCCCTGTTTTCCAGAGAAATCCTAAAGGTTGAAGGACTTAACTTGAACTCTCAAAGCCCACAAACTGAGAATAATGGGGATAGATTTTATCCCAATATATCAGAGATTACCTTCTCCTGGGGCAACTCTGCTTCTGTTTCTGACCTCACAGCGGAGCGAGCCAAGAAGTGACTCAGATCTCCCACTCGCAACCATCACCAAGATTCAGAGTGAGGTTTATCCTGGATAAAAATGGAAACGCCTACACTGAATCCGTGCTAAAACAGATGGATTGTCTGAAAATTCAGTGATGGTTGTAGGTGTCAGGTCCTAGCCTAGGATTCCTTCTGGAATGTTGCCTGGTAGTGGATTGTCCAAACAAGAGTCTTCTACATCACAATTTTGATATATTTTCCCCATCTACAGGCAGGAAAAAGAAGTTTCAACCCCCATAGCCAGTGCTGGTCCTGTATTCCTTGAAATCCATGAGGCAGCCTCAGATTTCCATGAAAAAATGGCCAATTTGTTTTTTATTTGGTCTTGATATTGCTGCTATACTGTTGACACTGCTTTGCCTTGCCGGGATGTCGCCTCTGTTTGTGGAGGTGAATGTCCCCCTCTACTCTTCCCTCGTGAGATCCCACCTGGAGTGATGTGTTCACATCTGGAGTCCAACATCAGAAGGACGTGGAACTCTTGGAGTGAGGCCGTGGAGATGTTCCGAGAGCTGGAGCCCCTCTGCTCTGGAGCCAGGCTGGGAGAGCTGGGAATGTTCCCCTGGAGAGGAGGAGGCTCCAGGGAGAGCTCAGAGCCCCTTGCAGGGCCTAAAGGGGCTCCAGGAGAGCTGGAGAGGGACTGGGGACAAGGCATGGAGGGACAGGACACAGGGAATGGCTTCCCAGTGCCAGAGGGCAGGGATAGATGGGATCTTGGGAAGGAATTCCTGGCTGGGAGGGTGGGGAGGGGCTGGGATGGAATTCCCAGAGCAGCTGTGGCTACCCCTGGATCCCTGGAAGTGTCCAAGGCCAGGTTGGACAGGGCTTGGGTCACCTTGGATGAGTGGAAGTTGTTCCTGCCCATGGCAAGGGGTGGAACAAGATGGGCTTTAAGGTCCCTCCCAACCCAAACCATTCCGGAATTCTGTAATTGTGACATGGGAGTTGTTGTCCCGTTTATCCTTGGAGTAGGGCCACCTACCAGGTGTAGAGCTGTGGGACTGCTGCTCTGCTGACACCAGCCCGTCCCACAAATTGCTGATCCTCATGATAGTTTGGAAGACACCCAGGACTATTTCGTGGAAAAATTAAGACAATTAAGGAATTCCAACACCTAAAGGGAATGTCTCCTAAAAGAGCAGCTCCAAGCTGCTGTTTCTAACAAGGGTAAGTCCTACCTGTCTATAAAATTGCCTCAAAATTAAACTTTTTCCACTTCTGAAAGACAATTTTTACTACCGAAACTTCATATTCTGTGAGAGGTCTCCAGATTTTGGTCTTATTTCAAAACAAAAGCCCATTTTGAAAGATCAGAATTTCCTCCTGGATGCTCACATTTATTTTTGTTTAGCTACGTGGTTACACTTTTTTTTTGGGTGATCGCTTTTGTGAAATGTGGACCTTTGCTTTTTTTTTTTACAAAATTATCCAGGAAAGATCACAAGTTCCATAGAATCACCAAGATATAAAGCTTTAAAATCCAGATACTGAGAAGTTTAAGACTTGCAATAAAATTTCCAGGTTTGGCAATAGAGACAATGTCATAATTTCCTTATGGCTCATTTTTAACCTTTTCTTTGAGTCACAATTAATGTTCCTGCATTTTTTTATGTCTGGTTTTATGTTATAGGAATAATCTGAACATTCCAGTCTCTGTGGACTCCATTGATTAATCTGGCTGAATTCTTTCACCTCGGGGATTGACTCATCCTGGTTTTTCCTGACTTCCATAATGCTGGATTCCTGACATTTAGATTTGTGTCGTAGCAGCCTGAATTCATATTTTATGGGCCCTTTTCACTCTGTTCACATTTGTTGTGGCACCCTTGGGCACAGCAAATCTCAAACTCAGAGTAAGTGTGGAAAAAACCACACATGGTCCCTATGCTGTTCTTCAAATTAGGTCAGGGTTTTGATTCTTAAAGCTCTGGACTACATCTGACACCTTATTGCACTGAAAAACCCCACAAGATAAACCATTAAAACACTCCGCATTCGTTTCACTTAATTCAAGCCTCTAAAGCTGAAAGAACGTCATTAATTTGTAATTAATCCAAGTGGAGGAGTTCTGGGTAAAGATAGAAACCTTGAAAAGATAATTCCGTGCATTTCAAGATTATTTAAGGGAGCTGAGACTTTTGCCCCTACTTTTTGCCTTCCAGCAGGGAAGGGAACCTACAACAAAGATGGAGAGAGATTATTTACAAAGACATGGAGAGACAGGGTAAGGGGGGATGGCTTTAAGGTGGAAGAGAGTGGATTTAGATGGGATATTGGGAAGGAATTCCTGGCTGTGAGGGAGGTGAGACCCTGGCACAGGGTGCCCAGAGAAGCTGTGGCTGCTCCTGGATCCCTGGAAATGTCCAAGGCCAGGTTGGACGGGGCTTGGAGCAGCCTGGGATAGTGGAAGGTGTCCCTGCCCATGGAATGAGATGATTTTTTACTCTGTTGTGGCTTCTAAAATATGATCTTCTTTTGAATAAATCAATGTACATCTGTATTTATAATTGTGAGAGCTCCTCAGCAACGTGGAATCCATTCTGTTCTGTCCTTTTTCATACCGTAAATCCAGTATATTCCATTGAAACAAAAATTCTGGGTCCAAGCATCAGTTTTCAAGAGAAAATCATTGTCTTTTAATCAATTTTAGAATTTCTTTTGTCCCCCCCCTTTTTTTTTCTCTTAGCTTTCTATTTTAGATTAAATAGGTCCCAAATTGAGGTTTTAATATTCCTGGCCATCTTTCCATGTCCAGATTGCTTCCAGTAATGGATTTGACTCTGTAAGGCACAACTGATTCCTGTTCTGGCTGCCACTAAAAAAATGGATCATTGCTATAGGAATATAAAATTATTTAAATATTTAAAAACCCCCAAACCTGCCTTTTCCTCTGCTGAAGCATTTTCCAATGCTTCCTTCCCTATTTTCCATGCCTTACAGGAGCCTATCTCTTTCTAGTGATTAGAGGTGAATTATAGGCCAATATCCTATGGAATATAATAAAATTTTGATAAAGTTAGGCAAGATAAAGCTCCCACTTGGTGTCTTTAGACCTCCACGTCTGAACTTTCAGCCTCAGTGACAGACTGGCAAGGAGGATTGCGGTCGGCTTTTTGCAGTGTGAACATGATAAGCAGAATTATTAATCAAGGCCGTATCTCTGTTATTAATTATCTGTATCCTCCTTTCATCTGGGAATTATTCTTACTCAATTATTTTTCATCTCCTCTGGATCCACCAGATGTGCTTGGCATGAAGCACACTTTTTTTTTTTTTTTTTTGACCTGATTTATCTTATCACTTCCCAAGGGAATTTTATCCAAATCTGCTGAGTCTGCACCAGCAGGAATTCAGATGCCAGCTCACCTGCAATGTGTCTTCTCCAAAGTGCTTTAATCCTAGGAATTATCTTTCCCTGGGAGGCAATTCCTTCGTATCCCTAGAAATAATTCAGTGTCAGCTATCCAAACTAAAACAGCAGCAACAAAGGCAAGTTCAGCTGGAAAATTATGATCCACTTGAGCAACTCTCAACACTGATTAGTGCATATTTATGAGCGAGGTTTGCAGGAATTATTGCTGGACAAAAACTCCATTTGCCTGGATGGAAAAGGCCATGGAATATCCCAGGCAGATGCATCATTTTTATGACTTTGTGGGGGACCTTTTTTACAGAGCTTTGCAGTACTTGAGACCGTTTATTCCACAGCCTCCATTTCACCTTGTAAATCTGGTTGTAAATATGGAAGCGGCCACACACAGCAAAATCTACAAGAAGCGAAGGAACAGCTGAAATTCAGCATTTAAGGGTTTACAAAAGATGGATTGCCTTCATATCCCAAAGAAAAAAATGAGCTGTTGTCTGGTTTTGAGGGAATTTATAATTCAAGTACTGGACTGAGGCCCTGCTGCAGAAAAAATCCAAACTGGAGATGCTTAAATTGCTTCTAAGTTTAGATCGTAGTTGTGACCTGAAGAAGGATCAGATTTAAGCTAAAAACCTCCAGAATTTTCAGTGAAACGTTGCAAAAACATCTAAAGAGAAAAGACAAATTTACAATGAATTTAAAAATACATTTTCGGGAGGTAACAGCAGAAACTTTTTCGTTTGAATTTTGAATTTATTGGTAAATATGTAAGTTGAGTAGACAAAAGTGGGCTCTAATTGGAAGTAATCAGCACAGCATCTGTTTTGTTGGTGAAAGGTTTTTTGCATATCCATAGGGATGAAGGAAAACCTGAATCCACTGTTATTTTGGAATTCTCTGGGAGAGAAACCTGTGGAAGGGAGTGGAAGCTGAACCTCGATCTGATGCTCCCTGTGCACATTAATAGGCTTGGAAAGAAAAATCCCTGGAGTTTTTATCCTTATCAACAATTTTTTGTGATCCTTTTCATTGATCCCAGTCATCATCATCCAAAAATTGGATCCTGTTCTTACTTCTATTAAAATTAAATATTTAATTTTAAATAAAGCCACTGAGATGCTCTTTTAAATAATATCAATATAAGATGGAGATGTCAAATCACTCACAAATGGTGTTATGTTTTCTATATTTTGACTGAATTAAAGTGGCCCATTTATATTTTATTTATTTGACTTTCAGCTTCTTATTTGACTCTTTTCTATACCAAAATCCCCAGTGTTTTATAATGCTTGAATGGGATTTCAAGAGGTGTTTCAATATCTTGGAGCGTTTATCCCTTGACTTCTTTTTTCCTAAAGGGCAAGACTCTATGCACTTACCAGTCACTTTGGACAGAACTTGGAAATTTCAGAGGGATGGGATCATTTTGCTGCAATTCCCAATTTCTTCCATTTATGGTTTTCTCCATAACTTTGTCATCAAATTCTTCAGTCTCACAAAGCCAAGAGGTGAACAAGGGGTAGGAAGGAAGAAAATTGACTCACAAAAAGAAAATATCAACCACACTCGTTAAGAATTTCCCAAATGAAAATCATCAGTGAGACTCGGAGTCTTTATTGTTTGGGTTTGGGGGATTTTTTTAGATTTTTTTGGTTTTTTAGATTTTTTGTTCAAACCCATTTTCTCATCATTAATTACAAATTAATGTAATGGGGGCCATGGAATAAAAATCCTCTTGAGGGTCTCCTCCTTGCTGTAAATCACAGCACTGCCAGTCTCTATTTGCAAGGTGAATCCAAGTTTTCCTGAATTTCAGCAGGAACAAGGGACCAAAGGCTCGTTCATGGTGACGTAGCACGTGCCAGGTTAGACCCAGTGCCCTTTGTGGCTCCTAAATTTGGGAAAACATCCAGGATCTGAAAGCTGCACACCCTGGCTGCTCCCATTTTCAACGTATTTCCCTAATTTCCTGTGTTTAGTATAGAAATTTTGAGTGGGGAAGTAGGAATCAGCTTTTACAAATCCAGGTGGAGAGGTCCATATCCTGAGTTAGCCAACTCAGCCTTTCCTTAAAATTCATGGAGAAAACCAGCTAAAAAGTTCATTGAAATATTTCTAAAAGAAATTCTCTCTAAAGGGAATAAAAAACCATGTGATAGCATCTTAAAATTAGAATTTCCGGAACTGGAGAAGAACGTGCAGAAGGATTCCTCCCTGTTTTCTGAGGGAAAACTGGGAATGTCACCAGCCAGGTGATTCATTGGCTTTAAAAGAAGTGGGCAAAGTACCACAGTGCCTTTTAACATGTCCTGACTTGGCTGATCCAAGTGCCCAACTTTCCTTATAAGAAGCACAAAGAAAGCCATAAAATAACCTGGAGTGGAGATAGTGCTTGGAAAAAAAAAAGAATTATGGCCTGTTGTAAAATGTTACACATTTTATGGCCTTTCCAAACAGCTTCACAGCTCTCGGAGTTTGCTTTTCATCCTTCTCTTCCACGGAATCCAGGAGGAAAAGGCAGAAGCAAAGACAGGAAAAGTCTTCGCTGGAAAAGCCCCACAACGTGGTTCTCCCTGAGCTGTCCCAATGTTGGGATTCTCTTTCCAAGGGTGAAACACCCCAATCAGCAAATCTGCTGAGTGAGCTTTGTTCTGCTTATCATTTACTGCGCCTTTTATCAGAATTAATCAATTTCTTGATAAGCAAGGAGAGGGAACTTTTACCTCGCCACAAATTTCTGGCTGAAAAGCTCTTTGATATTTTTTCCTATCATTTAAAAAAGCTTTGGAAAGGATAAAGGCTCTGGAATGCCCAAAGCACTCCACAAACTCCACTCTGATAATAAATTCAGAGAGCAAGACGTGACTTTTTCTCTTAGAGATGTCAAAAATTTCTAAGCTAAGCACTCATTTTCATTTCTCTTGGGTAGGCATCCAGCTTCCCAAGGATTTTGCACTCTTGTGGTTTCCCAATTCACTTCTGGAGGAGGTTTTCAGGGCAGGGATGAGTCTTTGAAGAGAGGAATGGTCCTGATAACTCATGGACCTGTTTCCTCAGGATTTCTGCAGCTTTAGGCAGATTTCTGCTTGGAGCATGAGGTTCCAGCAAAATAACTCAGAGCTCCTTTTTCTCACTCTTGAGGGCTGGAGATTTGGGAAGTGGATATAATCTCATAAATTTAAATGAACGGTTTTAAATTGAAAGAGATTAGGTTTAAATTAGATATATGGAAGGAGTTTTTCTCTGTGAGGGTGATGAGGCCCTGGCACAGGGTGCCCAGAGAAGCTGTGGCTGCTCCTGGATCCCTGGAAGTGTCCAAGGCCAGGGTGGAAGGGGCTTGGAGCAACCTGGGATAGTGGAAGGTGTCCCTGCCCATGGCAGGGGGTGGAACTGGATGACCTTGAAGGTCCCTTCCAATCCAAACTATTCCATCATTCCATGATTCCATGAACAGACCCAGGCAAATATTTCCTATGATGTCAATTGTCCCACAGAAGTTGTAACACCACGTTTAAAGGACTTTTTTTCTACTTCATGACCTCTGTCACAGATCTCAGGACATGAATGACAATTTCTCCAATTGATCCACCACAAATATTTTTCCATGTGAGTGTCCAAGCACCACCAGCCCTCACTAAGTTTTCCCTTCCCAACACCTGCTCAGTCACTGGCCTGATTTTACAATCAGGGAGCCCAAACCCAAGAAGAAAAAAAGGAAAATTCAAAGTCTTCTACGGGATTTGGTGAGATCTCTGGGAATAGTATGGAGAACTACCCCCCACCCTGGAACATCAGGATGAACAGGGCATCAATGCCTTCTGCTGAATACAGGGAATTCTGGATTATGCTCTGAAGTAATCAGGTAAACGCTCATCACTAAAACTGAGTTGTTACAATTCCAGTTAATGATAAAATATTTGGGTCAGAAAGAACATTAAAGGACATCTCATTCCGCCTCCTGCCACGGTCAGGGACACCTCCCACTATCCCAGGGTGATCCAAGCCCCGTCCAGGCTGTCCAGGAACACTTCCAGGGATCCAGGGGCAGCTACAGCTTCTCTGGAAATCCATTCTAGGACCTCATCACCCTCACAGGGAAAAATTCCTTCCCAAGATCCCATCCATCCCTGCCCTCTGGCAGTGGGAAGCCATTCCCTGTGTCCTGTCCCTCCATCCCTTGTCCCCAGTCTCTCTCCAGCTCTTCTGGAGCCCCTTACAGCCCTAGAACAGGCTCTGAGCTCTCCCTGGAACCATCTCTTCTCCAGGTGAACATTCCCAGCTCTCCCAGCCTGGCTCCAGAGCAGAGGGGCTCCAGCCCTTGGAGCATCTCGGTGGCCTCCTCTGGACTTGCTCCAGCAGCTCCACGTCCTTCTGATTTTGGTGGCTCCAGAGCTGGAGCAGCACTGCCGGTGGGGTCTCAGGGGAACAGAGCAGAGGAGAGAATTCCCTCCCTCAGCCTGCTGGTCACGCTGGTTTTGATCCATCCTGTGACTCCTGAGTGACATCTGAAGAGTTTGGGATGGTTTTGCCCCAATCACAGCTTAGTCTTGGGGCTCGTGGAGAATTACAAACACCACTGGGCTTTAAAGCATCCCTGGAATGTGGAAGCCCCTGGACATTGGCTCCAGAAGTTTCTTTGGTCAGGCCGTCTGCAGCACTTTATGGAAACGATTGCTTGACTTTGCCAAAGGATCATAAATCCCGATTGCTTTATGGCACTTTGTTGAAAGGGAATTGCACTAAAAGAGCTGGGTGAGGTAAAGCTGGAATCGAGTCCTAAATCAGTTTGATACTTGTGGTCTCCTGACCTTTTTTATCTTAAATGTCTTTTGAGTCACTCTTATCTCTCTCACTCTTATTAACCTCCCCTCAATGATCAAGACACAGCAGGAATAGAAAGGGCACTGGAATAAAGCTGGTTTAGAGTGAAACTTTGTTTTCACCCAGCCAGGAGCTCAGATTAGGCTTAGTCTCTGCAAACCTTGGTCTCGAGCCTAGCAAGGCTTCGCTCCTACACTTTGACCTGTGTCGTTAACGCTGGAGAACCATCCCAGCTCTGAAGGACTGAGATATAAATTCAGCTGAAGTCTTTGGGGCTCCAGCTGGATGGGAGAATGGATCTACTGGTGGGAAAACTTGCTATGGATGTCCAGACAGAAATAGATAATCCTGGAATTGTATTTAGGCATCTTTCTCTACTAACGCAAAATCTATATACAGTCAGGACTAAAATACAGTTGCCAATCTCTGCTGGGACATAAACCAGGCGCAGATTTGCCGTGTGCTGAGAGTTAAGACCAGATTAAGGCTGAGTTTATGGAAGGACAGTCCTTTGATGGTGGTTTTGGAGGAGTAAAATAACCTGGTGGCTGAAACCTGGGAGAGTGAATGTTGGACCATCTCAAGCGGGAATTCTACACGGGAGATTCAGGAATCTGCCACCATAAAAACAACGCCATCAGGGTGATATTATTGGGATGGAGTGTAAGGGATTTGGGATCCTAAATGGCTCCCAAATAATGGTCAATGATCACGGAAATGCCTTGGATTTGGACGAGTCTGTCTCAGAGTGGTGATGACACTTTCTATCAGGTGCAGAAATACAGATAATTTCTCTCTGAGCTGCCTTAGACACAAGGTTCAAATAATAAAATTTGTGTCACAGGAGTTTAAAAATTGAGCCTGAGAGAAAAACAATGGGATCATACCTAGATGACGCCGGGAACAAGCCATTTGAAATTCAGGTCATTCACAGCTACGTTATATTGCCAAATTTTGGCTGATAATTACCCTTCTCTTACATAAGGGCAATTAAATTATCATTTTTTCTTCAATAAACAAACAAACCAAGCTTCATTTCCATAAAAAATTGTCTACCGACTTCAAAAGAAAGGAAAAAAGAACAAAAACTTTACCCTCCAGCCTAAAAGAGTCGATTTTCATCTCAGGATTCCTGGAAAGTTCAGTTAATATTTATTTAATTTATTCAAGTCAAGAGCCTTGAGTCCTTTAGCAGGACTGGACTTCCAAAATCCTCCCGTTCCTTCTCATTATTCCACAGCTTCTGGAAAAAACTTGGTTTTCCCACTCAGCTGCAGCTGATGTGGAACCCTTCCACGCTTTGCTACCTTCAGTGAGGATAAAACAGATTTTCCTTCTCATTCCCTACTACGACATCTGGCCACAATTAGTCGGGGATCTCACATTTTTGGAGGAGACGTCAGCAATAATTTGGATTTCTCCCTTCTCCTCCTTTTTCTGGGCAATCTGTGGGCCACACTTCCACGGGGACATAAAGCAGAGCATGAGATGGTCATTCCTGTCTGCGTCAGTCCTTCCCAAAATGGATTGCTCTCAGGACAACCTGATGGCTCACGTAGCAAAATCCGTTTTTTCCTCCTGTGTCATTCCCAGCATTTGTCACCACCTCATCCTTTAAGCTCTAAGCACCGTCCAGGGAGTTGCATAACTCCTGTGCAAAATTCAAATACAAATCAATGCACAACTCAGGCCTTAAGGAGAAGCCAAATTATCCTCTGCTAAATCATTCTTTATTTTCTTTTTTTTTTTCCAATTTTTTTTTTTGCGAAGACAGAGCTAATTTTTCATTTTTATGGCCTTTTAACATGAACTCCTTGTAAGCACATAACCTGCTGCATGATGGAATACACAGAAAAACAAAACCCCCAAACAGGCTTGATATGAAAAACAGGGCTAAATTTTAGCCCTGCAATGGAAAAAAAATTAAAAAATGAAAGTGCTACCAGAAAGCTTTTTATTTTAGTGCCTCTCCCTGCTCTGTATTTGCATTTTAGGTGTATTTTAGTGCCTCTCTGAGCTCTGTATTTGCATTTTTAGTGGGCAGCCCACATTTTTTTTTTGGTGCAGGAGTTAACCCCTCTCCGAATGCCAGCGCTGGTGCCACGCTAGTGAAGGAGGCTGTGGTGTGAGTGGTGAAATTTTCAGAAAAGCCCCTGAAATTCGATGCTCCCCTGTGCTGGGTGTGGCGTGAGTGCAATGAATCACTGGCAGCAGCCTGAGCCCAGACTGAAGTGTCCAGGCTGCTCTGGCTTGGATGGGAAGGGGGAATAACACAGGGTTCAGGAAAACTGCTCAGCCTCCCCAGGATGGGCTTAAAAATCCTGCATTTCCCTAAATCGGGGGCTCAGCTTTAGGTGCTTCAGTCCTTCCAAACTCATCTGGTCTCCATCTGCCTTTGCAGAAGGATTTTGCCTTCCCGAGGGGCCTGAGTTGGACCTGCCCGCCATGTGTGAATTCCCAGCCGTCCTCCATGGCACGAGACGTCTGTGTTTGGGGAACTGGATCGTGTCCTCGTTATCTGTTCTTGTACTGGGAGAGAAACTGGTGCCTCCAGGGGCTGATCCACTCAAAGTGCTTCAGACAGCAGTGATGGATTGCTTCTCTCTGCTGAGCAAAAAGCAAACCCAGACACTTTAATTAGAAACTTACGGTTGGATGCTTTGCCAAATTTCAGGTCTACAGGGCCATTGGAGATCCCTCTGGGTGTCTGGAACATCTGCACGGGGCTGGCAGATGTGACACAGGACCCTTGGGAGCAGCTCCAGGTGAGCAGGGTGTGCTCAGGCTTAGGACATTTATGCCTCTCAAATGAAGGAGTTCTGTTCCCAGAATAAAGCTGCTGCCAATTCCAGTAGCACAGGTTATCCCAACATCCCTCCAAAGGACGGAGTTCTCCCAAAATCCCTGCAAGGACTCTCCAGGAGTGCCTGTGGCTGGCACTGGTGCTGTAGCCTGATGCCACTCGAGCCCCAAGAGGCTCTTCAGCATCAGCTTTCCCTAAACGTTGGCTCCCAAACTCACATCCACATTTCCCTGTCAGTTCATCACCACTCTGTGGCAATTCAAAGGATTCACAGCATCCCACAGGAGTGGCAAACTTCACATGGTGGTGGGACAAGGTTATTTTTGCCTCTGATGTCACCAAGACCTCTGTCCCCTAAACCAGTTAAAGGATTTTGATCTACGTAGAACAAGAGACCAAAGGAGACAGCACAACGTGGAGTACAAGTACCAATACAATGATTATTTTTGGATTTAGGTGAAGTATTTTGAGGAAAGAACAGACTTTGACAGAGGACTCAGCTCAGGTTGGGAGTGTGCGGTGTGGCCTGAAACACAGAAGAGGTTTTGTGATAGTCTGGGCACTTGGGTCGACATGTCCAAGTCACTGCACTCAGTGGACCATTATTGTACCTGCTCTCAGAAAATTGTGTCAAGACACTCATAGATAAATATTTTAGAAACTTTAGAATTTTTTTAAAAAATTTAACCTCCTGACAATGGTTTTTATTTTGTTTTCTGACTGTTAGTAGTGGTTTTCATTTTTCCTCTGCTCTTAGACCCATTTTTCCTCTTTTGAGCCATAAGTGGATGTCTGGTATTTCAGGTTATTTCATGGAAGGGATTCAGTTAATGAAGATCAGACACCTGAAACAAGGTGTGAGCATGAGAGCAAAATGTCTAAAGGACCAAACTCTTGAAGTTTGATGAAAACACTTCCAAGCCTTCACTGGCTGTACTGAACAATACCCTTTAGGTGCAACAGTCCAAACACCAGGAATGCAGAGGGGATCTCTGCACAAATAGAAGAGATGTTTAGGTTGGATATCAGGAAAAGGTTCTTCCTCCAAAGGGTGGTGGAGCACTGAACAGGCCCCCCAGGGAATGGTCAAGGCCCCAAGGCTGCCAGAGCTCCAGGAGCATTTGGACAATGCTCCCAGGGATGCACAGGGTGGGATTGTTGGGGCAGTGCAGGGACTTGGACTCCATGATAATTTTAGGCCCCTTCCAAATGAGAATATTCCATGATTCCAGGAAATACAGACACTGAGAACCATCTGAGATGCCCTGGAGTAACTTGCCCCCAGCTGGTGCTGCAGAAGGATGCGAGTGTCCTGTAGGTCCTTGGTCACATGTCCCACCCTGTGCAGATGTTCCCGATATCCCGAGGTCTTTCAAACAGCGCTGGATGACTCCATGTGGAAGTGGAATCAAGACTTGGATCCCCACAGTGTCCACAGAGAGCTGACAGGCTGCTGCTCACCTGGACAACCAAATCCAGATGTCCTCATCCGAGAGTTTAACCCACCGGAGTGGTGGATGAAAAAATGAGGCCATCTGGAGATGTGGTGCAAATGTGGATCTGAGACCACAACCGGGATTTGAGCCCCAAAGACTCAGCTCCCAAGCAGCTACTCTGCCCTGGGAATGTTCCTCAGCTGTGCCAGAGAAAACGGAATCCATTTGTCTCCGGTGGAAGTGGTTCTTCCCAGAGTTTCTCGGGTGTCAACACTGCGGAATCAGTGCCTCACAGAGCCATAAATCAAATCAGGTTGCACAATGAAAGAGAGAGCAGATGGATGGAAAGGAGACCCTTCCCTCCTTCCTTTCCCTGCTCTGTTTCTCCTTTCCCACCTGCCAAACAGGGCTTTCTCCCCGTGTTTTGTAGGGTTTGTGTTTCACGAGGTTTTTTTTCACTTCCTGTGCCTTTTAGGTCTCGTTTGCTTCCTTGGCATCTTTGGAACCCTTGGGAACTGGAGAACATCAGCCCTGAGCTAGGAAGGACTCAGGACATCAGAACTGTGCACAGTTCTTGTCCAAATCCCAAATGAGGAGCTGCAACACCCCTGTGCCTCCCGAACCTGAAGATTTTACAGGAGTGATTCCACATAAAGGAAATCCTCTTCTCTGACAACCCCTTTGCTGATTGGGATCATCCTTGTTAAGAAGTGGGAAAAAAAGAGGGGAAAACTGGAAAAAATGCAATGTAAACTACATGGACACAGAAGTATAAAAGATGAGGGTGTCTGGGAATACACGGAATATGAAGAGGAAGAGCAAACTGGAGATCACAAGATAATAATCCATAAGCTTCAATGGAGAAAAGGTGAAACCTGGGATAGTGGAAGGTCCCCTTCCTGTGGAACTGGATGGTGTTTAAGGTCCCTTCCAGACCAAACCATTCCAGGATTCTGTGGATCCTTTGGGATCTGGAGGTGTGCAGCAATAGGGAGCTGTGGATTTGTGATCAGGAGGGATTGAGCATGTGGGAGATGCCACTTCCCAGCTGCGCCAAGAGGACCTTCCTGTAGATGGAACCCATCCTTCTTGGCCAAAACACCTCAATTAACCAAACGTGTCGGGCCTTGTCCCATTTTTCATGGCAGCAGGAAAAAGATGGGATCGAGGACACACACAAACACGTGGAGAAAAGAGCCACAGCCGAACAAGACTTTGGCTTCATCCATTTCCAAATTTTTTCAATTCTACCACCTGTGGCAGTCCAGGTTTAGGGCTGATCTAGTGGGTCACTGCTGAAAATCTGGGAAATCCTAAATCCCAGGAAAACATGAAGGCAGCACTCTATTAAAGCACACCTTTCTGACCAACTCCTCCTTTCCCTGCTAGAACTCCTGCTTTTCCTTAGGAAAGCTCTCCTAAGGAGCACTTTGCCTCTCGTGGCCCAGAGCAGATTTTGGGGATCCCCTGTGGATTCAGCAGTGAAGCAGAAGGAAGAAAGGAGCCTCAAATTACTCCACGAATTTTCCAGACATTTGCTCTAAACATTGGTAGAGGCTGCAATTAATTTCCTTGTTCTCTAACCTTGTTGACTGATTTAACGAGGACTGGTTATAATAATAAAAAATTTATGTCCTCAGACATTAAACACGAGTGTTGCTTTTGATACAGAGCACAGGGCTTTCCCAGCTCTCCTTTATTTTTCTCCCTTTTAATTTCCTCCTGGAATTCCTCACAGCCATCCAAATACCTGTGAGTGCACAACACTTCCCTCCGCCATCAGGGAGAAGATGCCTACCGTGGTTAACACCAGGCACCACTGCATTTCTTCCCTCGTCCAGACTTGTCTTCACTGAAAAAGAGCAGCCCACGGCTTTTAGAGTGTGAATTACATAAAAATAATAATTAAAAAAATGCCCAGAGTGTTGGAGACTCAAATTTCTCCTCTTTAATTAATTGATAATTTGGAAAAAGAAAGATGAAAGTGAGTTCAGACTCTCTTCTCCTGCAGAGAAATTATGAATTTTGCTTCAGTGTTTGGATTTCAGTATTTTTAGATTAATCCTTTTTTAAGCCCAAACCCAAAATTAAAAACTGATTGCAAAAATAACACCCAATTTCCCGTGAGTTTAAGTTAAAACTGTCAAGGTAACCTGGGTTTCCTTTCCAGGTCTGCTCATAGACTTTAACGAGTCTTTTGCTAAGAACAACAAATTCATAGTTCATTTTTGCCAAATCTTTTTTTTTTCCTGTAAGAAGAACTTTTTGCCAAAGAAGTGTCACCCTGTGATGCTGATGTGACAAAAAGCAAAGGGTGCTCATTCCTCTGATTTTATTGGATATAAATGGGTGTGAAACATCTGTAGGAAAAACTTCTACCAGTTGGGAAAGCTTTACAAAAATCTGCAGAATTGCTTCTCCCATAATATTCCTTCATTTTTTTGTGGCATTTCCTGAATCCAGTGTATTAATATCAGACTGGAAGTATCCGTCCAGGAAGAAAGGGAATAATCCCTTTATTTCTATCACAGTGAGGGTAAAAAGTGATGACATTAAATTCAAATAAGATGCAGGAGATTTGAGGCAAAAATTTCAACACAAGGGACGAAAAAACAAACAAACGAAAAACTACCGAACAGTCAAACAAAACATCTCTAAGAAGATACTTATTTTTTTTACTTTTAAAGTATTTTTTTTATTATTTTTTGCAGCTGATTTATGAAAACAAGGTTGGAGTCTCCTTCACCACAGTTTTTGAGACCAGATTGAACAAATATCCCTCAGAAACTGTGAGGCTGAGCTGGTTTTGTTTTGGAGAAAAGGCAGAGTGGTGGTTTTGTCTTTTTGTGAATGCTTAAAATTCCAAGATTAGAGCTCAATTTATTGCTTAAAGCAGGCTGGGGAATTCTGTCTTTCACAGAGATCAATTTATTTTTCCATGCCATCAAATACCCAATTTTTTCCCCTGGAGGTAACTTTGGAGTGGAGAAGGCAAAAGGGTAAATTTGGATTTAATCCAAACTGATTAAAAACTGGATGAAATGGGCAGAACTGGGTGACCCTGCAGGACCACTTTGCTCCACTCTGTGAAAGGTCGATGGGAATAGAGGTCCCACAATCCTCTAAATTCCAGCTCCAGAGGGGACACCCAGCCTAACAAACACTTGTCTGTTTTCCTGGAGGCCTGCAAACACTTCGTGGTCCAAAAGTCATGGAATCATTGAATAATTTAAGGTTGGAAAAGACCTCCAAGATCGTCAAGTCCAACCTTCAACCCACCAAACCATACCACCAAATGCCACATCTACTCATTTTTTGAACACTTCCAGGGAAACTGCTCCATCACTTCCTTGCAGAGCCTGTTCCAAAGCTAGACCATTCTTCCAGTGACCAATTTCGTCATCTGGCACATTTTGAAGCCATTTCCCCTCGTCCTATCTCATGTCCTGACCTGCTGTGCCACCACTGGAAGTCACAAAGGAATTTTCCCATCCTAACAGTGAAGGTGTGGATTTTCTCCACCAAATGCAATGGAAGCTGGAATTACTAATCCCACCCAGTTCGCAGCCCCCCAGCCCAACCTCCCTACATCGTTTTTGTAGGGTGACGTCAGAAATCAGCACTCCTGGCTTAAGGAAAGCAGACTCAGAAGTGTTCGACACCTCATTTTGGGCAGAGAAATCTTGGAATCTCATCCTTGGACACGTTTCAGGGGAGCTGCCAGCTGCACACACTGGTGGACGGATCACAGCAGAGCTTCTCTCTCACTGCACCCTGCAGCAGAAAAGCTGCTCTGCACTGGGGCTGCGCCCAGCTAGAATGTGAAATTTAATGACTTCAAACCCAATTATCAGCTCTCAGTCATCAGGACCTTCCCTGTTTCCAAGAGGGAAGCCTTTCCCGGTCTTTCAAAGCCATTCCCTGCCTTACCCAGCTGGTTGCAAGTTGCTCTGTTGAATGTAGGAGTCATGACTTTGAGAAACCACGCCAAGAACTGGTGTCCTCAGGAAACATTTGGGAACGTCCTTTGCTGCTGTACCTTGCTGGATAATTCCAGCGCCTGTTCCAAAGACGTGTCTTGCTCTGGAAACAATTAACAGCCAAAAAAAAGAAGTCAGGGATTCTCTGAACCTCACCATGAAACTGAGAGAGAAAATGATTTCTTGTCTTTACCACAGAGCATCCAGTGAAACGAGACCACCACAATTCACTTCCTTCAACAGGCAGTTCCTACAGGTTTAAGCAGGGCTTAAAATCCATCCCGTTCCAGATGGAAATTCCCTGATTTAGCTAGGGAAGAACTGTATGGATAAAGTCTTTCAACAATCTTTTATTAAGTCAGTGGCAGAGTAGGAGAACAGGAAAGTTTGGAGACAGGGAAACCTTTCTGCAGGTTTGGGACTAGAAACAAACTAAAAACTTGTGGGGAAAAAATTGTTCTGAGCAAAATTTAATGATGTTAATTGCCTGCAGAGGGGATATTTGGGGAGCAGGAAGATGTGCTAGAGAGGACGTGATAGCAAGGAAGAGGGGGTAAGGTCAGTAGTTCCTCAGGGAGAGGGAAGGGGATAATTATCCCTTGTGGAACAGGGAAAGGTTAGTGCAGGGTCAAGAGTCAGGATAATTGTGCCGTGCTATAAAATCAGTGTTTATTAATTTTAGCAGGCAGTGGATCGAGAGTCTTATCAAACTAATCACTGAATATCCTGGCAGATATTTTTTAAGGACTTGCATGGAGCTAGAGGGAATGTTTGATGGAATTTTTTCCCCCGAAAAATAAAATGTTTCTGTCTATCCCTACTTTCTGCAACAGCAGGAAGTTTTCCATTCCCTCACTGGCCTCAGTGAATCCCTGCTTTGCACGAGCTGGTGTCTCACTCCTGCCTCTTGCCTGGGAAAGCTGCTTGCTCCTCCTGGCACTGTCCTAAGGATGTGTCCAAGTCACTTCAGTCATCCCTGCTTGACTCACCCCCAGTGGAAAAACGAGGCACAAAGTGATTGATCTCCTTCCTAGGAGCAATGGGATGATGGATGGGAAGGGAAAAGCCTGGGTGGTGGAGGTGGAAGCGTGGCATGAGGGATGTCAGGATTCTGCTGTCACTTGGTGAGCCTGTGGCCTTTGCAGGGTCACCTCTCGTGGTGACATCTGCACTGGAAACCCTGACAGCTGGTGAGTCAGCCAGCAGCAAAACAATCCTGAGCCACTGTGTTAAACACTTTGCTATCCTGAGGTGGAAAAGGGCTTCCACATCAAATCTCTAAGCATCAGGAATGGATTGAATCGAGTTCTACGGTTGCATTTCTTCAGGGGTGGCACTGGGAGCATGAGAAACCCTGGAGATTTGATATTTCAGGGTGTGGTCATTACCCTCACTTCATCAGAGCAAGGTTCTCTGTGTTGAATGCAAAGGAAGCCACATGAATTAGTTCAGGTTTAACTAAGCTTTGCTTAGTTAATTTGGGCAGATGAAGCTCATATTGATCTAGGCTAAGGAAGCAGAACCTCCAGTGTCCCAGAGCACACACGGGATATCCCATATTTTGGACATGTGAAGTCGGCCTGGTCATCATAGAACCTTAGAAAGGTTTGGGTTGGAAAGGAACTCTTAACATCATCCAGTCCCACCCCCTGCCATGGGCAGGGACACCTTCCATGATCCCAGGTTGCTCCAAGCCTTGTCCAACCTGGCCTTGGACACTGCCAGGGATCCAGGGGCAGCCACAGCTGCTCTGGGCACCCTGTGCCTCGTCACCTTCCCGGCCAGGAATTCCTTCCCAATATCCCATCCATCCCTGCCCTCTGGCAGTGGGAAGCCATTCCCTGTGTCCTGTCCCTCCAGGCCTTGTCCCCAGTCCCTCTCCAGCTCTCCTGGAGCCCCTTTAGGCCCTGCAAGGGGCTCTGAGCTCTCCCTGGAGCCTTCCCTTCTCCAGGTGAACATTCCCAGCTCTCCCAGCCTGGCTCCAGAGCAGAGGGGCTCCAGCCCTTGGAGCATCTCGGTGGCCTCCTCTGGACTTGTTCCAGCAGCTCCGTATCCTTGTTCTGGGGACTCCAGAGCTGGATGCAACACAGGAATGGAGTGGAATGTGGGAACCACTTCACTCGCCCAGCTGGCCCCATTTGCTTTGATGTACCCCTGGATGCAGTCGGCTTTTGGGACTGGAAGTGCACATTCCCAGGTCATTCACCCCATGGATACATTCCTGTTTATGTATAAATGGATAGAAATGCAATCCACAGCCCTTTCCTGTCACTGGTGCCATGGTTTTGGGATGTACTGGGGGCACAGGGGATGTAATGGACCCATGCACGGACCAAAGGAGCTGCTTTTCATTTCCTGTCCACCTTGCATCCATCTGCATTTGTGCAAAGGACTCATAAAAAGCTGCTTTGATGAGCAAAGAGGCTTTTCCAGCATCTTTTTATTCCTGGTTGAACGGAAGGTAAAGCAATCTGCTGTCAGGCAGCAGGACTTTATCCAGGCAGGCTGACCTTTTTCAGAGGAACATTTTACCCACTGGAAAACATTGCCAACTAATCCTATTAAATGAGTGTGCAGACAACAATTTTCCTTGAATTTCTGCATTTTCCTGCTCTTAAACCCATCTCTAAACTGAGCTGTTATCTTTTTGAAACCAGACGTGTGCCCGCTGTCTTTTCCTTCCACAGCCTAGAGGAATAAAATAATAATAATAATTATAATCATAATAATAAAAGCCTCATCAAATCATCTGTTTAGTCTCATCCCCTTGGTTTTGTTGCTGGTCAGTCTGGTGAAGTACTGAGCTGGGAATGTGAGTCTGGAGTGTCAGTGTTCATTAACGTAAATACGAGCAAATGGAAAAACATTCCAAGAGCTGGATTCACACTTGCACTAAGGTCCCTTTTTACTGCTTTGGCAGTGAAAAGAGACCGAGAAGTGGGTGGCCATGTCATTTACTGCTCTGTTCCCATGTTTACAGCACCAGGACTCGCTCACTTTTCAACAGCTCGACTTAAATCTGCTCAGATGGACCAGTGGAGCCGTGGCTGCACAGCTTCATTCATCAAACAGCTCCTACTTTGTTGAGCAGCCCCGTTTAAAAACCTCCAGTAGCAGAGGAGCAACTGAACTCATGCAAAGAGGGAAATCTTGGGTCATGCACTGCTGAATGCTCTCCAGATGAACACCGGCACCGGAGCTCCTTTCAAGTCTCTTCAGATGTTGTAGAGTCATTTTCAGAGTGGAGGTGGTGTGAACCCCCTCGGTGACATCATCATCTCTTCCTAAAACACGTGGGTAAATAGGTCAGACAGTCTGGGCCTGAGAAGTTTATTGCTCTCCAATGACAGTGTGGGGATCCAAGTGTGTCACTTCCATCCGGACTCAACCCCATTCCTTGGATTTCCCTCAAGTTCGACCAATAACAGGGTTTTGACCTTTGGACACGCCCCGGGACTGTTGTGTCCCACCGTGGTCCATCCAGCTGACTCTGTGCAGGGAGTTCGGGTTTCCAAAGAGCAGTGAACGTGTTCATCTGAACCAGGAATTTTCCTGGGAGAATTTCCAGAGGGTGTTTAAAACTCTCCAGGTTTTTCACTGGGCAGGAGCAAAGGAGGAGTTTGCACACAGCCAGCCACTTGTCTCAGCAGGGCACTGGAAAATACAGATAAGTGGTCACCTCCAGGGTCTCCTGCTCGGGGAAAGGAAAGGGAATCTTGCAGGATGTCCTCTGGGAGCCAGAGAGCAGGGGATGAAGGGAGGGGGGGATGTTCCAAGGACAGCCAGCCCTCAGCCCAGCTTGCACCAAAGCACAGCAGAATTCCCAGTGCTGTCATCAGCAGGGGGGTCACATCTCTCTTGGTGTCCCCCCCCAGACTGTGGCCTTTGTCACCCTTCAGGCTGAAGCTGCTGCTGGCTCTGACTGGGAGCTTCCTCAGGCTCAGCACAACAAACAAATTGTGTGGTTGACCACAGGCAAGTTGGGAAAGGCCAAGCTTCACTTCAGCTGTGCTGTCATCAGTGTCCCCTGGGGAATGTGACGCTTCTGCAGAGCCGATTCTTGGGCAAACTCAGTGATTCCCAATCTTCTGTGGCCAACAGGAATCTGAAACCTTTCCATGTTTCTCCAAGGCCACCAAGCACTCTTGTTACCAAGCCTGAGGCTGGAAATGCCAGACAAATCCTCCGGGGAGCTGCTGGAAAGACCACCAACGCTCTGGAGCCAGGGAACAGCGGCCACTCTTCCATTACAGCATTGCTTGTCCCGTTCCATAGGCAGCTTCCGGATGCTACCAGCAATGTTTTATCCATCTGCAGCTCTTTCCCCCACCTGTCATCATCTCCAAGTGCTTGGCATCTCTGACACCAGCAGCTGAGCTCAGGACAGAAGGAACTGGATGGAAATCATGCAGTTGGTTTACATTGGAGGTGATTTTAAATAATCCAAAAAGCCCTTGGCCTTAAAACGCAGAAATCCTCTGCTTTTTTTTTTCCTTCCCTCGTGGCTTGCAAGAGTTCAAAGACCTCAGAAAGCATCTGCTAAAACACTCTGGACTGACTCAAGACTCCAGAGCAACTGTAAATAGACCTTAATTCCAAAAATAGAGAATGAGCAGATTCTCCCTTTTGGATGTTCTGGACAGCAATCAAATTCGGAGCATAGGAAAAGTAGGAGTCCTTGAGGTCCTCTGAGTCCAGTCTCCTGCCATCTCAAGCTCCCAAATGGACCAGGAGAAAATCCATAGAATGCCCTGCACATATCGCAAGCCACAAAAAGCTTCCCTGCAGCCTGGAAGGCTCCTAAATTCAGAGGGGAGAGGAGGAGGAGATGAGACAACACCGAGGTCCCGGCAGCTGCAAAATAAATTGTTATGGGAAGTCCTTACTCCCTTCTTGTGTCCACACAGTTGAAGAGTAAGTTAAAAAAATGCTTGAATAAGTAATGCTCCCAATCCCAGAACTTCCCAGGAAAGCAGGATGAGGTTATCACAAAGGAAACAACGAGGAAGGGGTGTAGTGATATCTCCAAGGGTCAGTTCATCGCAAAGAGCAAAGTCCTGAACTTCACATCCTTTTTATTTTCTCGCTTTGCTTTCACCGCAGTCTCCTCTGGTCCAAAACAGGAATTCCCCGGTCAGGGACTCCAAGAGGCTTTTCCGACATGGATTTTCCACGAATATTTGAAGATGAGTTCAGATCTTCACGCATTAAAATTCTCTGTATTAAATATGGCAGCAAATGGAAAGAAGAGTCCTCATCTGGTAGAGAAGACACCTGCAGGGAATGTACAATGACCCTGGAATTATTTTTCCTCCTTTAAATTCCACCTGCTGGACTCATATGAATTTCTAAATTTTAGATTATGATTTAACCAAATAGTTTGGGGGTTTTTTTGAGATTATGGGCAAAAAGGAAGGAAAGGCAAAAATGATCTCATTTCTATTGGCCCTAAAAAGAAAATCTTCTTGGTTTAAAAGTCAGTTCTTTCCTTCTCCCACTCACCTGTGGCACAGAAATTTGGGACAATGAAGCAGGATTTGTCCCAAATCTTCATTTGAATGAGTGACATTTTGGAGCTCAAGAGGCACAGGAGTGTAATGAATTCAATCTATTTTCTAAAATCCACCCTATTTCTAATATGTGCCATTTCCAGAAACAGATTTGGCCGAACATCCAGACCAAAAAAAATTTTTAACAAAAGGATTCTTAAATTTGCAAGCATTTTTTTCAAGGGAAAACTCAGAATAAATAATGCAAAAAACAAAACAAAAAAAAAACCAAAACAAAAAAAAACAAAAAAACAACCAACAAAAAAAAGGAAATAATTATATCTCTTTGTTCTCAGGTTGGTTTATTTGCATTTTTCAGTGAATATATTGATTATTTGAGATGTCTCTGTAAAGCATTTACATGCCTGGAATGATGGAGAAATGTTGCAAACCTCACAGGACGAAAAAGAAAGTTTAGAGAGAGAAACAGACTGAAAAAAGGAAGAAAGGAAAAAACAGTGGAAAAACAAACTAAACTTTCTTAAACAATCCTTTATTATCAATCAGCTAAATTAAATTCACTGCAAATAGAGAATATTCTTAGGAAAAAGAGTAGAAAATATTGAATTAATAATTGAAAAAATTAAAGTTGTTGAATTAAGAGCTGAAAAAGTAGAATTAAGTCTTTTCTTGCCTCAGTACTAATTATCTCACACTCTTTATTAGCTCTAATAAATATTTTATTTTAAATGCTTGGAATTGATTTGTTTTCTATCAGAATAAACAAGATATTGTGATGCACAGAGGGAAGAAATTCACTTTTGTCCTGCTTTGAGACTCTTTTATTCCTGTTGGATTTGAAGGGACAAAGTGCCCTGGAAGTGATGGATGCTGTTTGTGGAGATGAAAATGAGTTTGATTCCCCATTTATTTGGATCTTATTGATAAACACCCAGCCAGTGTCATCTGGAAGGGAAGGAGGGAAGTGGAGTGAAGCTGGAGGGAAAACCACTGAGCAGGCATCAACCTAAAATCCAAATCAACTCAGATTTGATACATCACGACCAGGTAGAAGCAACTTCTGGGATGATTTTTCTTAAGGAGTTCAGATAATAAAACCCAGAGCAGAATTTTGTCCTCGTGCCAAAAAAAAAAAAAAGAAGGGGAAAAAAAAAATCAATTCTTTCCCTGAAATACCACAAGGGTAGGACTTCATGCAGCATTTCGGAGTCAGGCCAATGAGGTTTTTATTTGGGAATGCCACGAGAAGCAATGTTTGTACGGGATACTCCAAATGAGGAACACATGGATGCAGGAAGTGCTTGGAATGGTGTTATCCTCCATAAACACTCCCCTTAAAGGCAGCTAAAAGTGTGGATCGGGGGGAGATGTCCGAGGGGAACGAAAGAAAATTACCAGCTGATTGACATCCTATGACCTGTGCGAAGTGATTAGAGGTGGTTTAATGCTCCCCAGGCACTTGGATGCCTGTTAAAGTTTTCATATCTTCAAAATTCATGGGGTGGAAGGAAAAGAAATAAAAAACCCTAAAGGGAACACAAAAAAAAAAAAAAAAAAAAAAGTGGTCTGCAGTTTCGAAGACAAGTGTGACGTTTTATTGGACAATTTTATTAAGGAGGGGAAAACCTGCTGAGGGCATGTTCTCTTCCTGGTTTTGTTCTCTCGCCGTTCCCAGGCCTCTGGCTGTCCTCACCCTTGTCCATGCTCCTTGTGCTGTCACCCTGCACATCCCACTGCGGAGGAAACGCATGTGAGGTGCTTCCAGCGCTGCTTCCCAGCTGGAATGAACAGATAAAGGAAATCAAGGCAGAATTTGGGGTGATTTCTCTGCAGTTACTCAGATAATGAAGTACAATTTAGTCGTGTGAGTGTCCCTGCTGTGGTTGGAACTGGATGACCTCTAGGGTCCCTTCCAACCCAGCCCACCCTGGAATTCTGGGAATCTAATTAAGTGGAGTGGGTGTAGCCTGGAGGTGGGATCCTGATGCTCCTGGCACCCAGGGAAAAATCCCAAAACAGAAAGAGGCAGACGTTCTTTAGCAGAGCAGGGAGTACCTGCTGCCATAATTCCTGCTTGGAGGGAATCACTGGAGCGGGTCAAATTTGGGAATAAAGATTGGAAAAAGGATTGTCAAAAACTCTTTGTTGAAACCTTCCCTCTGCTTTCCCCCAGATGGCTGCAAAGAAGGTGTGTGGTGGTATTAAAGAGAATAAATCGGCTGGTGTGGTCTGGGGTGAGGTTATCAGGATCAGGGGAGGGGAGAGCAGGATTAGCAGAAACCGGGAAAGGTGAGAGATGAAACAGAGTGGGGAAGACAAGATGGACGCAGAGGGGAGAAACCACAGGAGAGTAGTGCTGGGAAAAGCACTTTATCCATCTCCTTTGGGCATGGAAGTGTGAAACCAACTCCCCACCAACAGGTAAAGAAGTTACATTGAGAGAGGGATTGGAGTGAGCATGGACAGAGAGCAGAGCTGGGGAACTTCAGGGCACTTCTGAGCCACCACTGAAGAGCTCGTCTGGATGCCCTTGGAATGGTGTGAGGGAGCGGGAAGAGGAGCCCCATCCCCTTGATGGGCTGGAGAGAGCACACCTGGGATGCTGCACTCACTCCCGGGATGCTGCACTCACTCCTGGGATGCTGCACTCACTCCCAGGTTCTTCATTTCCACAATGATACGGATGAGCCGGAGAAGGCACCATGTGGCAAGCCTAATTCCATGATTAATTGGCTGAGGAAAGCAGCGTCTGAGTCATGTCAAGATGAATGGCTTGGCTCTGGAAGCACAGCACGGGGAACCTGGAAACAGCCTGTAAACACTCGAGGAGAGGCTTCCAGAAAGCAAAGAGAATTTATTCAGCACAGAGCAAGGGAGTGATGTTTGAACAGGGAAATTGTGAAAAATTGCTGGAGCAGGAGCCACTCGAGATGGAGGAGGATGCTGGTGGGAATGGCGGGATTTTAGCTGGCGTCATTACTTGGGAAAGGTTGGAATAATGAGAAACAGTTATTTTGTGGTCTGGAAAGCGAGGGGAGACCGTTGTTTATTGGGGTTATAAACCTTACCTGTGGGAATGAGTTGATGCAGCAGAGCTCTGGGAAGAACAAACAGGGAAGCAATAAAAGATTTCCCAGATAAAAAGATCTGGGAACACAACAGAATCACAGAATAACAGATTCATTAAGGTTGGGAAAGACCTCCAGGATCATCAAGTCCAACCGCCAACCTGGCACCACCACCATGTTCACCGCTAAACCACATCCTCACGTGCCACATCCACATGATTTTAGAACACTTCCAGGGGTGGTGATTCCACCACTTCTCCAGGCAGCCTGTTCCAGTGCTTGACCACCCTTTCTGTGAAGAAATTTTTCCTGATAGCCAATCTAACCTCTCCTGGTGGAACTTGGGGCCGTTTCCTCTTGTCCTGCCACTCGTTACCTGTGAGAAGAGACCGACCCCCACCTCACTGCAACCCCGTGTCAGGGAGTTGAAGACGTTGGGCAAGCCATCAGCTCTCAACAGCCTCTCCCTTTTTTCAGGCTGTGTCAGAGTGGGATGATGCCAGATTAAAGTGCTCTAAGAATCAAAGAGCGGCTTAATTCCTTAATTAACTCCTTAATTAAGGATTTACGGGGAAGTTAACGACAACAAATTTCCTCTATCCCAACACAGGTGATCACTAAATGTTGAATTAACATCTGCCTTGGCTCTTATAAACTGGCTTTTTTGTCTTAAAATATTCTCCCTCTTGGATGCCTTTGCTCCAAGGAATCCCTTTTCCACTTTCACCTTTGGGGAGTCGTTAGTCGTTAAATATCCGTTATCATTTAAGTTATCAGCACAAAGAGAGCGGGAAGGTTGGCTCTGAGACAAGCTGAGATAATTTGCGTTGTTATCAGGCAGGTGAGATAACCTGGTGGTGGAAAAGAGCATTATCCTGCCACTGGAGCCAAAGGGCAGCTGGAAGCTCAGGAATATCGTTGGGTGTAAAGAAGTTTCTTCGGAAATCCTGGAGTAATTTTGGAAGTCCCAGTACGGGAGCTGATTGAATCCAGCATCAGACGAGAATCTGTAAGGAATACGATGGACACAAGTATTTTTCGGGAATCTTTATTCACAGTAGTTGCACATGTGCTAAACTGGGTCCCGAGGGGTTTGAGCCACTGGGCCAAATTTTAACAGAGTTTGAGCTCACGTTGGAGCTTCCACTGAGCTCCATCAGATCCCGTTGGTGCCAACACTGGGAATATGGAGGATTTTTTATTTGAAGGGCAGTAGATGGAAGTCTCAGCAATGTTTTAACCCCAATGTGCTCTGCACACATTTGAGAAGCAAGACCCTCGCTGTGGAGAAGTGACTAAACCATGGTAAAAGAAAAACCCCTGTTCCTACTGTGTGGATACAGAACTGAGTTATGAAGTGACTTTTTCAGGTTACAAAAATTTGTCTGTGGAAAACCAACCTACCATGAGCTGTGTCTCCTCTTCTGCAAACAATAACATGAGCTGAACATGTGTTCCTGGGGTAGAAACTTGTGCCCAGTCTCACTTCCATCCACACTAGGAGGATTCACTTTGGAAAAGGTCCGTGCAGGAGTTATTTTGCCAGGAATCAAAGCCTTTGCCATGTCCCCTGTGCTGGGCACTGGTGAGGCCACACCTCAAATCCTGGGATCAGTTTTGGGTCCCTCATGACAAGAAAGACCCTGAGGAGTTGGAGGGTGCCCAGAGAAGGGAACAAAACTGGGGAAGGGGCTGAAGCACAAGGAGGAGAAAAAGAAGTTCAGGGGAGAATTTTTTTCTCACTGCAACTCCTTGAAAGGAGCTGGTAGCGAGGCAGGGATCAGCCTCTTCCCTCAGGGTGCAGCAGGACAAGGGGAAGTGGCCTCAAACTGTGCCATGTTGGATATCAGGAAAAATCTCTTCACTGAAAGAATGATTAAGCATTGGAACAGGCATCCCAGGAAAGGGGTGGAGTCACCATCCCTGGAAGTGGTAAAAAAATGAGCAGATTTGGCACTTCCAATATGGTTTAGCGGACGTGGGAGTGTTCAGTCAAAGGCTGGACTTGATCCTGGAGGTCTTTTTGATCCATAATGATTCCACAATTCTGTAACTCCTCCCCGTTTCCTGCACAGTGGGATTATCCTGTGCTCAGGAACTGGAATCTTTCCATCTTCTCCCACCTCTCAAATATCCCTTCAGCACTGGATTTCTGTGTTCCTCTCCATGGGAAGGAGGGATGGGGAAGAGAGATAAGTCCCTGTCAGAGCATGCAGAGGGTTATCCATAGCCTGGGAAGTGTGTTGGAACACGGATGGATCTAGACTATGGATCCAGTGTGGGAACATGGTTCTGCTTAACCGCACACGTGTGTGAACATGTGGGAGGCAGCACAAATCCGGGTGAGTGCAGGATATCCATCCGAAGCCACAATCCCTGGAATCTCACAGGGACCACTGCCAAGTAACACCCATCCCCAGCTCATTGGACCTGGTCTTCCAGCTCCTGATCCAGAAAAAAGCCGGGAGCTGTGGGTTCCAGGAGCAAGTCTCATCCCTCTGTTATGGAAAAAGACTGTGGGAATGATTTCTATCATTGCTGGCACAGAGAGAAAGCAGAATAAAAATGCAAACAGGATTCCTAGAGGAATGTCTGATTTTGCTCACTGTCAGCAGAGCAAATAATATTAAAAATAAAATAATTTAAATTAAATTGAGTTTGTGAACACCCACTGCTCCAGATTGGAGCTGTAGGAAGGGGATAGAGTGGGATGAGTGAACAAAATCTCAGGTCAGGGCTGTGACGCTGAAAAAATTCAAGATTCCTGGAGTGAATATGATGCTGGGGAGTTCATCAAAATAAGGACGAAATAAAAATTACTCCTAATTTATAATAGGATTTAAAATTTGGACTCAAAATCCAAAATAAAGGTGAGCTAAAGATGACTCCTAATTTCACAAGAATCAAAGGTATCACCTTTAAATTTTCTGCTGGAAGAGTTCCTACAAACGCAGATGAGAATGTTGAAGGGAGAAGACTTTTATTTCTTTTTTCCAGTCTAAAATATCAGAGATTATCTTCATCAATACTTAAGCCCCAGAAATAATTTAAAGAAATATATTCATTTCCTTTGATTTTTGCTGGAAATCTCTAAGTATTTCCTGAGTGGTTTTTCCTGTTGTTTGAATATTCTTGAGCTCCAGAATATTCAAACAAGCTCTTTTTTCCAGAAGGGAAAAAAATACCCAAACAAAACCAAATCCCAAAAATCGTCTCTTTCCAAATTCCCAGTCAATCTTCATTAGGAAAAAATGAGATAGAATGCAAATCTGACTTCCAGTAGTTGTTGGAGCTTCTGGTGTTACAAAATTTCCCTCTCTGATTTGGAGTGAAGCGAGAACATGGCAACAAGTGAACGTTGGAACACGTGTAAACAAGTCTGAAGTTCGAGATAAAACTCATTCCAAAACATGGATTACACATGGGAGAAGATTTTATCTGGTGCAGGAACTGGTTGAGAAATCGCAGGGAAAAATTATTACGGCAAAATATGGAAATATTTTGGAGGGAATTATTCATTCCTAAATTTTCACGACAATTGAGGTGGTGGTGAGGATTTGAAATAGGTGATGTCTGATGCAGTCGCTGAGAACCAATAAATCATTTCAAACCCATTGTGTGCCTGTGGGTTTCCCACATTTGTGGTGGAATGCTCTGGATTATCCCAACCTACCTTGCTCTTTTTTAATGGAAAATGTCTGCTAGCTGGTGTTTCCTCCTGCGTCAGAAGGAAAAGTGCCTTTGGAAAACCTCAAATGCTTTTCTGAGGTCAGCACTTCCAAGGGTTGAGCTCCAAAACAATATTTTGTGAGTTCAGAGATTATTTGTGAAGATCCTGCCTTTGACTACGGCAAAGCCAGGCCAGAGCCTTTTCCATCCATGCTGGTGGGACATGGAGTGACAGGACAAGGAGGAATGGCCTTAAACTGAAGGATGGGAGATTTAGATGGGATTTTGGGAAGAAATTCCTCGCTGGGAGGATGGGGAGGCTCTGGCAGAGGTTTCCCAGAGAAGTTGTGGTTGCCCCTGGATCCCTGGAAGTGTCCAAGGCCGAGTTGGACGGGGCTTGGAGCAACCTGGGATAATGGGAGGTGTCCCTGCCCATGGAAATTAATGATCTTGAAGATCCCTTCCAACCCAAACCATTGAATAATTTTATGATTATGACAAATTTCCACAGTAATTTTCCATATTTAATTATTTAGAAGAGCTTTTTTCTTTATGGTTCATAACAGTCATTTAAAATAACAACCATTGCCATTATTCAGTGATTTTGTTATCACAACATGAAAATAGAAGTGGAGAAAAGGTTGTAGGTGAGAGATGAATTTACTGCAGATTTTGGTCCAGTTATGAACTTGGAGGAACACAAACTCCATTTTGAATTAAAGCCAGGAGAGATTTCAGAAATAAAATCCAAGTATTTGTTCTTCAGCAAATTTTAAGTTGAAAAAAATCCCCCCAAAATAAACCTTTTTTAAATCTCTCCCTGACTCTGCAATTTCATTGTTATTAATTTTACACGAGGTGTCACATGTGTGGAACAGTAACTTTGTGCTCTAATGTGTCAAACAGAGAAAGCAGAAATAAAACATTTCCCTTGATTGGAACAAGATGTTTCCCTGTTCATAAATATTTTTCTGCTGGCAGTGTCAAAATGTGACAATTCCACGCTAATAAAATGAAATATTTCTCTGGTTCTGAACGGTATTTTCCTTAAATTAGTGTTGTTTTCATATGACATCTTGGAATTCTCGTGTTCACGGCTGGTTTAAGAACAGCTCTTGGAATTTAGGTGGGACTGATCTCACCTGATACGGGCATCTGCCCTCCAGACACCTGTCTGTGGAGTCAATAAAATCTAAATTAAATCCAGTTAATTGTAAAGGAAATAATTCCAATTTGTCAGTTAAAACCAACATAAAAACATCCTTTTTTTAATCCATCAGTAAGTTTTGGCATTGATAAGTAGATCTATATTGAAATTAAATGCATCCAGTGCAATCTTTAGGTCCATATTCAATTTTATTTTTATTTTCCTTCGTTTTTCATTGCGTCTTTAATGATGACTTTTCTTGGAAATCTTTACTGGAGGGTTTCTGAATTACAACTCGGTGGTCTATTGATCCACTGAATATATTTCCAATAGAATCCTAATTCCAAGGAACTCACTGGCAAAAAACCATAATCATGGATATGTTTTTGTTTGGGACAGAGCCAATCTTGTTTTCCCTTTACAGAAGCTAAAACAACTCATTTTTCCGTGGAATAGGAGTGGACTAAAATCCTGCAGGGCAACAAATAAAGATCAAAAATTTGTAAATCCAGGCCTTGCCAGAATTTACCTGCTTTGGATTCCATGCCCAACTTTTCTCTGGAAATGGTGGAAGATTCATTTTTCTTCTTTGAAACCTGGCTGTAAACAGCGGAACATGGACATGGTGGCACTGACCCGTGTGCCCTAAAATCTTTCCGTGGATTCCCACAGGGTTTTGAGATATTCCAACCTGGAATAACTCCCAAATGCGATGGGAGCTGGAGTTGACCCCTCATCTCCTCTGCTGCGTTTCAGGACCATCCCCAAGACTTCCCTCCCTCCCCTATTGTCCAAAGGAGGGTTTCAAACAATGACTTGAAGAATCTCCTTAGCCCATTGGAAATAATAATAATAATAATAATAGTAATAGTAAAGCAGCTCCTTGTGGAACATGCTGAACCCAGGGAGACAGCCCAAAATGCCCGAGTTTCCTCTGCGATACAGGAGATTTGGCAGCAGGAGAGGAATTCTATCTCATTCCAGACAGGGAAAATAACCAAAACCAGGAGGTTTTTCATGGAACAAATGGGAACCATGTGACCAAGTCACAATGGAAAAAGTGGAGCTGCTTTCGGCTCCCTAAGCCCTGACACTTCTTTTTGATTTAACCACAATAATCTAAGTGGAAAATGAATAAATGTCAGGGCATTTTTTTTTTAGTAAATCTGTGCACGAGCGAGAATAGGAACCAGAGTAAAAGCTTTTCATGACATAAAATTCATGTGTTTGGATCTCTGACAGCATTTTCCTTCTCTTATTATTTACCATTACGATTAGGCCTGGTTGCACCGTTTATTTCAGAAAACAAAATATTCCAAGACAGAGAACCTGCTTGCAGTTACTAAGCCTGAAGTGAAAGCCCGATTCTTAACAGGATGACCTGAATCATGATGCATTTATCTATTTTTATGAGTTTTAAACCAAATATTTGAGAAATAAGAATGAGATTTGCCCAGCGGTTGCTTGGGCAAGATTCCTGCCTGTTGAAATCAGAGTGGTTGGGCACAAAATCTCAACCATATGCCAGCAGAAGAAATTAAATGGGATAAGATTGGGTGTCATTTTTTGGGGGGAAAATGAATGTCAGGAACAACCCCTGGAGCCTCGTTGGTGTGGTTTTTTGTACCTGACTGAACCAAAGCCTCAAGGAAGAATTAATTCACCTGACAATGGATGTTACCTCTCAGACAATCTCTCTTTAGACAAGGAAAAGTAATTTTGGAACACTGATACAGCGGTGACCAGTGACAATTTGTGACTTTGGAATTTGATGGGAAAGAGAAATTTCCCCGTGTCCTCATTTCTAGGGAGAAGGTACTGCCTGACATAATTTATAGGGAGAGATGGTATTCAGATAGTGTAATAAAATACATTTATCACTACAAATCTTGCCTTATGATTTAACCTTTCTAAGCTATGAAACCACTCCTGCTGTATCTATTTTACCTCCCAATTCCAGCTTATTCCCTAAATAAGGAGGATGCACAAGAAAAAAGTCACAGAAATTAAAATGCTTTAACAGACACAGTGTCCTGGAGGTGGAGGAGAAAGCCCTAAAATTCAGCCTCCACTCCCTGACAATCCCAGGCTCCAAAAATCCAAATAACTTTGGAAAAGATCTCTAAGTTCTCTGAGCCAAACCAGTGAAGGTAGATTCCATGACTGGAAAGGATCCCTGCAGTTGAAATTCCTGCAGCAGAGGCTCTCTGATGCCTGGGCAATATTCAGGGTTTCCGGTCAGCATCCCATGGCACAAAGTTATCCTGGTGCCACCTGTCCTGACCTTCCCAGTGTCTTCTACAGGTGGATAAAACCCACTCTGATGTGGGGGAATATGGAGCTCAGAAGGTCCAGATGAAACCTAAAGAAGCAAGAGTGTCCAGAAACAGGAAGGGAGATGGAATTCTTCTTCTGGGAAGGACAAACAGGGAAGCAATGAAGTGACTTCCCAGACAAGAAGACCTGGGCACACACCTGAATCAGAGAACCATGGAATTGTTTAAGGTTGGAAAAGACCCTTAAGGCCATCGAGTCCAGCTATCAACCCAGCACCACCATGTCCTCAAGTGCCACATCCACTCACTTTTTGAACACTTCCAGGGACGGTGATCCCACCACTGCCCTGGGCACTCTGTTCCAATGCTTTACAACCCTTTCCATGATTTTTTTTCCTAATATCCAATCTAAACTTCCCCTGGTGCAACTTGAGGCTGTTTCCTCTTGTCTTATCACTTGTTACCTGGGAGAAGAGACCAAGCCCCACCTCACCACAGCCTCCTCTCAGGGAGTTGTAGGGAGCAATAAGGTCTCCCCTGAGCCTCCTTTTCTCCAGCTCCCCCAGTTGCTCCTCACAGGACAAGTTTTCCAGCCCCTAAATCGAGGAAAACCTCTGGGCTCGCCGACAGAAGAGGTGTTGGTGTGGTTGTCCATTTACTCAGACTGGGAAAAGCTGGGAACACAAAGAATCCACCACAAGGGAAAGGAATTTTAGACAAAATATTTTCCCCATCACCTGGAGGACAATGGAACATCTGCAAAGTGTTACCAGCCAATGCTGCAGGAATGAAGCCAGGGAATGAGGTCTGGAAACCAACTGGGAAGTGCTGAGTGGGTAAATCAAGGTGAGATAAGTGGTAAGGAGGAGCTCACCCAGCACAAAGGACATTGCCTCATTCCCTGCTTGTCGGTGGTGGGTTCGATGACCTTTTCCCTTTCCTCGCTTTGCCAGGTCCCGAGGCCAATTTATTTAGAGGCTTTATCACCTTGCAGACATTCCAAAATGTTGCTGTGAAAGTGTAGAACCCTTTATAGGACATTTACACTAAATGACACCAAGCTTGGCCTCCTCTTCTGCCACCTGTCACAGGAGCAGCACTGCAGGGACCACCCTCAACCCTGCAGGAGCCTGGAGATGACAGACTGGAAAAAAATGTTCCCTAAGTAGAGATAGTAGAGCTAGGAAACATCTTTCCCATGAGTATCTGCCTGTTGTGAAATCTTAGCCAGCAGAAATAAATGTGATGCAGAGCAGGAGAGTCTCTCCAGGAGAGAGACTTCGCTCCTTGACTTCACGGCCTGAGGTGAGGCGGGGGGTCCCAGTCTGTGGCAGCTGAGCTCCAGGTTCGGATCTTTCTGTGGGATAATTCTCACTTAACGAGCCGGTTGCTCTTAGATGATGTCCATGGAATACTCCTATTTCCAGAAATTGAAACCAGATTTGATTTGGAGGGGAACACGTCTTTCATCACTGCCTGTCAGTGTGGCCCAATCCCCAGGAGCCAGGACCACTCTGATTATCAGCCCTGGGGTTTGCTCCTCAAATGTTTCCCTATTGAAACTGAAGGTTCTTGGACAAAGGAAGACTTTTCCTGAACAATGAATCCTCAAGGTTTTGTTCCAGATGCTGATGTTTTTCTTAATTCCTAACAGTTACTAATGGAGTAAAGAAGCTTTGATTCATGGCCCTCATTTGTCACAAATAATATTCAAGAGCTTGTGTTCTGTTTATAGGAGATCAAGCTTTTTGCCATGATTTCATAGAATAGAGTGAGAAAGAAAATTCCCATTGACTGGACTGGCAACAAAAAATATCACATTAATTTCTTAATACCTAATTACCACTATTCTGTCATACAAAGTTTTATTTTTGCCATACGACTCCTCATGTCAATTGTACTCATTAAGATTAGGAAGTATTCAGCACAAATTTTTAATACAGACCCAGGGTTTGGGTGGGGCTCAGGGACTGATGTGGAATCTCCTGGCATAAATTGCTTTTCTAGGTGTCCTTGGAATTTTCAGCCTGGATCAGACCCATTCCATGCGGCCAATACTTGCCTCCAACTTTGATGAATTAAGGAAAAGTGCAAGTCCAAATTATTTAGGGGGTGTGTGTGATAACTGTCCCTCTATGCCTGGTTTGTGAAAAACACTCATTTGTTAGAATTTTAGACGTTTTCCTCCTTATAACTCAGGTTCTAACAATCTGTGGGGGTTTTTTGCAGTTTAAGGAAGTTCTTGACTGAATTTACATGGAATTGACCAAGATGGAAGTCAGAGAATCGTGGAATCATGGAATATGCTGAGCTGGAAGAGACCCACAAGGATCATTGATCCAACCCCTGACCCTGCACAGACACCCCAACAATCCCACCCTGTGCATCCCTGGGAGCGTTGTCCTGGAGCTCTGGCAGCCTTGGGAGTGTGACCATTTCCTGGGAAGCCTGGTGGCTGCCCCACCACCCTCTGGGGGAAGAACCTTTTCCCGAAATCCAACCTAAACATCTCCTGATACAGCTTCAGGCCAGGTCCTGTCACTGGTCAGCAGAGGGAAGAGCTCAGTGCTTGCTCTCTCCACTTCTGAAATCATCACTCAGATGGACAGGAAAAGTGCCCTGAATCTCTATCCATGAAAATTTTATCCTAATGACCCACGGAAGGCAGCTCCACTTTACGTTCTCAAATGGCTTCAGCAAGCTTGGATCAGGAGTTTTCTCCTGGAGAGACCATTGCAGTCCCGAGCATGGGGACTCCATAAAAACTTCCCTCCTTGCCTTCAGTCCCGGTTTGTGGCGCAGCCACAGCCGCTCCCGAGGATCTGGAGCATTCCCTTGTGGAGAAGCGACACCAAGGGTAAACAGCAGCTTCATCCCGGCAAAATGAAAACCGAATGTGCTCCCTTCACATCAAAGAGCCAGGAATTGAAGAGTCCCAGACTCCGGGACAGCGAGCGTTCAACTCCAACATAAAAACCTCATTAGCACATGAAAGTGTTACGTAAACATGTTTGCATTGTTATTTACTGAGTGGCCCAGGAATGCTTTGTACCACTTAATCAACTCAAGGGCTTGAGCAGCGGGAGGAAATGGCTTTGCAGTAATGAAAGACAAAGATTCCAGATCAAATGGAAGTGAAAAAGAACAAATAATCCTCCAGAAACAACAATGAAAGCCCTAAATCCATCCAAAACTCCGCACAAAAAAAAAAGCAGCCTCAAAGCAACTGTCTAGAAATGAAACCTGGAATTGTTTGGTAGGGCTGCTTTGGAATTACATCTGCATTTTAATTAATATTTCAATTATTGTTTGAATTACCCATCTCATGCTTTCAGGTCATGAATGTGAATCACCAAGGGGAGTGGAGTTTCAGGCAGAAAACGGATCCTAGAGAGGGCTGAAAAGAAATTTCTTCATCGGGGCTTTTCCTTGGAAGGTTGTGAAATTCCTGACAGTAAAGGCAATAAGGGTTATTCCAATGGGAAAGAGGATTTAGGCAGGATTCTGAATGTGAGGAGGGGGAAAAAAAGAGGATTATTTTGCAAAAAAAGAGATTTGTTTAATTATGAGCAGCTGACAGGCAAGACCCTTTCGTTGCATGTCATCCAAAGCCTACACGGGCTGTTTTCATTTAGAGCAGGAAAAATTGTGAGAACGAGGCTCTTTTCAATCAAATTTGATAGAAAACTTTGTAAACTGAACTTTTAGAGCACGGTGACGCTTCAAAAATTATTGCCTCCGAAGTACTCTGAGAATTAAGATGGAATTAGATCAATCCCAACTGTGGTGTTTTCGTGAAGCTCCTATCAAGTCCACAATTCCTGTCCTGGGAAACATGGAGGGACACTCCATAGCTGGAAGGAAATGACCCTGGAAAATATCTTTTATTTCCAGTTCCCCTGTGGAAGACCGTGTGGGAACGGAGCTGGGAAGGGGCTGGAGCACCAGGAGGGGCTGAGGGAGCTGGGAAAGGGGCTCAGTCTGGAGAAAAGGAGGCTCAGGGGGGACCTTGTGGCTCTGCACAACGCCCTGACAGGAGGGGGCAGCCGGGGGGGGTGTCGGGCTCTGCTCCCAGGGAACAGGGACAGGAGGAGAGGGAACGGCCTCAGGCTGGGCCAGGGGAGGTTAAAGTTGGATATTAGAGAAAATTTCTTCTCTAAAAGAGTTGTCCAACCCTGGGAAGTGGTGGAGTTCCCACCCCCGGAGGGATTTAAAAGCCATTTAAATGTGGCACTTGGAGACAAGGGTCAGTGGTGACCTTGGCAGTTCTGGGTTAACAGACTTGATGATCTTAGGGATCATTCCCACCCTAAATGGTTCCAGGATTCTCTCTCAAGCTGCCTGCTCTCTTTCAGCACGTCCAATAACCCCATTTTGGCTGATGGGATTATCTCAGGCCATGGTGACCATAAACGTTTTGAGGGAAAGTCAGGCACAGCACCCAAAAAAAGAAAATTCTACTCCCTTCCCTCAACACTTCCATGATTTAAACCAGGCCTAAACTCTAAAGGAAGTTCTTGAGAGCAACCATAGCTCAGAATATGATCTACAGCCTGATGTTCACCAAAATACACAGAATTTAATTTTTTTTCCTTCAAAAAATGTTGCCATTCTCTTTCTTGTTTTGGTCTCAGTATTTCTTTGGCTTTGTGCCTCCTGGTTTACGTTACCGCCAGAAAACAGCAGATTGTGATTCACTGGCGTTAGACTTCAAATTTGATAAATCACTGCTCAGTGGAAGGCAGAGAAGTGACTTTTATTTAAATCAGCTGTGGAATCATGGAGATCCATGTAAACAACCCAAAATAAAGGCGGATTTTATGAGTGAGGCTGTTCTCGTAGGATTTTTGAAACCATCAGGTGAGAACAGACTGAAATCAATTTGCAGCTGGTTCTGCGGTGTGGAAGCATTGATGAGGGAAGATGAAATTATGGAAAACATCCTTTAAATCTGTATCTGGTCAATCTTCCCTTCTGGATACAGAGAATATTTTTTTTCTAGGAAAGATAAACAAGGCAGAAGTGGAAATTAGATCCCTGTTTGATACAAGGAACTTCCACCTGCCCTTTTCTGAGCACAGACAGCAAGAATTCAGCAAAACCCTCTCATAGAGTGAGCCTGTCACCCACATTTATGTGCTCATATGTGTACAATCCCAGGAAAAATTGCTTCCCACTGGACAGATCCAAGGATCTTAAAAAGTCGATGAAGCCCAGATTTTTCTCTGAATTTTTTGGCCCGGCACTACTGAGGGATCTGCACTTGGCAGTCACACAGGATTGGAGTGTTGGTCACGGAGAGGTCAGGTCTGGTCCCACTGACATGGGCAGAGTTGAGTTTTTAAGCCCAAAGTCCTGTCACCCCAAATTCCTGGGAATTTGGAGGCGGCTGAGCTGTTGTGCTGCAAGCAGGGCTGCAGAAGAGAAGCTCCAATTGAAAAATTGAATTATTATCACATAAATCAAGGCCTTCCCTGATGCCTGAAGAAGCCTCCTAGAAACAGAGACTGGACAGGAGTAAGGGAATAAGGCAGGTATTTGTTTGAAGGGCCTTCAAAGGTACCCCTGGGGAGCCAGAGGCCACTGCCAATATGGGCCCCAAGGTGGACGGCAGCTCACGAGTTCTTCACACTTTGATAGGTTTGGTTCATTTGCATCTCAGGGTTAATTCTCCAATTAAAGCTTCAGTTTAATTGATGTCATTCCCCTCCGCTTGCCCCCCTCTCCAAGGCTTTTGGTTTATACTTTTTGGGCCTAGGAAGGTCTGGGTGTCCTTGGAGAGCAGGCCCGGAGAGGCTTTGTTATGTCTGCCCAGCACGAGAGAGCAGAAATGAACAGGCCACAAGGAACTTCAGAGTTACACACTGGGCAGTGCAGGATTTGAAAAATATAAAAGTTAAAACCTAAGGCGTCATCCCAGCTGCATCCTTCATCCAAACATGAGGAGGGATTCCCACCACCTCAGTTCCGTCTCCGGGAGTGAATCCACTGAATCCAAGCCTAGGAGAACAATGGCTGCTGCTCCTCTGTGAGCTCCCATTACACACCACTGGTGGTACTGGTCAGCTCCGGGAGCCTCCCCTCCGATACCTCCCTTCTAGTGATGCATTTTGGGGGGGATCCCACCTTTTTCCTACATTTCACACCTCTGGGTCCATCCTCTGTGTCCCATCACCGAGCACCCAGCCAGGCACTCTCTTGTCTTCAGGAACTGGACTCCATGATCCTTGTGGGTCACTTCCAACTCGGGAATTCTGTGATTCCATGCTTCTGTGACTTGTCCTGCTCTCCCTGGATGAAGAGTCAGTGGAGACAAAGCCTTGTCCTCCTTCTACCCCTGTCGGCTGTTGGTCACTCTAGTGACCATTTGCCTTCTGTCCCCACATCTGACACTGATCTAAGCCCAGAGTGGCTACAAAAACAGAACGCCCTCCAAGCCCGCACACGCACAGATGGCTTTGAAGTCCTCCAGGCCTTCTTCTGATTTCTTCCCTGTGTTTTGCTTTGGGTTTGCTGCTCCTTTTTATTGTTATTTTGTTTAGACAAATGTTTTCCAGGGGCTGTGTTCTTTGTTATCCCTCTGGGAGAGGGACAGTTGTTTTTTTACCCCTTCCACAGCTTTTTTTTTCCCAGGCACTCCCTCGATATGGAATTTGCACATGTTTGAAGCAGAAATAAATGATTAACATTTTTTTCCCCCTTCTCCCTTTTTTCCCCTCTTTTCTTGGAGCTGGATGAAGGTAAGAACACGGCATCCTTTCCTACAGCCATCATATGCAAGCCATTACAGAGCTGCCCTTAACTTCTACCATATCCCCAGTCAGCCCTAATAAAAAAGACACGAGAAATATGAACGTGCCACCAGATTCCTGGATGGAATCAATCCCTGCTGTGTTGTTAAAACAGCAGAGGAAATTTGGTGTTGAAAGAATGGGAATTCAGGGGGAAAAGCCACTGGATAGATCGGGGCTGTAACACCAGCAAAAGGAAAACTTATTCTAGATAAAATCTTATCACAAGGGCTGCCCCAATTTTATGGAGTTGTTGGTGATTACACTGATATGTGAATATCTCGGCTAACTCCAGGCTTGAAAAGAGTAAAACCTTTAAATAAATATTCGTTAAAAGGGCTCCTACACGTGGAAATGTTGGCACCTGGATGGACAAGGATTAAGCTCAGCTTCAAAGTGATGAGTTTGGATGCTGTGGAATGAAGGATGGGACTGATTTCAGTTCATTTTATCTGTGTTGTCACCCCCTAAAATCATAGTAGGGGAATAAATATATCCAGAGAGGGATTTATTCTCCTTCTCGGGATGGGAAATAACCTGCCTCCCTTTTTAATCCAAAGCCGAGATGGATGATTGAAGTTTAAATAGTTAAAATTAGGTAAAAACGCATTTATGGATATTTCTGATTTTACATGGTCCCTGCAATAGAGTCAAGATCTCTTTTCAGGATTTTAGAGGTGCTGCTCAACATCATAACCATGATGCCATCCTTCCTTTCTCAGCCAAAACTCGGGTGGTCTGCAAACATTCAGGATCTCCGGAAATTGCCATGGAATCACCGGATCACAGCTTGGACTTGATGATCTGAGAGGTCTTTTCCAATTTCATGAGTCTGTGATTCTCTGACCGACTGAAAGGGACATTTCTGTGAAAGGAGGAACTGGACAGGGAAAAGGGAGTCACAGGCCCAGGATTACCAGTGGTTGCATCATTATGCAGGAATATTTTTGGGAAGAATATCCCAAATATGCACCATAGGATGCATGGGACGTGTTAGATTGTGGGGGAAGGTGAGTGAGACGTAGTTGGGACACTGAAATTCGGAGAAGTGAGGAATCTCCAGCACTGACTGGCTGCCAACAGAAGATTTAATAACCATTCCTATTCCTGATTCCCCATCCCAGAACCAGAGGGTATCTGGAACTGGTACAGGAAGGAAAAGAGCTGTAATAAGGTAATAAGAGATGGGAGCAGAGCATCGGTTTTATATTCTTTCCTAATTTATCCAGGAAAATGACTTCCTAAGATCTGTCAATCAGATCTTTCTGGTTCCCTGCATCTCTGGTGACTCCTGAAAACACCCTGAGTTGGAAAGAACCCACAAAGATTCCAAATCCTGGCCCTGCACAGGACAATCCCAAAAATCTCACCCTGTCCAAACGCTCCTGGAGCTCTGACAGCCTTTGGAATGTGCCCATTCCCTGAGGAGCCTGTTCAGTGCCCACCACCCTCTGGGGGAAGAACCTTTTGCTGATATCCAACCTAATCCTCCCCTGGCACAGCTCCACGCGGTTAGTTTTTATTTTTAAAATATTTGACTCCCATTTTCAAGGTCCACACAATCCTTGGGGATCAAAAAATAATAAAGTAATTTGTCTGTGGGGTTTGGGAAAGTGTTGATGTCTGGAGTGGGCTCTGGGATTCTGGGAAGGGTCAGATTTTCTGCAGGATGAGGAATCCCAAAGGATCCCATAAGGGAAAATCCACTCCAATCCCTGGCCCAACACCCAGTTCTTGAACAGCCTCCCTTTTTTATGTATTAACATAAACCTGTAAATTCCTGTTGGTCAAAACTCTCATGTTCCCAAAAAGAAAGAGGAAAATACATAAAATTCCTTCCTGGAGAACCTCCTTTGGTCTGAGACTCCTTTTCCTTGGGATAAACACCGATCTGGCTCTCCTGATCATTCCTATTCATCTGTAAACGATTTCAGCCATATGATGGAGAGGAGATGAAATGTGCAAAGCATAAAGTCACTCCAGGGTCCTAAAACTGTGACATTCCCTTCAAATGAGTGGCCTTGGAGAACAATTCCTTCGGTTTATGATGATCCCAAGGATTTTCAGCTCCCTGTTCCCGCCCTGCAACCATGAAGAACAAAAAGGCACAGCCCAGTTTATATGAGACCAGCAATTTTTGGAAAATGGGTTTCAGATTTTCTCTGGAAGGTGTCACCAAATAGAAATTCTTCCGTAATTGAAAGGTGGAGATGAAAGGTTTGAAACCCTGAAGGGCAGCTCCGGTGAGGTTTTCTCATTCCCTGTGCTCAGCTACTGCCTCAGCTTCACTCCCATCCACATCTGGGAACAACATTGTCCTTGGAATCCAGGCTGGGGCAAATTCTCCCTTCCGTTCAAACATTCTGTCTTTTGATAGGAAAAATACCCCTAAATTTGTTCGTGTGTTCTTGAAGGGAAAACATCCCTTAATCAGCCAGGCAAATTTGCTTTCATGTCATCCAAATTAAGTGTTCTTGTAATGTTTTCCAAATAGTTTATCCAAGAGAAAAAGCAAATAAAAGCAGGCAGAGAAGGAAAGACAGAGGGTGAGGATGGAAAATTGCTCTTTGTTCGTTTGATTTATTTTTGTCGAGACCTGAAGCCACAGGAGGACATTAATGAGTCACTTTTGAGAGCTGGGATAAAGAAAAACAAGATTTTATCTCATTTGTGCAGAGCATGAAAAAATGGACATGGATGAATGGTGTGAGGAAAAATTGGCTGAAGTAGAATTGACACTTTCAAGGGTATCCAGAGCTTTTAATAATTAATAATAAATTAATAATAAAAGGATGGCCAAGGAAAATTTGTGCCACTTTCTGAATGGGATGGGTGATGTGAAAAGAGCTGAGACAAACAAGGCTGAGATACCCAAACTCTTCCTTGCCTTAATCTTCCAACAGGATTCCCAGGCCTCTGTGACCAGAGGTGGGGAGAATTCCATGAATTTCATGAGGAGAATTCCGGCAGTGGGTAAGGGTCAAGTCAGGCATTCCTAGAAGGATCTTCCTGTACAATTCCAGGTGCAGAGAGAACTGCTGTCCTTGAAAACATTATTATGTCCAAAATGTCATGGAGAACACCATGTTCACTCTTACCATAAGGAATTTCTTCCCAACATCCCATCTAAACCCACCCACCTCCAGTTTAAGGCCGTTCCCTGTGTCCTGTCCCTCCATCCCTTGTCCCAAGTCCCTCTCCAGCTCTCTTGGAGCCCCTTTGGGCACTGGAAGGGTCTCTGAGGTCTCCCTGGAGCCTTCTCTTCTCCAAGATGGACAATCCCAACTGTCCCAGGCTGTTTTTACAGGAAAACCCTGTGATCAACTTAGTGGCTCCTCTCTGGAGATGCAGCAGAAGAGACAGATAATTTTCCCAAGGAATATTAGAGATATTATTCCAAAAGGGTTCATTCCACACAGCTTAAAAACCAAAAAGGTCTGATTAAATGAGTTTAAAGCATTATCCAGCTGATTCCTGACTTATCCTTAAGGATGTGGCTCCTTTAGTCTCAAAGTTGATGGAAACCTCTGGAAAAATCAGGTTTGCCTCAGGACCCCAGTAGGGTGGAATTAAAGAGCCTTTCCCAAATAGCTGCTCGAGCCAGGGAGTTGGACCAGATGATCTCCAGAGGTCCCTTCCAGCCTCACTCACTCGGTGATTCCGTGATAACATGGAATTTTTCGGCCTCTGGATTGCTTTGTTTGCCCGGTTTGGATTGCTCCGTAAATACTGGGCAGGCAGATGTTTGGGGTTTTTATTTTCCCTAATAACGGTCACTGCTCTTTGATCCTGGGACAAAGCAGAAACCACAGGGAAGGGAAGGAAAATTCTGTTCTCATTAAGGTTTGGGACAAGGAAAGGTTTATTTATTTCTTCATTTATTCGTTTATTTATTTATTTTTATTTCTTAACACACATATTTAATTAGTGAATGAGTCATGGAATCTTCTTCTTGTAAGGAGAAAGGAGAACTTTCATTCTTCTGCTCCTTTCTCTCTTCTAGGAATAAATGGAATCCTTTTTCTAGTGAGAACTGGAGTCCTTTTTCTAGGGAGAAATGGATCCTTTGTCATGGGTGTGTGATAAAGATTTGTACAGGGTTGTAAAGGATTTTGGTTGCATAATGTTAAATCAGATTTAAAAGTCTTACTCAGCCCGATGGGATCTCTCTGAGCTTGTGCAAATCATTGGGAATTTAAAGAAAAAAATTAAGACTTCCTTAAAAAAATTTAAAATTTCCTTTGTTTACAACAAACCTTCAGTAAACAAAAATATTTATTCAGTGAACATAGAAGCAGCACACTCAGCAAAATAATGGGAATTTTATCCCTGCTCAAACCAGTGTGAATTTTATCCCTGCCCAAACCAATGGGAATTCTCTCCACACCCAAACCGATGGGAATTCTAGCCATACCTAAACCTACGGAAAAGACGGCTCTGGAAAAAAATGCAGGAACACAGTCCCAGTTTTTTGGTCTAAAGGAATTTGCTAAAATTCCATGCCTAAGATGTGGAGGAGGGAACAAAATATATTTGTAGAATTAATTTCCAATTTGACAACATTTTTCAGCCAAGAAAAAAGAGAGATGTTTCAAAACTGCTCATTTTCATATTTTGAGAGGAAAACTTTGAGATATTTCATAGTGCCTTTCATCCAGGTTATAAAACGTCTTTAATCTTAGATGAGCAAAATTAGTTAAGCCAAAAGTTCCAAACAAATCCAAGCGTTTGGCTTTTAATCCTCCTGCTTGAAAACCTGTAATAATTCTGCCTTCGTCTCACCAAAAACACTTTTCAATTTTTAGTGACTTATCCAGCTTCGGTCCCGATATTTTTTCCTTTGCAAGGACTGACAGTGTAAAATAGATTTCCTTTCATTTTATTTTGATATTTTTTAATTATTTGAATTCTTTGTTTTTTAATTTTTCCTGTAGATTAACCAAGGAGTCTGGTGGAGTTGGCAGTGCTGGGTTTATGGTTGGCCTCAATGACCTTAGAGGTTATTTCCAATCCAAATAATTCCATGATTCCATGTCTTGTCCCAAAGGCAGAAGTGACTCTGAAGTGCACCTTCCCAGGTGGAATTGGAGGAAATTTGCCTTTTCCTTTTCCTACTGGGAGGAGGGCCCAGCTGGGAATGTACACGAGGCTGCTCCTGGGTTCTGCCCCGTCCTGATTATTAAAAGCATTTTCTCCTTTCTAGCCCCAGAAGATTCCAACCCTTAATCCATCCTGTTCTCTTTTGGGAAAGTGAGTTTTGAAGGACGGCGGCCTCCACCTCACAAATGGAGAAACTGAGGTAATAAAGGGATGCTTTGTGACCTGTGTCATAATTCTGTGGGGTTTTTTTGTGATTCTGGGAAGCTCTTCCTCTTGTGGTCACCTCCAGCACAGATTTGAGTGCTGAGCGTTTCTGTGGTGCCCTACAAAGCTCGTCTTGGAGTGGTTGGACTCGGGCCCCTGGCACAGCTTTCCCAGAGAAGCTGTGGATGCTCCATCCCTGGAAATGTCTAAGGCCAGGCTTGGAGCAACCTGGGATACTGGAAGGTGTCCCTGCAGTGGAATGAGTTGATCTTTAAGGTACCTTACAACCCAAACCATTCTAATTCTGGAGAACCTCAGTGGAAATCTTTATCTTGTTCACAGTTGGCCCAAATAACAATTTCTGTAGGAAAAAACACTGGGAAAGAGGGAAAGAGAAAGACGTGTTCATGCACACAGACAGGAGGAATTGGGATGAACGACCCTCACTGACCCTTCTGCAACACACCCAACCCATATATTTCAAAACGAGATGAGGTGTCCCATAGGAATTTTAGTTCCTAAATATGCTTGAAGCCAAACTCCTTTGCTCCACTAAATAAAATTGATCTAATTAAATTCTGCGATGCTGCAAATGAGTGATAAAACATGACACAGAAAGGTACTGAAAGCAATGAAACACAAAGACCATGAGAAGGGTAGAGCTGAGGTTTCCAAATATTTCATTTCACAGCTGATTTATGACTTCACCAGTGTTTTAGACACAACCATTTCCCTCTTTCCATACAGGTGGCAATGACGAAAAAGCTGAGAAAAAGCCCAATAATGCCATGAAAGAGAGAAAATACCTTAAAATCGTGGAATGGTTAAGCTGCTCTAAGTCCCCAAAGCTGCAGAAGAACTTCATGGGTGGGAATGAATGAGCTGATCGCTGAGGAGCTGAGGTTTGAGGTGAGACAGTACCTGAGGAGTCTTCAGCTGGAATAAAAACCCAAATGCACCTTGAAGATGAAGGAAATCTTTAATTTCCTTTGTCTCTCTTAATTGCCAGCAATTCTGCGGTGCCAGGACCTACGTCACTCTAAAATATATCCTTAAACCATGTTACTTTTTGTTTCTCCACCACCCCCAACGACTCCCACCAAAAAACAGCCAGGAAAACCCCGTTGGAATGATGGGCCCCAGGCCTAGGGAGACATGTGGAGGTAAAAGGAGACAAGTGGGAGCCCCCAACCTTTTCCCACATCGGTAATTCCCATGCCACACGAGCCACCTGGAGAGAGTGTGGATGTTTGGTGCTCTCTAGTGACTGCTCCACAAAGACTTTTGCCACTCCTGAACAGCTCCCGGGAGTAAGGGTTGAGTTCTTGGATTTCCTTGGGTTTGTTTTAGCTGAAACCCATGAAAAACCTTCTGTTCAACGCTTGTGAGAAGCACAGACAGAGCTGGTCAAGCTCTGGTGGTGTCAGTAAAAAAAAAGACTTTTTAATTTGTTTTTAGTTTCTCTCCTCAAATAAAATCTCAGGCAGCTCTTCCATAGCAAATGGATTCTCTTGGGATAGTCAGGAGGGAACGGATTTAAGATGGAACAGGGTAGGTTTAGATTTGATACTGGGAAAGAAATCCTTGTCCGTGAGGGTGGTGAGGGACTGGGATGGATTTCCCAGAGAAGCTGTGGCTGCTCCATTCCTGGAAGTGTCCAAGACCAGGTTGGACGGGGCTTGGAGCAACCTGGGATAGTGGAAAGTGTTCCTACAATTCCAAAGCAGCCAGGAGGGTTTGTGTGAGATGTTCGAGCATGAGAAGATGCTGATCAAGCAAAGAACAGCTGATCCTAAGGGGCTGATCCGTAGGAACACGATCAGACTTCCTCCAGAGCCACATCCCAACACCTTGGTGCTCACAGGATTTTTTCAGCCCTTCTCTAAAGGCTTTTTATCTGTACCTGTAAAGAGGTGCAACTCCTTCTTTTACAAGCAACCTGCTATCCAAACAGATCTTTTCATCCTTAATTTTTCAGATCCACTCGTCTTAGATGTCAAATTTGGTTCAAATTAACTTATGGATTAAAACCAGGCCTAAGGTAGGCTCAGTCTTGTACAAGTTTCATTTCCTTAGGAAAGCAGAGCAGAAAGCTTTCCTGACATGTTTTCCGTAAAATCTGGAGGGGCATGGAAAGGAAGGAGAGACCCACCTCCCATCTGGATGTTGCTTCTCGTTCATTCTGGCACCTGCATTTAAACAAAATGCAGAATTTTCCTTTTTCCCCCACTTATTTTTTTTCTCATTTTCTCAAATCTATTTAGGCCGGATATTAATTACTTTAATATAAGTGAAGAAGAAAAACTCAGCAGTGAAGATCTGGCCTGAGTCCTCATCTTGGAAGATTTATGGGAGCCGTAGGCTTCCAATGGCTGAGCCTGGAGATATTCCTTCCTTTTTGGCCCCCTCCCTGTGTGCTTGTGTGTGCATAAAAGAGCTCCTCACACATCTGTCTTTACCAGTGATAAAGTTTGGATTTATGGCTCTGTGAGCTTTTAAAAGTGTTCGTATTTTCCCATCTTTCCTGTTGAAAGGATGCCAACATCCCAGTAGCCTTCGGGATAAACCTCTGGCTACTCACCTCTGGAGCCGGAGCTGCTCCTTGGGGATTGTCCCGCTCGGCTGAGCTGCCAAGAAATGAAATCTGGGCTCTCTCAATCTCTGAGCATCAGCAATCTTCTGAGGACACTGGAACTTTGCTGAGTTTGTGTCCTTTCCCCCCCTCCTTTTTCTTTCTTTCCCCCCTGTGATCCAGCTGGGTAGTTTTGTTTGGTTTTTATTTTAATTTACAGGTTTAAAATGTCCTTAATTCCCTCTCCTCTCAGCTGTTCCATCCTCTTTTCCATGTTCACAATGGCAAATTATTGTTGCTGGCTTGGAGCTGAATTTTCTCCCTGAAAAGCAACAACAAAATCCTAATGAAATTAAGAAACCCCACATGACTCCAGAGCAAACCTTCCACTGGAGTAAATCAGCACCGAGCCATTGAAATCCCTGTCAGTAAATGCCTGTATTTTGGACAAAGGAAAGGGGCAGTTGCAAAAAATGTTAATTTTAGAGCCCTGGGATGGGATCTTTCTCTAGCAGGCGGTTTTTAGCTTAGGAAGCATGGCATAATCTGAGAATCCCAATGGTTTGGGTTGAAAAAGACCTTAAAAATCGTCCGGTGCCACCCCCTGCCATGGTCAGGAACACCTTCTGCTACCCCAGGTTGCTCCAAGCCCCTGGAACACCCCAGGTTGGTTTCTCCCTTTTTCAGGAGGCTGATAAAGGTATTTATTCCCTCCCCTCTTGTTTCTAGAATTTGGAAATCATCAGCAAGTGAAAATATTTGCTTGGGAAAGCAAAATGCCAAATCCATCAACATTGGGCAGGCAAAGCACGAGACAGGAGTTGTGTGCAAACCATCCCAGGGCAGCAACTCAACCACTCCAGCAAAACAGAAAATATTCCTGATAAATGGGTGGTCAGAGCAGTTTCACTTTTTAAGCACATATATTAAAACCATCCATGTACTTATGTGCATATATATTTTTTTATATATATAGAAATATACTGATCTTTTAGGAATTCGACTTCCTGGTTACAAGCCTGCACATCCATCTTTGAAAAAATTAGATTAAAAAAAAAAAAAAGAAGTTAGTTTAATCTCCTATTCCTTGCCAAGCAAGCCTTGCCCGGGGGGTTGTGTTAAAACTGGATCTTTAGAAGTCACGGCAAGCTGCAGAAAAAAATAAGCAGAAAGTTGTGATGGCTCCTGATCTGACTGGTGCTGGTGCTCAAGAAGTTTTTGGGCGTTCCACATGCCCAATTCCTCATCCCAGAAGGTTTCCCAATGCAGTCAGACCTCTCTGGTGTGGAGGAAATAGGGCAGGAAACCTCAGAAGGTCAGGGTTCCTCAGGTTCTTGCATGTCCTGTGCGGGGTGTAAATTCCATATGGAGAATCTTTGAATATTTCTTGTGGCATCAGGCAGGGGTGTCACTGCTCTGTGGAGAGATGGGGTCTCGTGGTCTATTTTGTTTAGGATTTTACTGTTATGGGGTGGAAGATCTGGCACCCTGAATGAGGGAAAGTCACTTTCTGTGTGTCTGTGTGTGTGGAAAGTGGTCAATTAATCAATTTAATTTCTTGTAAGAGTGATGAGTTTGATTTGCAAAGTTTCATGTGTTCTGTAGAGCTTTAATCACACCTTCCCTGTGTCACAAAATGAGAGGTGACCATCTCTTACCTCCTGGGGTGCTCAACTTGCCCCTTTCTGGGCACATTTTGGCAGATCTTGTTGGGTCAGCAGAGCCATGGTCACCCTGGAACAGTTTTCCCAGAGAAGCTGTGGCTGCCCCTGGATCCTTGGAAGTGTCCAAGGCCAGGTTGGACGGGGCTTGGAGCAGCCTGGGATAGTGGGAGGTGTCCCTGCCCATGGCAGTAGTGGAACGAGATGATCTTTAGGGTCTCTCCAACACAAACCTATTTGGGATTGTCTGGTCTTACCTTTCCTGCTCTCAGTGTGACGAGGACTCTGCTTTTCCGTGTCCCCTTGAGGATACACAGAGAGGGCAGAGACCAGCACAGTGTTCAGACCCTTTTATTGACTCTGCTCTGGATCCAGCTGGGCAGGTGAATTTCTTCTTCCTGTTGTGCTAAACATTCCCTGTCCTTCTCAGATTCAAAACAGGACTGTGGTTTCAGCTGGCATCCACAGTGACAATCCAGGGATTTGTATTTCCAGACTGAGCTCACGGGGACTCCAAACACCTTTTGGAGGCTGGGTGTTGGGGTCACTCACCAGTGGGACCAGTTTCATGCTGTCCCAGTTACCTCCTCTCTGTCCCTTCTGGTTCCATGAGGCATTCTGTTGACATTCCAGAGGAGTCCAGAGGTAACACTGGATAAGAACACAATATCCTTCGAGAATCACTTCATCTAGTCCTAAAAGAAGGGAAAACTACTTTAGGTAGCACTGGTGGCTCCTGGTAGGAGACGGGAGGCTGTGAGCTCTCTGCAATTAATGTTCTTCATATAATATCTCAAAATTTGGGTGGTTAATGAGGGAACAGGGATGTTTCTCCCAATCCAGCATCTGTCCAGTGGGATTAATGGGTCTATTGAGAAGTTCAGCTCTGACTGAAGCAGAATTTGGGAAGCCATATCCCATTTTAGACCTCCAAAGGCTTGCTGGGAATATGAGATTGAAGATCCTTCAAGGCCAAAGCACAACCAGATCTAAACACAACATCCCGACACCACGTGGATTCCTGGGACCATCCTTCCTGGTTATCCCGCTCTCAGGAATCCAGAATAACGAAGCCCAGATCCTGCCCTGAGGGCTCCGAGCTCTGTGGTCACTGCTGGTTTTCTCAGGATAAAGGCAGGGTTGGAGGTGCTGTTAAGAAATACAGTCCAAACCCACCCAGCCCAACCTGAGCGCAGCACTTCAAATAAATGAATGGCAGGGTCTGAATTAAGCCAGGCAATAGAAATGAAAGTCTTAAGCTTGAAGGAGCTCTCAAAAGTTTTGTATTGGTCATGATTTTTGCTCAGTCAGCTTCTCCAGGTCTGAATTTTGTCATGGAATTACTCTATTGCTTTAGGCTGCAAAGCAAGACAAACAGCTGGAGAGGAAAGGAAAGCTCAGCTGCCTTCCTGACCCACACTCACTCCTGCTCAGCAAATACCAGGGATTTCGAGGCCTCAGCTGTGTGAGAAAGAGCGGCCCTGACTGCACTCACTGCTCCTCCTGGGTCTCATCCAAAGCACGTGGAAATCAAGAGGTCTTTTCCTGCTGACATCAGTGGCCTTTGGAACATACCTAGAATGTCCCCAGGCTGAAAGTCATTGCACTCCAAGGGTGGCTGGGCTGCTCCCAGGCTGCTCCTAAAGCACAGGCAGTCCCTGCTCCCTCAGAGGCCCCGGTATGGGTGATGTTGTCACTGTTCATGGAGTCAGAGTCCCCTCATGGCTCTCCGAGCTCAGCTTTCAGCGGTGGCTGAGGGACTTGGAGACAAGGTGTTGTCCAGAAGGTGTGGCAGGGTTTGGGGACCTGCAGGAGGCTTTCAGGGATGCCGCGTGGTGGCATTGGCCCGGGGAGAGTTAGGGTAGGCCAGGATACAATTCCTCTTTCCAGAGGGATTCCAGCTGTGCTGGAAAGAGGAGGAAGTGGGGTCAGCTACAATTCATCCTCTCTGCTCCTTCAGAACAGGAAAAGGAGGTGGTTTGCCACCCCTCGAATGCTGATCCTTTCCCTGGGGTCCAGAGGATCCTGATCCACTTTAACACACAAGGCCTAGGCCCACAAAGGGATGTTTGAATCCAAATTGTGTTGGATTCAAGGGCAAGAAGAGGTGGGATGGAGCTCATCTATCTTTAGTGGTAGGGAAGGAAGATCATGAATTTCCAGGTAATCATCATTTACAACCGTGAGGAAAAACACCCCTGAGAAAAGCAAAACAATCCAGGCTTTTTTGGATACCTACCTTAGAATAAAACGATTTATTGTGTTGAGTTTTGAAGCGATTAGAAAGGAGAGTCTAAGGCACTCTGAGGTTTTAAGATCTAATTCTAAAATTAGGTGAGATTTGTTCTACCTGTGACCTCTAATTGTCTTATCCTAACAGCAATCCGGTCCGAATAACTCCCACATCAATCACTCGTTGTCCTCCAGGATCCACTTTCCCAACGAATTATTGACAGTCATTAATTATTGTTTTGTTCTGGCCTCTGAATTGCAAGAAAAACCCAATCCTGCCTCCAAGCGTTTCCCAGAGTTGTGCTGTGTGTGTGCCCTGCGGAGCAGCACATCTGTTCCACTGGAAGATAGGGTGCTGGAAGGGATGGGCCCGTTCCTGATTCCAAGGCAACACCTCTTGTGCCTCCTCATTCCGGGAACGCTGTCTCCCATCCCGGTGACGCCAGCGGATTATCTCCTGTCAGGAAACAGGGATCCTACGCCAGTCCTTCAGGAAAGATTAGGCTCAACAGTGTGAGGCTGAGGAGAGGGAGTTGTCAAACCACCCCGAGCATCCGAACCCCTCAAAATCCTAAATTTTCTCCGCGCCTGCGATCCCGACTGTGCTCGTAAATACGGAGCTGCTACTCAATGCCACGGAGCTGCCACACTGATTCCAGTGACACTTCTATGACATCAAGCCCAGCAAGCTCAGGAAACAATAAATCCCTGCGCCAGCATTGTGTCCTGGCTCAGATTCCAGGAGTGACCACAGCTCCTGACAGCCCCAACCTTGGCCGCCTTTTAGTGATTGTTCTGTGAGCTACGGGTCTGTCTCTCAGCTAAAAAACAAAATATCATCGTGGACCTGTATTTTCTCTCATTTCCCTCCTCCTCACTGCTTCCTTCTCCCTCCCTTCTTGTCCAGGCAAATTCCCACAGCTCCAGAGCCAAGTCCAGCAGCTGCTGTGGGTGGTTTAGGGGCCGCACCAGGAGTGACTGGACTTGTTCAAATTCTAGATCCAGGTTTCCTGGGAAACCTTGACCAAGGCATCCAACCTGTGTCTGGGAGCAGAATAATACTCCCAATCTTCTCCAAAATTCTGAGGAATGCGGTCCTGAATGAATGTGAGGAGAGTTAGGAAGACAGGTGGAATTATGTGTCCGTGTCAATATCATTTTTTCCCTTACAAATTAAGGCTTTTGGGGAATTTTCTCCCTTCCCATATTTCCATATCAATTTTCAAGCTTTAAGAGTTCCACTGAGTTTATAAACTGGTCATGAAGAGAGAAGAACAGAATTTTAGAAAAGAAAATTTCCTGATTTAGAAAGGAGATTTTCCTAATCCATTTGCCATCTTTAAATCTCTCCAACAACGTTTGATTTACACCAAGCTCAGGGACTGATTTCTGTACAAAACAGAAGAAATTAAAACCTCTCCATTTTAGACAGAGAGCCAAGCATGGAATTTTCTCATTCTCTCACCTCAGCTGAAACAGAAATATTTTTATTTAGAGCCTGATTTTCAGCTGTCCTAAATAATTCAGCCTCTAATTACAACCAGTGCGGGATTATTCATTTACACCAGAGGAGGAGCTGGCCCAGACGTCTGCAGGGAGCCACTGGAAGCCAAAATAGCCCCAGAGCACCCCAAATAAAACATGTAATTAAGTGGGTTTTCATTAAATCTGACTACAACTTATTCAGTTGGTGTGAAATTCATCTCGCTCCACTTCTCCTTGTAAATTCCTACGTGGGAGCTGAGCAGGGCTCAACACAGGATTGGGATTTGCTTGGCAGATTATGATGGCAAGAATTATCTCTGTACGTATCAGGGCTTCCGTGTGAGCAGGAATTAGTGCCTTAATTAGCAATTAATTAGCAAATAATTCCAAGTTATTATTGATAATTAGTGGCATCGATGAAGTCTGAGCAGTGGAGTTGGAAAATCATCCGACTGAACGAGTGGGGGTGGCTGAACCAGGGTGGGATCAATCCCTGGGTGTGATTTGGGAGATTTTACGTCAAATTTAATACAATTGGAGGGAAGATATCAGGAGGATGTTTTGGAGGATGGAATTAGGAAGTGGAATTATAGAATCATGGGATAATTAAGGTTGGAAAAATGCACAAAGTCACCAAGTCCAACCTTTGACAGGATACCTTTGCCCACGAAACCCTGGTGTGAAATGTCACATCCACTTGGGTTTTGGACACTTCCAGGGATGGTGATTCCACCACTTGCCTTGGATCTCTGTTCCAGTGTTTTCAGGGAAAAAATTTTTCCTAATATTCAACCTGAATCCAAGAGGAGACCTTTGCAGTGACACGAGAGAAATGTCCTGAGCAAGACACTTCAGCCTGAAGAGAAAAACCAAATTCAGACTTTTAAAAGGAGCAAATCTCTGATCAGGACTATCCCAAATTCCAGCAGAAAAACATTCCTGAAGCATAAAATATAAAGTGCTGACTCCTTTCTCTACAAACAACTTCTTGCTTTATCCTGGCCTGAAAAATAAATTTATTCCTAGTGTGACTTTGGGAGAAGATGCCAACAAAGTGCTGCGTAGGGCAGGGTTTATTTTGTTTATGCTGTTAGTTTGGAAAGGAAAAATAAAAAGGTATCAGTGCGTACCCTGAGAAAAATAATGGGAAATTGTATGAAAACAGAGCCTGGATTCTCAGGAGACAACTTACAATTATATGGGACATGACAGGATTTAAAAAACAACACGCGGAGCGTGTAGGATAAACAAGGCCAAAATATCCCTCAGGCCTTGCAGGTTCTGAGGGGCCATAAATAAAAGATAATGATATTTAGGTAAGAGGGGGAGGTCCCACAGGGGCTCCCAGCCCTATTAATTTTCAGGCTCAGTTTTTTGTGACTTGGATTTGGATGCCTTTAATGGAAAGGAGATAATTCAAAGGACAGCAAAACCACCACAGACCAAGTTTTTAGTGTTTTAGTGTTTAGTGAAACAACCTCAGCGCTCTTTAAGAGCAATTTTTTATCCTTGTTCTGAGGTGCTAAAAAACAAACCCCAAACCACAAATCCATAGGGAATAAACTGGTTTTTGAGGAGTAAAAAGTCTCCTTTTTTTCCTGGCATTACAGCAGGGAAAATCTCTATTTTCCATACCTGTGAACATGAACTTTCCTTTAGCTGCTGTGGGGAGGTTCTGGCTTATTAAACTTAATTCCTGAAATAAACATTCCTAAATAGTTGCCACCTTTGGACTTCCCTGCTCTCCATTCTGAGGGAATTCCATTCTCTTTTATCAGCAAAATATCTGGATCCCGTTTTGCCTCGTCCTTGAAGCATCCTAAAGACACAGTGATTTTAATTCCCTGCCATGTGGAATATCCTAAAATTGTCCTTATAAAGTCTACAAACCAAACATCTCTTCAGTTTTAGGAGGAACGGAGATGAACCAGTGGATGGATAAAACCGATGCTATGAATGGGAATTCACGGAAATTCCGAGGTTGTCCAGAGCTGCAGGGGAGTGCAGAGAAAATGGGATGGGAACTATGGATTATGGCAAAATCCTTCCGTTCCTGGTGGGATAAACCCCATTTGCACTCAGCAGAGGTTTGTGAATCCTCTGGAAAGCAGAACCACCAACAAAAATATCCAGGAGAGACCAGGTCACGGTCATTAATTACTCAAGATATTTAAAGTCCAATAACAGAACCTCTTCAGGGTTCTGATAACCCTCAAGACTGAAATTCGGCACTCAAAGCCTCTGAAATCAGCCCCACGTTGGCAGCAGCTGGGAGCACATCGTGGGACAGGATCAAATTTATTAGGAGCTTGAAAAACCGGGAGAAATCTCGGGTGGGATTTGATGACCAATAGAATTCTACTCCTTTCAGAACATTCTTGTTGCCTCTGAACAAGACGTGCCCAGTTTAACCCTCAGCAAGGCCCGTCTGGACACCCAGACACTTTCTCTGGATGCATCCCACCTATTTTTGGGTGGCAGGAAACTGAAAATGATGGTCTTTTTCCCCATTAGCCATTGTGCAGCTGATAAATTTCAACTGGAACCTTCTGCTGGCTGAGATTAGAGGGCTAATTATGAGGCAGGGCTAATTAACTGCATGGATAGAGATGCTGAGTGAGAGATAAGATAGAAGTTCTTCAGAGGAAGAGCTGAGTAGATAATAATTTACTTTTTTGCCAGTTCCAATGCACTGCTAGCAGGTATAGCAACATTTAGATGATCATTAGGGTTCCTTATAATTAAAATTATTCTGTGATCATTAAGGTCCCTTATAATTCAAATTATTCTGTGATTCTGTGATTCTCTTTGCTGTCCCTGGCAGCCAGGAATGAATTTTGTTAATGCCTCATCCAGAGAAAAATACTGAAACTGACAATTTCACTTCAAGAGCAACATAAATCCAACTTTCCTTTTCCCGAGGAGGAGCAGCATCCCCATGGAATTACGGAAAGCAGAATGTTTCCTAAAGAGAGGCAAGGAGCACAAACTGATCCCTGTTTTTGCAGCTGAAGTCTCTCCTCTCCAGAAGTGCTGGATTCACCTTCCCATTGGGAATTAGGGTCTGGATACAAATGTACTCCCCGTTCCCCCAGCCTGCCATGTCCTAACCACCAAAATCCACCAAAATGCACCAAAATAGAGGCTCAGCAGAGACTGAAACCAGGGCAGGGCCTCTGGGTTTAGCCTGGGAGGTCAGGGCAAGCTGACATTTGAGGATGGGTCAGGATGGAGGAGCAGATGCATGGGAAGAATAAATCCTGAGCACAGATTTTTCCAGGTTTCCTTCACAAGAGAGAGGTTTCGGTTCCAGGCTTTATTCCATGGGCTGCTTGCTCCTGTTTTGTGAAGAATTTTGAGCCAAAATTTGGCCAAATAGACTCAAAAATAAATGTAGAGGATCATGGGCTTAAATAATGAATAAAACTCCTTTAAAGCTGCCTCTTTCTTCATTAAATACTGAAGGAGATGTAAAATACTATAAAAAGCAAGACTCTGAATTTATAAACATCCCAAAGAAGAGATGCCTCCCTCTGTAAAGTGTTGGACACAGGGAATATTTCTAATTGTGGGAATTTGTACCACCAAAGACAGCGTGGTCACCACCTGGATGGGATTCCCACTGTATTCCCAAAATCAGGAAGAGATACAAGTCAGAAAAGAAACGAAGGCCAGGAACTGGAGCTCAAATCAGCAGAGCTTTTTAAGAGCACTCCTAGCCCATGAATCTGTTCACCATCCGAAAAATACTAACTTCTTTTACCTTATAAAATATTTAATTCCACTTCATAATGACAGGCGAATTCTTGTGCAGCACAAGTGAAAATCCACACGGTTTGCATTTAATAAAAAGCCTTTTATTTTCTCCAGCTGACCTTTAGGAAAGTGTGGCATTTCCCAGGGAAAGGGAAGCAGAGGTTTGGAAAGAGAAAATATGAATAAAACGCAAAATGCAGCGTGGAAGAGGGCTTTGTGTGAGGTTTGGTGTCTTAGTAACCTTCAGTTTCTCTCAGGGAGATGAAATAATTGAAAAATGAAATAGTAAAGTGATTATTACTGTCATTATCATTGGCATTAAAGCAGGTTAAAGTGTCAAAACACTGCCCCAGCAAAGCATCTGCTGGACTGGAATCTTTATTTCTTCCAGCAAGAATTTTACTGGGTGGATTTTAATAGCCAAACACTCGGAAAAACGTCTTTGGAGGATTAGGTGGCTGGAGCTGCTGAAATGCTCTCATGCAAGCCGGGAAAGTCATCTCCAAAATACAAAATTCAACACAAAACATCGGCTGGGCCAATGATTCCCAGGCCAAAAGTGATAACCTGAGCTGGCATTGATGATAGTGGGTTCTGTGGAATTGTCCCTCAGGGCTTTATCCAGCATTAAATGCCAAAAGGAAGAGATTTCCCACCCTTTCCCCTGGGAAAGTCGCAGTCATCTGGTGGTTGTGGTTTTCAGGAAATATCTCCTAATCATCAGCCCTCGTTTTCCTTCTGTCATTTTTCATCTCCCCACGCCTCGTTCTGCTTCAAACACTGCTTCTTTTTCTGTGCCTATCTAGGAGGGGCTTGTATTGAGTTTTCCTCCCTTGATATCCTTTTAACTCACCTAAACTTGGGAAAATACAAAGCGTATTTAATATTTTTTCATTAAATTCTCTTCCTAGAATCATAATTTTTTTGAGACATATTATAAAATTCATTTGCCACATAAAAGCTTGAAAATGTTTTTTGTGAAAGGCTCCGAATCAGAAGGAAAAAAAATTATCCCAGTAATATTCCTAAACTAGTAGAAGTCAAAGCCAGAATTTCTGGGATGCTGCATCAAGATTTGTGGCAACCTGGGTGTGGTGACCTTGAGTTTTCACACTTCATGTAAAATTAAAATTTTATTTCTTGTGCTGGTTCACCCTGGTCAGTTGGGCTGAAAGTACAATTCCCTCTTCATGCCCAAAGGCCAAAAAGATGGATCAGATGATCCCCAGAAATCCCTTTCAGCCCTTCTTACTATTATTTTATCAGTCCATAAATGTGAATGAGGTGAAAAATCATCCCAGCATTTCCTCCACTTCCCTTTACCAATGTCAAATCCAATTCTTTCATGCTGGAATCACCTGAGGTTCTTCTCTTTCCTTATCCCCTCTTTCATATTATAGATTCAATTTAAATGCTCGTATTTTTTTGGATGGTCCCATTTGATTTCTCGCTCCCCTCCAGAATATTTAATACTTTGTGTATTAAATATGAAAATATTTCTGTGTGAGGTGGAATCATTCACCCACAGAAACATCTTTACAGACCTGGGCAGAAATATTCAATCTAAAACGGCGGAAAATCAACTTCCCAGGGTCCCAAAATTTTACAACTGGGTAAAGACAAGATTTTCAGGGCCGGATGAAATCCTTTCCCACTGCTGGACCCTCTGGATCATAAGGAGAAAGCCAGGTCTGGATGACCTCGAGGAGTTTTCCCCCTCTATCTTTGCCAGCTCGAGTTTCAAACAGACATTGCAAGCTCTGGAGTTACCAAAATCCCCTGGGAGTCTCCCACGATGGTTTTGTGGGAATGGGGGAAAAAAAGAAAAGGTGTAGGACAATCCAGCCTTTTTGGAAAGACACAAAATTCCCTGGCTGGCAGCCAGAGCCCGAGATAAGCCTGGCTTTATTTAGGCCAGGGTTGTGCCAGTTTTAGCAACAGCCACGTTCTGGCCGTGAGATGATGAAGCACCTCAAAGCACGACCGAGGCACGAAGCAGATCCCATCTGAAGGTAAAAATTTGTCTCTTCGTGTCCTGGTTTTGACTGGGAGAGTTGATTTTCTTCCTAGAAATTGTTCTGGTGCCGCGCTTTGGATTTCGGATGAGAATAAAGTTGATAGCACAGCGATGGTTTGGTGGCTGCAGTGGTGGCACCAAGACAGGAACTTTGGAGCTCCTCACATTGTCCTGGGAGGGAGGAGGTTGGAGGGCACAAGGAGCTGGGGGACGGCACAGCTGAGGGATGGCACAGCTGGGACAGATGGCAAAGCTGGGACAGATGGGACAGATGGGACAGAGGCCCCAAACCGGCCAGAGGAAATTCCATATCCCGTGGTGTCTGCAAACAAATATAGAAAAACATCTTAAAACACGAGCCCAGATTCATCTCATCCATTCCTCAAGACGCTCAAATCTGATCAAAATCATCTCCATCAACGGGCTTTGACTGACAGCAGGACACCTGGCTTATCTTGATACCTCCCAGGAGAAGGTGAAGCACATCTTGGAAGTGACCACAGAGTGACCTTTCTGCCCTTCAGGGGTGGATGCCCCATCCCTGGGAGTATTCAAGGGATGAACTGGACTGAGCCACCTGATCCATCAAGGATGTCCCTGCTCTCTGCAGGGGAGTTGGACTGGGTGACCCTTAAAGGTCCTCCCAACCCAAATCCTCGGCTGATTCCACGATCGTTTAGAGGATTTGGAACACTGATGTTTGGTGCCCGTTTCTGTTAGAAAACCACCAGCCCGGCTCAGCTCTGTGCTCCCATTTGGAGGATTCCGTGTGCATTCCAGGGTGGGAATGGCTCAGTGCATCCTGCTGGAGGCGTGACCCATGTTCCCATCACTCTGTGTCCCTTCCCAGTCACACATTCCCTGTCCCCAAACCCCTTCCCATCCTCACCAGGCCATGTCTGCTCCTGCTCCCACTCTTTTTCTGCTTTTTTCTCACTCACATCAGGCCCAGCTCTGATCTTGATCTGCCTCATTTTACGCACCAGCATCGTCTTGGAGATTGTCCTTCCCAGTTTTTCCTTATTATTGCAGCCTCTTTCTTTTTCCCCTCAAGCTCCTGTTTTCCATGGATCTCTCCAGTTCCAGAGGACGTGATGTCACCAGAGGTGTTTATGTTTGTACTGAGCTAAAGCTGTTTGTGGACACAGCAGGACAGGGACAGGACAAAATTCCTTTCCATGAGTTGTGAAATCACATTTGTGAGGCCAACAAAATTCCAGCCTCCACATGGACACTGATACAAAACTTTTTCACCTAATTCTGCATTTTCAGCAAAGAAATTAAAGTTTGTTGGCTCTAATTTGAGTGATTCTCTTTAAATAATTAATTAGCATCCTGTTCTTCACTGGTTATTGATTTCTTGCTGTTTGTGCTAATTCATCAATAATTTTTATCTTTTTTGTACCTTTTTCCTCTGGCAGGGACACAAATATACTGAGTTTTTTTACCTTCTCCTTTATCTTCTGCTTCCTTCAATATGTTCTTGTGGTCCATAAATCCTGCATAAATCCTTGTATCCAATTCCAACAATCCATTTCCCTCTCCCAGGCCTTGTTCATTGAAGCACCTCAGGGTTTGTTTAGAAAAACTTAAAATTCCGGTGATTTTCCCAATAAAATCTGTGTAAGAGTACTCAGCTAAGTGGCTAAAAGTGATTTAAGACTAACACACTGCTTCTAATTCATATCCTGCTTATGATTAATTAAAAAATAATTAACAATTAATTAGAAAAATTCTATCATTTCCAACATATCTACTCTGTTTAAGGCCAAGAGATTTTGCAACTGCTTCCTCCTACCTTTTGTTACACGTTTTGTCATTAATGATGCCATCCTCCTAAATTAAGTGGCAATTCCTTTCCAGGTCACTTCCAAACCCCACTGGAAAGCCCTCCAAGCTCCTGAGCTTGGAAAGTCTCCCAGGAATTCCAGTAGCAAAGATCTTTATTTGGTGATGGTTCTTTGACAGCTGCTTTTTTGTGGCCTCCAGCAAGAGATGAGCTTGAAGGCAGAGTTTGCTCTCCTGACCTTCTCCTGGGATAAAATGCAAATTAAAATATCCCAGAAAATTTGCATCGGGGGAATCTCGAGATTTCCTTTGTTTCCTGAGAAGGAAACAGCTAAATTAACACTGGCAGTCAATAAAAACCCACAGACGACTCCTGGCCATCCGCTCCACTCTTTCGTTACTTTTATCATTAAAAAATTCCTTAAGAATATTCCATCCCCCACCCCCAGTTTCCAAACAGACTTTCCCTGCCTGAAGTTGAAGGCCAAGGTCTCTTATCCCATCCTTAGCGGGCAGGGAGCTTGGTTTATTTTCTTTTGGTGCTACTGTCTCCAGATTAGGGAAGCGGTATCAGGTTTCCCTTCTGTTTATTTTTCCCTGGACTTGGGAAAAAAAAAGGCCGGTCACTGGAAGGGAAAGTCATCAATCCCAGAGGGAAAACACTTTTACTTTTCCTCCTACTGAGATCCCATTCCTCAAAAAATAAACAGATGATGGAGCCCGAAGCCAAAGGGCTTTTTCATCAAATCTGAAATTTCCTCAGTGAATAAAACTGAGCTTCGTTGGTCTGAGGTTGTGGTCATCAAATCAGATTCCCCAGTCCCAGGAACATTCTTTCCTGCAGTTTCTTTGGATTGAAAAATGAATAATGAAAACTATTCCAAAGGGACTGTGCATGGAATTGATAATTTTGACATGCAAATGAACGGGAACAGAAACTGCCTTGAATTATTTGACCATTTTAATTGATTTTTGGAGTAATTTCTTGCTGTGCAACCAAACTTGATTTCACCAATCCATGCCCTTTTTTTTTTTTTGGAATGCAAGAACTCTGAACATTATTTTTTAATCCCAGAAATCCTAGATATTACTTAACCCTCATATGATTCCTCTCTTCTTCCTGCTCTTCCTTGTTCCGATTCAGCAGCTTTGAAAGTTTTTTGCCCACATTCCCTGGCCTGGCAGGGAGCTGATTTCCTCATATCCCAGTGGAATGTTGTCCCAGTACCACGGATCATCTCTTCACTTTTCCAGGCTGCCCTTCCATCCCTTCTATCCTTGGCTGTTTGCCTGACATTCCCATGCAAACAGATTTGGCCTCCTTCCACCTGTTTGCCTGAGCTCTACTGGGTCATTTCTCCTTCTTATCCTATTTTCTCCTTCCTTCCCTTATAATATTAGGAATGTGCCTATTCTGAAATATGGATTTATCAAGTCCAGATTAAAAATGACCTTTGCAAACTGCAAATGTCTTTGAGTTGAATTTGTTTCGCTCACAGGGGGCCCGGATTATCAATAAACCTGAATAAAACCAGAGCAATTTGCTCAAAGGCCAGGCTAAGAATAGATCCTGGATCTGATTGGATCAGGAATACTTGGAAGGATTGGGTTTTTTATGCTTCATACAGGGTAGGATTAGCTCCAGCTAAAGCCAGGAATTCAGCTCTGAGGTAAAGAGAGCTGAATTTTGGGATTTGCACGTGGATGGCCTGGGGGATTTCACCTGGCCTTCAGCTGCTGCTCCAGTCTGCCCAAAATTCCTTTGTCGTGTAAGTCCTATGGATATCTGGGAATCCTTGTTCTCCCAAGGGTCCTTTGTTGTGTGAGACCCATGGATGTCTGGGAATCCCTGTTCTCCCAAGGATCCTTTGTTGTGTGGTACCCATGGATGTCTGGGAATCCCTGTTCTCCCAAGGATCCTTTGTTCTGTAAGTCCCATGGATGCCTGGGAATCCCTGTTCTCCCAAAAGTCCTTGTTGTGTAAGTCCTATGGATATCTGGGAATCCCTCAGGCTTCACACTGGCACTTGGGATCTACAGCTGCCCAGGGAATCCAGGCTTGGATTAGAGCTCCAAGGAAATCACTGCTTTGGCTCGGTGGCCCAAATGGAGCTGACTTGTGCTGTCACTTTACAGGGAAGCTGGAGAGGGACTTTCCCAAGAGCATGGAGGGACGTGGGGAATCGGCCTTAAGCTGCAGGACAACAGGGTTGGATGGGATATTGGGAAGGAATTCCTGGCTGGGAGGGTTGGGAGGCCCTGGCACAGGGTGCCCAGAGAAGCTGTGGCTGCCCCTGGATCCCTGGAAGTGTCCAAGGCCAGGTTGGACATTGGGGCTTGGAGCAGCCTGGGACAGTGGGAGGTGTCCCTGCCCATGGCAGGGGTGGAATGGGATGATTGAAGGTCTCTTCCAACCCAAACCAATCTGGAATTCCATGATTCCATGGACATTAACACCAACCCTCACACTGATAATGTGGATCTTAGCTATTAAAAGGAACAACCACTTAAATTTCTATCTTGACTTCCAGGGATCAAAAACTTCTGCAGGTGAAATTCCTGTTTATTCACTGATAATTTCACCTGTATGGAGTGGGTGAGAACGAAGAGCATCCTAAATATTCCCAGTGGTCCATGATTATGCAGGAAGATTTTCCTGGGATCTGCAGATGAGCAGCAAAGATGGATTTTATAGTGAGAAAAGGGCTCAGGGACCCTTTTTAAGTGTATTTGGAATGTGATTTTTCATATTCAAGTCACACCTCTATAGCCATTTATTATTATTATTAATTATTATCATTATTATTACTAAAAACAGGATTGTTTAACATGACTCAAGAAGAACTGAGGGACAATTTATCCCAACTTTCTTAGTTCCTTTTCACATGGGAGAGATCCTGGCCCCAGCTGGATGTTCACTTAATTAGAGGTCACCTTAATCAAATCATCCTTTCTAGTCATTAAAAAAAAAGCAATGAAGGGAAGAAAATCTCAAGGGTTCAGATATCCACAGTTTCTTCATCCTGGAGGAAGGAGGAGTGGGCAGGGGGCTGAAATATCAATATTTCACTTTGGGGTGTGGTTTATTGGGCATGGTGGAATTTGGTTGGAGCTTGGAATGGATTATCTTGGAGGACTTTTCCAACCTTATAATTCTATTTGAGTAGGAAAACCAGATAATTTTGTGAAGATTTGCATTCAAAGAACTTGAAAACTTTAGAAAATGGGAATTTACCTACAGGAATAACAAGTTATGTATCATTATTAACCCTCAAGGCTGCAGGAAGGAGGTCACAAATCCCACTCTCAATTTTGGTGGAGCCACTGGTTCTCCTGGCAAATGCAGTGCTCTGGCCTGGAGAAGAAAAAGTGGGAATTTCTGGGGAAATGGGGGTTTCTGGCAGCTGTGAGGAGTTCGCTGAAAGAATTTGGTTTTCCTTGGACTCACAAGGAGCTTTAATGTGTGAGCTACTTCTCCCAGGGACGTAATGGGAATTTGTGGCAATAAAATGGGACCTCAGGAGGGCCATTCAGGCTTTATGAGTTTTTGTGGAAAGATTAAAACCCCATCTAAAGACCATCCCACTCTTGCTTTTCAATTATCCCACCCTCCTGGGCTGCTTGGACACGTTTTGGGAAGGAATGCTGCAGTGTGGGCAAGGGATCCTTTCAATTTCCCATGGGCCAAAGTTATTCCGTCTCCACCCATCTCCTTCTTCTTCCCTTGCCCTCTGTCCCGATCACTTTCCCTCCTTCTTGACACAAAAACGCACGCACCCACATGGACTCTGGAATTTCTGTGCAAATAAAAAGTTGTGGATTCCCCATCCCTGGAAGTGTCCAAGGCCAGGCTGCATGGGGCTTGGATCACCCTGGGATAGTGGAAGGTGTCCCTGCCCATGGCAGGGGTCGATGAGCTTTATGGTCCTTTCCAACCCGAACCATTCTGGGATACTGTGATTTTAAAAATCCTTATTTATTCTGGGAAGAAAAGAGTTGCTTTGGCACCTTTTGCTCCACTCAGACTCTGTCACTGCTGAGACACCTTCTCTGTCTCCAGACCTTCTCTTTCTCCAAACCTTCCCTTTCTGTCAAAATCTGGGAGAAAAAAGCCAGAGCTTCTTTCTCCCTCAGGGAAAGCTCTGCAGAACTTCTTCCCTTGTCACATCCGTCAGTTTTCTCCTTCGGCACACGGCACAGAGCTCCTGGTTCATCCTTTCATGTCTGTGAGGCTGCTTTCCCTCTGGCAGCAGCCAAATGAATCCCTGGGATGCGGGAATGGGATGCCAACTCCTTGGCTCGTGTTACTGGCACCATGTGCCCATGGCACAGAGCTGCTGGTGCCTCTCCACCACAGGAGGGGTTTTTTGGCCAAAACCAAGATGGTGAGTGATGTTTGACTTCACAACCTCATCAGCCTTTGTTCATCGGTGCATCCCTAAAAATCAGCTCCTTTTAATCCAAGGATTCTGGTGTAACTTCCCACTTTTGGCTGGAGCTCCATCAGTTCTCACACAGTGAGAAATTTGTTTGGTCGAGACTGGGAAGCCTCCAAGGAAAACTTGTAGGACGCAGCACTGGCAGTTCTGGGATTGGAGTTCTCTGCCTGAGTCTATAGGAAAGGAATATTCTGGGAAAACTCTTCTGTTGAGGCACAAAGCCAAATCCCGACATGACTGTGCATGTGGAAGGTTCACTGGAGCTTTTCCTCCTGATCTATAAGTGATTGAGTGGTAGGAACAGAAATCACACTCAGACATCTAAATTTATATTAGGGAATGATTTATTGGCCTGGGAGCTCGGAAGGAAGAGCAGCAAAAGATCTCAGGATCTGTACAGGACCTATGGAAATAAATTCCTCCTTATGACCAAGCAAAATGACAAAAATTAAATTATTTTATTCAGAGGCCTGATGTGGCTTAGGATATTCCAAACTGGTGTTCCCTGGCTTGAAATGTTTCCCAGTTTGAAACTAGGAATAAAATTCTGCAAATTTGCCCACTAAATAGCAAATGGAATTTATCCTTGGCTTGCTTCCTACAGCATTAAGGAGTAGGGAGAAAAAAAGGCCTTTATTTATTTTGCCTTTATTTGTTTTGGCAAATTGCCCGTGAAGTTCCTCACACAATGGATTTGTTCCGTTTACATTTCAGGTGTGGAGGAACCAATTCCTTCCGTTTGTTACCCAAATGCCAAGCCCTGGCCACTCCATCTGTGGCTTTTAGGGAATGGCCAGGCTGGCGTGACCTCAATCAGCTGGATCTCAAATTCCCCCTTCCATGGTGTCACAGCTGGCTCTGTATAATTCTGTACAACCAGATGGGTGGATGGAGCTTGGAGCAACCTGAGATAGGGGAAGGTGTCCCTGCCCACGGCTGGGGGTGGGTGGAATGGGATGTGCTTTAAGGTCCCTTCCAACCCAAATCAGTCTGGGGTCCTGTGATTATAAAATAATTCTGATTCTATGATTTGTATTTCCTTCCTGGACGAAGATAAAAATTAGGCACAGATGCACAGGGAGAAGAATTACCCAGTGGAACAGGAACTCTGTGTTTTCCCTCTGCACTTCTGAACCAAGACTCAATTTCTTGTTGAGAATCTATGACTCAAATAAGTTACTTGGCTTGAAAAAAAACTAAGTGAAAACCCGAAGATTCCATTGTACAAGGCAGAAAATTATACACATTAAAACCAAATTCTTGGCCTGAAAATCTTTGCCTCGAATACACCCAAACTAAGGCTCAAAATCCTGACTGGAAGACCCTAAAGAGAGGCCCTACATCCTATATACAGCACCAGGTGATTGGATTTATGGATTCTTCCATCCCAGCCTTCCACGCCCTGAGCTATTTTAGCCTGTAATTATTAAGATTGGCTCCGCTCACGGTGCCCCTACATAATCATATGAATATGTGTTATTATATGTAAATAATTTAACACATAAAAATGAAGTTGCATCTCCTCCTGGTGTAGGAAAACCCAAAATCTGGACAGAATCCCTCAATATGAACACAGGAAAATAAGGCAGGAAGGATAATGAAAGCTGCAAATTCCCAAGTCCAATTAGGATGACCACAGAACTGGCAGAACATTGGATCACAGAGTCATGGAATATTTTGCCATGGAAGGGACCTTGAATATTTCCAGGAATGAGGCACCCACCACCTCTCTGGGCAATCTGTGCCAGTGTTTCACCATCCTCATCATAAAAAAAACTCCCACTTAAAGTTAATTTCAATCCACCTTTTTTTAGTTTAAAACCATCACTCCTTGTCCGATTGCAAGAGATCCTGGTTAAAAATTTGTCCCACCTTTCTTTGGGCTCCCTTTAAACACTGAAAGGCAGCAATGAGGTCTTCTTGGAGACTTCTCCAGGCTGAGCAATCCCAACTTCCTCAGCCTTTCCTCATAGGAGAGCTGTTCCATCCCTCCGATCCCCCTCCGGACCAGCTTCCAAGTCCCCGCATCCCAGTCTGAAAGGATAAACAGGAAAGAACAAAGACTCGCCAACACTCAGGGATGGATGTGTAGCACTGATTATTTATATCGAAGCAAAAGAATCACCTCCAAAATAATATTCCTTGGATCTGCTTTAATTCAGGGACAGAACTGCGACTGCCTCGTTTTTCCACAGTTTTCATCTGTAAATCCTGGGGAATTTATTCTCATGGAGTGAGAAAAGGGAGGAGAGGCAGCATAACAAAGGGCACCTCTGCACCTTGGGACTATATTTGATGGATCTCCAGCTGCCACCACCCGATGTCACCCTGTGGATCGATCCTGGGACAGGAGACAGAGGAAATGAGCAGCAGGATTTGTGCGTCCCCTCCCTGGCTTCCCACGGAGCTGTTCCCAACGTTCAAAGGTGCAGCAGCTCCATAAGGGACAAACGCTTGGCTTTGTCTCCAGGGGAAATGAGTTTCCCTCTCCCTGACCCCTCCCAGAGCCATTGCATATTCCATTTCAGGAACCCTTTGGCCTTTCCTTGTGGTGATTTAGGGAGCTGTGAGAGGGGATTGTTCGGGGCTGCCCAGCGGAACAGGCACACGGTGCTTCCCAGAGATGGAACGATAAAGATTGGGCCACGCAGAACTCAAGTTTTCTGTTCTGTTTGTGTTATTAGGGTGGATTCCAATTAACAGGTCCCCCAGGAAATGTCACCTCCCTCACCTGGCAAGATTTCCTGGGAACAGGCTGGGTGTGAGTCATTTCATTGCCTTGAAACAACGGATAAACAGCACAACTAATCCAGGGAAAGGGCACTAGAGGGGATGGATTAATGGGCTGAGCACCAGATTGAAGCTGTGCAGCCTCTCTGGAACCACAGCATCGAATTGAAGTGCTGTCATTAGTCTTGTTTCCCTTTCTCTCCCTTTTTTCCCATCTCTTTTCCTTCTCCCAAGGGTTAAATCCAAGGATTATTAGCACCCTGTGACACCCTGGGCTGCTTTACAATCCCAACTCCCGCTCACTCCGGATGGACCTTGAAAAGCGCATCTCACGCAAACGGGAATTCACCCTGTTGTCCTTGGACGTGCCTCTCCTCCCTTCCCATTGTTGCGGCCGGGCCAGGCTGGATTCCAGCCCCCATGGATGTGACCTTTGGAGGTGTCATTTGCGGAGTGCTTTGGGATCACGAGGGATGAAGGGCTCCGGGGAAACGCAAACCCTTTATTATTAGCGGCTGTGAAAGGACTGCAGGGAACAGGTGGGAATTGGGGCCGGCTTAGCTAAGACTTCCTGCTGGGCTGCCTTGGTCACCTCTGCCTGGCCTCTGCCACCGCTCCCAAAGCTCGGCCTTACCTCCACAAATACTTCCACACTTCCCACAAGGTCTATTTTTAAAGGCATTACCGAAATGGAATGAAAGCCGAAGAATTCCCTGGGGATCAGCAGATGCAAAGCGGGAAATCCCACTTTTTCAGCCTGGCGTTTGGAGATTCCTGATGTCCCACGGATCACCTGGAAGGGCTCTGGGCAAGATAAGTCAAGCCCACATTCTTCAGTGTTTAAAACCAAATTTTTTGAGAAAAACACCACAAAGGTCAAACTGAACCTGAGTGAGGGTTTTAAGGATTAAAAAACAAATCCAAGGGGTTGGTGTCCCACTGTAAATTCAGCTACAGAAATCACATCAGATTATCTGGAATATCCAAATATGCTGGGATGAATCACATCAGAATATTCCAAGTTGGAAGGAATCCAGAAGGATCATCGAGTCTGAATTTAATGAATGGTCCAGACAGGGATCAATCCCACAATCTTGGTGTTATCAGTTTTCCATCTTGTTACAAATATCCTGTGTGATCTCAAGCAATATTCCCCCTTTTTTGCCTGTGAATAACATTTTTCCTGCTTTTTTTCCATGAGGATGAGAGTTAAACTCTCACTCCGTCTGTGGTATGATGCCATTATTAATTGCTTCATTAATAAAAGGTAATAACACCTACTAATAACTCTGGGAAAGTTCTGATTCTTGGTTGTTTGGGGGTTTTTTTTCCTTTAAGGAGTTGGAAAGCTCTGTTGGGATTGCATCCCTCCCTCCTGCCCTCAGCTGCCGGTAATTACAGCCTGATACCATCGGTGTCAAGTGACAGGCACCGGGAAACAATTCCAGGAACAACGCTGGGATTGCTGAGAGCGGCAGTGATTTGTTCCCAGGGGTTGTCCCACGGGAGCCAAGAGATGAGGGAAAACAAACAAAAAAAAACAAAAGGAGATTTTTGCAGGTTGAGCCAGGTAGGAGCTGGAATTTTTTGATGGATGAAAGTATTTTCCTTGGGGCAGCTCTTCGTGTTCCAGAAAAATGGGAAAAGTGATGGTTCTGGATGCCAAAACTTGTCTTTTCCAGGAGCTCCAAGAGGTTTTCCACTTATGCCAGAAACCTGACTCGGCTTTTCTGAGGGATTTACTCCCATCCGCGCCCAGGCTCTCTCCTGGTTCTCCCCCACCCAGCATACACCTGGGTTTCCCTATTTTAGTCCCTGTTTGGTGCAGACACATCCAAAAAAAAAAGAATAAAAAAGAGGATAGTCCTGAGCAGAATTCCAGCTAATGGAAATAGCTCTGGACAGGGCATAAATTTGGGCTCACTGAGGGCTTCCACACCCTCTGGAATGAGGATGGATGAACATCAAGAAGTTGGTTCAGGTGTTATCTAACAAATACCAGCACTCAAATCCTTTTTTTTTTGGTGGCTCAACCCAAATCAAAAATGAGATTGGTCAAAATCCTGGTAAAATGAGGATGGGATAATCCTTTCAATCAGATAAATGTTCCTCCTCCCACTGTCACTTTCAGAATAAAAATTGATTTTTTTTCCTTAAAAGTTTTGCTGTGATTCCTTTACAATATTCCCAGCTTTGCCACAGTGCCAGCATGGAGAGCTGCACCTAATTCCCAAAAATTCCCTTCACATTAGGTCTAAGAAAAGCCTAATTATGGAAGTGCTCCCTTCTTGATCCTTATTTACAGCCTGGTGTAATAAAAATAAACACTTGATTGAGAGAGAAAATTAATGACTGAAGGAAGGGAAAGTGTCCTCGGCCATGGCAGGGCTTGGAATGAGACGATCTTGAAGATCTCTTCCCACCCAACCCATTCCATGATTCCATGTGCTCCAAAACACCTCGTTTGGCCCTCAGTGACCTCCTGAGCAGGACAAAGTCTCCTTTAGATCCGGCCTCGTGTCCTCCAGGCCGGAGCAGATGCTGGGGAGATCTCGGGTCAGCCAAGCTGGCAGTCGGTTAAAGCAGGAAACGACGTTCCCACATTTGGATGCTCTTCGGATCCCGCTGGCTTTGCTGGATGATCTCCGGTGATTTATGAGGAGAGCTGAGATTCCTCCTGACAAGTGGACACCTCCTTTTCCATGGCTGTGAGGTGAATTTTTCCCATGGAAACATGGGAATGAACCATTTCTGCTGGAAGCTCAGGGATCATCTCCTCAGGGTTTAATCCTGCCCATATTTCACACAGAGCAGGGCGTGGAGGTGGATGTGTATTCCCAAAAATAATTCAGAGTTGTGGCATCACACATAGGAAAGAGCCAAGAGATGTCAGAGATGGAACCAAACAATCCGTGGGATTAATATTAAATTTCCCAGAAAACAGAGATTTGAGTCAAGACTGGCCTTGGATTCTTTAGGCTGACCTTGTGCAAAGCACAGGTTGGGGAAAATAAAAATGAAAATTAAATAAAATGAAAATGAAAATAGAGGTGAAAATAAAAATTAAAATAAAAAAAATAAAACATAAAAATGAAAATAAAAATAAAAATTTAAAAATGGAAAGAAAAATGAAAAAATAAAAAATAAAAATGAAAAATAAAAATAGAAATGAAAACAAAAATAAAACTAAAAAATAAAAATGAAAAATGAAAATAAAAATGAAAAAATGAAAAACGAAAAGTGAAAAATGAAAAATGAAAAAGAAAATTTTAAAAAAGAAAATAAAAATTAAACTAAAAATTCTCAAATATTGGGAGACACTCAAGTTTAGAAAACCAAGCCGAGACCTTTGGGATTTGCTCGTGGCAAGGCAGGAAATTGGTGTTGGAATAAAGCTTGGAGTGTGATTTCCTGAGCCTCCATCTACTCATCCTAAAAATCCTCCTTTCCTTTTAGAGAGCAAATCGCTTTGGAAGGGTTGGATCACAATGGGACAAAGAGTCCTTGGAAAATGAAAAATAAAGGAACAGAAATGGAATTGTCAGAGCCCAAGATATAAAATCAGGGCATTCCTAAGGGATCTTAAAATTTAGATTTCCTTTCCCTTTTTTGTGTTCTACTCGTGCCATAAAGTTGGAAATTCAGGGAAATGGAGGAAAAGCCGCTCTGAGTGGAAGGTTCTGTGCTCATGGCAAAAGGGTTGGAATATACGGATCTTTAAGGACTTTTCCAACCCAAACCATTCCATGATCCTAAAAATTATTAATAATTGCTGTGTGTGCTTTAAATATCACCCTTTTCCCTTTTTCCATGTGTGGAAATCCAGGGATTGAGGCTTCTTGGCTTCACCGGCAACAGGAATTGGGCTGACTGGTTCCAACCCAATGAAGCTCGAAAACCCCTCCAGTTTCTATTTTTTTATCTATTTTATTTATTTATTTATTTATTTATTTCCATTTTATTTATTTAAAATTATAATTATTTAAAGAAAAATTATTCAGTCTCTGGAACATTCGTGGACAGAAATTCATCTCCAGTATCTTAAAGATTCTTAACGTGAACTTTAATTTATTTCACATCTATTTCAAAGTTAGTAATTGTACTCGTCTGCTTCTTTCAGCTGCTCTAAAATCATATTAATTAATTCAGAAAGAGATAAAAAAACCAGAACAAGGGGCAACTGGGGCAGCCAATTCAAAATCTTTCTTTATTTCCCTCTCAAAACCAAATGTTGGACACCAGAATTAAAAATCAATCTTCAGCATTAGGAGGGGATTGAGCATTAAAGCATTTTCATGTGAGAGAAGAAATAAATCTCATTAAATGACATCGTTAATGAAATATACTTGAGATAATTATTAATTTTGCACTCCCGTAGTGTGAATTCGGTGGTTGAAATGCCAAAAAAATAGTGAGAGAAGACAAGAATTCTGTTGTTGTTGTCACTGAAAATCAACCCAAGATTTCACTCCTTTGGAATTCCTTTAGAATTCCTTTAGAATTATGATTTGGGGTAAAAATCGATTTTAAAGAATTCTATTTTTTAACCTCATTAGGAAAAGTTTGATTTTATTTGAAACATTTCCATTTCCATTGATTGAAATTTAGAGATTTAAATTAAAATCGATTAAAAATATTAATATATCAAAATATATCATTGAAATTAGACATAATTATTGTCCAAATAGACAAAATAAAGACAAATTTTATCCAAATTTTAGGGGAAAAAAGGTGACCTTTCCCCTCTATTTTTTTTTTAAATATTTGAAATTTTTTTAAGTCCATGAAGGAGACAATCCCAAATTTGTAGCCTTTGAAGAGGTGGTGGAATAATTTCCACTCCCATCTCTTGCTTGAGCTGAGAAAATGCTGAGCTTCCCATGAATTCCCAGAGTGTGGATTTTGATCTGGCTCTGGATTTGGATGGGTTGGAATCACACAACAGCTTTAGGTAACAAGAACGTGGGCGTCAGACCCCAGGTCCTGTTGCTGGGATAGGAGGAGGAATATGGTGCTTGGAGCCATGGAATTTCTCTGGTTGCTTTTTTGTGGGATGCAGAGCAGAGCCAGACAGTTTCCCACCGGGAATTTCCTGGGTTGGGATGGACGAGAGTTTAGATTTATGGACACAAGTTTATCCCACTTCTTTTTGGGGCTGGAAATTGGCTTTTCCCTGTTTTACTTATCATTTATCCATGTCAACTTTGAGTCTGAGCCTCAGGTAGGGAGTGCAGGGAGGGAAGCTCAGGGCCTAAGAGAATTCCATGGATTCACCTGTGGCAGGGTCATTCCTGTGCCATTTTTCCATGTAAAATCCAGGATTTTAGCACATGGTGTTTGGTTCTTTATCACATTTATGGGATTTTCATTTCAAGTTCAATTTGGTCTCCTCAGCTTCATTTGAAATGCTTGAAACTCAACAGCAGCTGTAATTTTTTCCAAGTAAATCCAAGCCCAGTCTCCCGATTGATTCCAGTCTCTCACAGCTGCAGTGCTTTGTTTTTCCTTTCTCCCCGCAGAGAAGAAAATTAAATTGGAAAAATTAATTGGAAAAATTAAATGGAAAAATTGTTTTTCTGTTTCCTTCTTCCTCCATGAACTTCCCTCCTCAGGCTGGATTGTCCCTGAGGGAGAGAGGATGAGGACAGGAGGCACCATTCCATGAAGAATCCCGGGAGATGCAGCAATTCCAAAACATCTTCCTGAGGTTCACTTCCTTCCTTGCTTCCTCTTATTTTGGAGAGTGTGGGGATTTTGTAGGAATTTGACACTTGTCAGTGCTGTATTTCTCAACACTCTTACATTGACTTCTGAACTGTTGGGTAATTCCAAGCCTAAGTCTGGAATTCTGTTCCACTGCTTCCTAAAAACCTCCACGTCAGGAGGACCAAATCCTAGCAAAAGAAAAAAAAAATTAAAGGAACATATTTTTCAACACTTATAAATGGGTTTTTTAAGTGTCTCCTCATCCTGAGTAGGATCGTTCCCACCTGCTTTCCTTATTTCCTGGGTTTTCCCTTATTTCCCCGCCAGTCAGCTCTGTGGAACGCACTGAAGGCAAGGGAGAGCGCTCATTCCAGCAATCCATAGCATTCCATGCCAAGACGCTTTGGGATCATTAATCAATTAAGGTTCACATTACTCCGGGTGAGCATTGGGATTTTCCTTGCTGGAGAATCCAAGGGAAGGGGTGGAACGATTCCCTCAAGGCAACCTCACCCAAGAATTGCTGCCAAAATAGGGAGCTGGATCGGGATAAGCCAAGTGCAAGAATCCAAAGGGTTTTTTCCCATGGCAAGACAACTCCTGGGTGTTTATCAGTGTGGGAGCCCAATTCCAGAGGTCGCTTGGGTCGGGAATGGTGTCTTTGACACCAACGGAGCTGCTCCAGGATACCTTCATGGAGAATCCAGATTTAGTTTCCTAGGAAGGTTCCGGAGGCAGCTGCATTCCAAGCAGGAGCCAAGGAAAGAAAACCTCTTGGCATGGGACGAACTCCAACAAGTCTCTTGCAGGGCAGCAGTGAAGGCTGTGTTATGTCCTGTCTGTGCATCCAGCATTCCAGAAATATCCTAAAAGATAAATCCCATATATCCCACAATTCAGCTCTCTATTGGGAATCCACCAGAAGGAGGAATGGAGTGTGGAGAAATTTAAATTTTACATAAATTTTGCAGGAAGTTTCAATTTTATGGCAATGATACCCACACGTAGAAAGTACAAGATTCCCAGAGAATTTGGGAATACTGAGGAGGAGTTGCAGGTCTGATTAAGGGAATGTGTGGGTTTCTTAAGGGGATATTTAAGGTATTTTTCCCAGTGTTTTGTCCTGAGATTTTGGGGACTGACCTCTACTTACACTTCCTACTCCAACCTCCTTAAAATATATGGATATCCCTGACACTTCCAGAGCCATACCCAGATGTGATGGCAGCCATCCTTCTGTCTTTCTGGCACAATCCCACTCCTAATCTTTCCCTTCCATTCCTTATCCTGTCACCATTTGTTTATCCCACCTTTAGAAAGTGGGAGAAGAGAATTTGATGTTTTTTCCTTTTTTTTCACCTCCACCACGGCCAGCTCCAGAAACAGATCTGGTAATATCTGGAATTTACCTCCCTCTTCTCCTTCTAGATTCCCAACCCTGTCCCTGATGCCAGGCAGCAAAGGTTTTCATGGATAACTTGCCCAACTGGACACGTGCAATGTGTTTTTCAGGAAGTCCCTTCCCTCCTGCCAGCTCTGAGTCATTGGCAAGGAGCAATCCTGTCTCCATGCCAGGAAGAAATTCCGGAGCCGTGGAAGGGGAGAGGCTTTGAGTTCACTGAACCCAGTGACCGACTCTGGGAAAATCATCGGGGGAGCAAACTGGGAGAGGAGGATCCATCAATCCCCACGGGAGGTGTGGCACTGCCAGCCAGGAATTTTAGTGGATTTAAAGTATTCCCAAGCCCGATTATCACACAAGGGTTCATAACTTGTGGATGAGTCTGAGCTGTCTCTAGGCAGCAAATCTTTCCTCACCTTTCCCAATCCTTAGGACAGAGATTTATCGGCTCATTAATCATGGATTTCAAAGAACAATTCCACCCTTTTGCTGACAGATTTGTCCTGAAAATAATTACCAACGTTTCTCCCTTCTGGGAAGAGGAAAACATTTTCAATCTATATGGAAAAATACCCCCATCCCGTATTTTTTATGTTTTCTGAGCCCATTCCTTGGAATAATTTGTCCCATCGTTATTCAGCCCTGGCTCTGTTGATTACATTGGTGTGGGACAGAAAAATAAATAAGTAAAAAGTGGTGGCTGATCCTTGTAAATCCTTATTTTTATCCAGTTAATTTAGGAGTCTCCAGGGAGGGAGAGCAATCCTGTGTCTCCACATGGATACCAGAGCCCTTCCTTCTCCTCCACACTTCAGTCCTTGGATTTTAGGCTCCTTTTCCCACATTTTTAAGCGCTCAGTGCAAGACAAGAACCATCTCCAAGATTTCAGCTGCTCTGCACAGAATATCCGCACACCACATTGGGATATTTGGGAATGGTTTAGAGGGAGAAAACTCAGCAGGAGAGATTTTCTTTGGGAGCTGAACATGGGGAGTGGGAATGTTTGAAAGACACCCTGGCAGGTTTTGTGCCAAATAAAAAACATCTGGCAGATAAAAATAGGAATTTTAGTGCCTGAGTCAGTCAGTGGCAAAGATTTGGCATCAAGCGGGGCATGATCAAGCCAACAGACATAAACAGCTCCCAATCCTGCCCCGGGGATGCCATGGATACCACTCTGGGATTATTATTTCCTGCCGAATTGCCAGTGTTTACTCCAAAGGAGTGTGAAATCCTCCCCACAGCCAGATTTCCACTGCTTCCTTGGGTGGAAGTGTGAGGGGAAAGAGAGACTGGGAGAGGTTGGGTTTCCCCTGGATCATCCCCTTGGAGGTTTCTTTTCCCTGTTTCCCGTTTTCTATCCATGGTACCTCTCTGTCCACATTCCCTTTGCCATGAGGGCACCTCCTTTTCCCTCTCAACTTTCCTCTGGATGACACTTGGAAGAGTTGGAGTTAAACACTCCAGAGAGACCTAATTGTGACTTTTCACCAAAGCTGGTGAGGCCCCGACACAGATTTCCAGAGAAACTGTGGATTCCCCATCCCTGGAAGTGTCCAGGGCCAGGTTGGACAGGGTTTGGAGTAACCTGGGATAGTGGAAGGTGGTATTTTCTTTCCTGAAAATACCTGAGCTGGCTCAGTTGGGAAAAGCTTCTGGAGGACAGGGAGCAACCAGAGGGAGAGAGGCCTCTGGCCAGGAGCCCAGGGATTGAGGAGAGACTAGGACATTTCCTGAGGGCAGCCGGAGGTTTGCCTCTGGCAGGGAGCAAAGCCACAATGAAGCCTCAGAAGGGACGGAAAAAAGGGACTTTCTTTGGGATTCAGAGGGAATGGAGTTCACGCAGGAAGTGACAGGAGATGGTGGGAAAGCCAGACAGTGGCAAAAGGACCTCCCAGAAATCCCTGAAAGGCCCAGTGGGGAGGACTCGTTTGCAAATCTTTTCATTTGATGTCTCCCGCTGCTCTGAATTTCACTTTTTAATGAGTTAATTGATGACATGGATTGGGAACGGCACCACTGGGATTGGATCCCTTGTCTTTTGACATGTTCCAGTCACACCAGGCACGGCCTGATCCGTCTCCAGGCTCAGACTAACTTGGGGAGCCATCCCAGCCCTTCCAAGCCAAGGCACAGGGCCAGGAAGTGGGAAATCTGCCCTCTGCCTCCCCCTCCTCCCCTTGCCTTGGCTTTGCAAAAGGACTTGAAGGCACTCTTCCTTCATTCTGTGGGAATGGGATGATAGGAAACATTCCAGCCTTCCAGGTCATCACATGGGAGCTGCACAACTGGAATCAGATAGGGAGAGAAGGAGGAATTGGACAAGATTTTACAGTCGTGCTCACTGCTGCTGCTTCCCATTTATTCCAAATTTATTGGTGCGGGTTTTTTTGTTTTGGGGTTTTTTTGGGGGGAAATGGGAGAGTTAAAGTCAGCCCTTATCCAATCTCTTGGATCCCAATCCAAAGCATCCCATTTTCACCTTGCACAGGAAAAGTAGCTGTACCTCTCAGTCTTACCAGCAGATGAATTCCTGGAGAGATGCAATTGTTCCTCTGGGAAGGATAAGGATACTGTTGGAGGACTTCCTGTTCTTCCATGATTCCGTGATGCTTTTGAAGGTGAACAGATCCCGAGAATCCAGTTGAGAGATGGATATAATTATTCCATCCGAATTGGATCAATTCCTCACCTATCAGCATTGAGCAGAGACTTTTGTCATGGATCAATCCCTGAAAACATTGAACCCGCAGCTTTCCCAAAGTTCCTTTTCCTGCTGGTTCATCTTCTCCACACAGTCACAAAAACCAGGTGAGGTTTCTCTTCTCCTTACCCACTAAAGAATTCCATAAAATATCCTACTGACTCTGGATTTCTGGGTCAGGAAAAGGACCACCAACAATTTCCAAGGAAAGGCTCATTTTGCAGCAGCACTTCAGCTCTTCAGTCCTTGGGGAAATCCAACAGAAAGCGTTTTTGTGGGAATAATAAAATTCCAGGCTTGGTGGAGGGAGGCGGCAGGAACAGGAATTTGTGACAAGTGCTCCTCTGCTGCTGCTACAAGGCTGGGAAGGAGATGAATATCAGAGGTAAGACTTCCAGAAGTGGCTGCTCGGGAATAACCTTACAGGAGTTCTTGGGAATCTGGGAGATTCAGTGAAATCCACATCATTCTTTTCATGGAAAATGCTGTCCTCTCCAAAATCTCTTTTTTCGTCTTTAATCAGTAGATGAAAGCAAACATTTTGGGGAAAAAAAAGGCAAAAGGTTCAAGAAGGATTTTTTGTCATCTTGCAATGTCTTGTTTATTCCATCTGTTTCAATCTTTTCCTATTAATTTTGTTTTAATTTTGGATAATTAAGGACAGCTGCTTTTAGCACTAATACAAACATTCTTTTTCCTTCTTTTAAAGATTATTTTCCTCTGTGCATCTCATCCTGAAACAATTTCGCAACCCACTTTTATTTTTCCCTATTTAATTTCCCTGAAAAAGCTAAAAAAAAATCCTGAATTCCATTGTTCAACTTGGGATAGGAATGTTGGATAAGGAAGAGTGGCTGATTATGGGATGGGTTTGAGGAATTTGTTGATGAAGTCATCATAACAAAATAAAAGGATACAAAGGAGCAGGAGGAAATCCTAATCCTATGAAGGAGATTATGGGAATTACGGGAGTTCTGGAACATGGATTAGTTCAGCCAATGTTTGGTGCTAAAGCAGCCACATTCCCTGTCCTGGACTTGAACCATTCCAGTGAAAAGTGTTTTGGGACTTACTGCAAAACCTGGAAAATTACCATAAAAATATTCAGGATATTGTGTGTGCGGTAGTGTTCGGACCATATGGGAATATGGTTGGGAATTCTCCATGCACCCAAAGGTTTCAGTGTGTAACAGGAGCAGTTTCATTTTTAAAGCCATTTCTTGCTGAGGATTCATTCCAAGTCTTCCCCGGTGATCTCCCCACCTCTCCTCATCCCTATGGATATTATCCCAACACAAAGAGTGGTCCCAGCCCATGAAATCCTTGGTTTTTCTCATTTTAATCTTATTAAATTATTTTTAATCTTTCTAGCCAATTTCTAAAGCAAGGTCTCTGCAAATCCAAACTCAGCAAGAAAAACACCAAGCTCTGGCAAAATCCCAGTGGAATTGTGAGGTGAGGACCCAACCACTTCAGCTATAAAACATTCCAGAGTTCAGGAGTTGAATCTTACAAATGAACACAATTTACTGAGCAACAAAAGTGAAACAAAAGTAACAAACAGGAAAAACTTCCATTTGGATCTGCTTCCTGTGGCTTTTATCCCAGCTTCTCCTGGTTCAAGGCAGGGAACACCCTGTCCCTGGATTTGGGTGGACCAGGAATCTTCTCTGTCTTGTTCATCCTCTCCATCCCCTGGTGCAATTCAGGGAATGACACCGGAGAATTCAGGGATTGAATTGCACCAGATCCAGGCTGCACCAGCACTTTGGGATTCCCACGGAACAGGCTGTGCCTGGAATTAAGTGTCTCCAAAACATTACATTTTCCCAAATACAGTCTTTGGGGAAGGGCTGGACTTCCCGAACCACAGCTGGAGCAATTATCCCAGTTTTAATTCCAGTGTCTATGGAATTCATACTGATTCAGAGCCATCCTCTGCTTAAAAAAAGAAAAAACTGCTCAGGAGAATTCCTATTAAAATGTGTGTTTGAAATATAGGAATTACATTTCTTGGAGGCTGCAGTTCTGCTGTATTTGGTGCTTCCAAAGTTTACATGGAGAAAAACTGAAATTCCAATGAAGTGAATGTTTTCCTTCAACTCAGCACCTCTGTCTAAAGCGAGATTTTTATTATATTTTGAAGAAAGTTTGAAATTTAAAAAATAAATAAAAATGATCATTATTTCAGGTTTTCCTACAGGGAAAGTTTATTTTCTTCTCTGGACCAAGTTTATTTTCCTCTTCAGAAAACAACTTTTCTTGTTACAAGTTTTGATTTAGTTTGAGTTTGCTTTTTGTATCCATATCCCAAATAAATATCGGAGCTGCAATCAGAGGGGCTGGTTTGGGATTTAAAAATCCCCATTTTCATACAGGACAGAACATTTTAAAGGAACTCCTGTAGTTCAACAGCAGGAATTTCATTTAGCACTTGCCATGCTCACACTCAAAGGGAATATTAAGGGCTTTTTCTTCACCTACAATCCCTGGATTAAGTTCCACAGTTCGGAATATCTCAGCTGACTTCCAGCTGCTGCTCCGGGAGGGCACAATCTTCCGTAACTCCTCTGTCCCATTTCCATTTCTATCCCCTGAACATCCCAAATATGCCAAATGTCACTGGGTGCCACATCTGAGGGACCCGGATGTCTCTCCATATCACCACTTATGGGAACAACCTTCCCAAGAATTTTCTTGCTCTTAACGATCATAATTATTTGCTTTATTATCCAGAGTGTGCCCAGGTGGCCAAGAAGGCCAAGGGCACCTGGATTGTATCCAAAATATCCCACAGGACCAAGGAATTCCTGTCCCTCTGTGCTGGGCAGTGGTGAGGCCACACCTCGAATCCTGGGGTCAGTTTGGGCCCCTCATGACCAGAAGGACATTGAGGGGCTGGAGCGTGTCCAGGGAAGGGAACGGAGATGGGAAGGGGCTGGAGAATTCCTGAGGGAGTTGGGAAGGGGGGGTCAGCCTGGAGAAAAGGAGGCTCGGGGGGACCTTGTGGCTCTGCACAACTCCCTGACAGGAGGGGGCAGCCGGGGCAGGTCGGGCTCTGCTCCCAGGGAACAGGGACAGGAGGAGAGGGAACGGCCTCAGGCTGGGCCAGGGGAGGCTCAGGTTGGACATCAGCAGGAATTTCCTCATGGAAAGGGTGGTCAGGCCTTGGAACAGCCCAGGGAGGTTTGGAGTCCCCATCCCTGGAGGTGTCCAAGGAATTCCTGGACGTGGCACTCGGTGCTCTGGGCTGGGGACAAGGTGGGGATCGGGCGCAGCTTGGATTTGATGGTCTTGGACGGCTTTTCCAACCCTAATGATTCTATGATTCTGTGATAATTGGAGCAGAATTTTCCCACAAAACCTAACTAAAATCTCAACTGATGTTCCCCACTCTTCAGTCCCAATCTCAAACCTGATTTCCTGTATCCCGCAGTACATAAAATCATGGAAAACCAAAATACAGGGGGGTTTTTGGGTACATGCCATGCGAACACAGCAGCAGAATCCCACAAAAACAAAACAAACAAACAAACAAACCCAAACCAAAACAAAAAACCAAAACAAAACAGATGAGAAAATTAAATCCTGGGATACCTGGATGACTTCAATTTGGGAATTAATTAATTAATTAATTTGGGAACTACTTTGGGAATTAATTAATTAGGGAATTAATTAATCAAGTAGCTGGATACCATCTCACAACCCAAATGGAGTTCCAGCCTGGAATTCCAGCATGACCAGGATTACTCCCGCTGAAAATGGATTTTAACATTTGAGGGCCTTATGGGAGCCAAGGACTGAGACAGTTTTGTGAATGCACATTTATTCCTGAGCAGGTACCCAACCTTTCCATTGGAGCAGAGCTTTTGTGATCCAGACGACATTCCAGGAGCAAACACCAATTCCCCCCACTGGAACCACATCCTCACCTCGCTCCACGGTGGCCAGAGCCATCCTGGTCCCCAGCCAGAGGTGGTTTTTGGGATGCACCTCATGAAACCATCAATTGTTCCGTCCTGGGGACACTCAGGACAGGAGAAATCACCGACACCTCTCTGGGCAAGGATCCAGAAAAAATTCCTTCCCCCGAAGCCGGAGAAAGGAGGAAGAGGGAAGTGATAGGTCTGGTTTGGAGGCAGCAGATTCCCAGTGCCAGGGATTTAACCTGGAGCAGAATTTGGGAGTGATTGAAAGCTGTAGGCACTGGTGAGGTTCTGGAGACCTTTTCCAAACAACTTGAAGGATGTGATCCTAAATCCCACTGGGAAATAGAAGCAGCATGGCTACAGTAATTTAAGTTGTTCAGTCCAAGAGTTGAAATGGGGGAAAAGGAGGGAAGTCACCCTGAAATATCTCTATTATTTTGTTCCAGAAATGAAAAATCAAAGCATTTTTATACCAGCACTGAATTTATTTATCTTGGGAATTTTCAAAGGAAGTGTTCCCCATTTCACCGGAGCACTGCTATGGAAGTAAGCAAGCACCTTTTAGGCAGAGTTTCCCTTTCCTAAGTGTTCCAATCCTTACTCCATAGAATTCCAGAATGGTCTAGGTTGGAAGGGACCTTAAAAACCATCTCATTTTTGTCACCATATGCAGGGACACCTTCCAGCATCCCAGGGTGATCCAAGCCCCATCCAACCTGGCCTTGGACAATTCCAGGGATTCAGGGCTCCCACAGAAAATAATTTCTTCCCAATATCTCCTTAAAATCTATATAATATCCTTAAAAATTCTTTGTAGTGGACAGAGAGTGGCTGGTTCTCCCAGAGGTTGTGTTTTCCTGAGGATTTTCCAAATCAACTCAAAGCAGGGATAGTTGGAAGAGATTTTACCTCCCCAAGGCGTGTCTTAACTACTGTTCTAGAGGGGGTTTTTAAGAGCTGTGCCACAACCTCTCTTTTCCACTGAATATTTATCCCTGAAATATGCAGAAATAAAGGAGGAAGAGGGATAGAAACAATGGGAATGATTGGTTGGTTTGGTTTTTTCTGGAGAGTCCTTACTCTGCAAGGAGATGCCTGACTGGGAGTTCTTTATTACAGCACAGCCTCGGATAATTCACACAAAGTGCCCAAGGGACACAGGAATTAGGATATGGAATGCGGGACTGCGGGATCAAGAATCCAGCTGTACATCCCTGGTTTTCTTGGAATTAAGGCTGTGCTGACAAAGGAGGTTTCTACAAAGTGAAGAATCGATGCAATACCTGGAAATCGCCCTTTCAGCAGGTTAAAAAGTTTGGGATGTCCACTCCAGAGCCTGCAGGGATTTGTTGACGTGTTCATCCGTGAAGGAATAGCTAAATTAGGGAAATGTCTTCCTTAATTCCCTGTGTCCTGCACAAAGGAAATTCACCTTTCAGGCATTTTTCTCACTAGTTTAGAGTTCTCATAAATCGTTTCACAAACATCTCTACGCTGGAAAGACTTTTACCAGAACTTTCCTCTTTTTTTCTCTCCAAAACCCCTTTTTATTCTCTTTTTCTCAGAATATTTTAGGCAGGTTTGTAATATTGCTGGAAAATTTCCAAGAGTTTCATCTGGAACATGATACTTTTCACTTAAAAATAAAAAAAAAAAAAAAAAAGAGAGCAAGGAATAAAAAAAATCCAGCTGAAAGATCAGAAGAATTTACCCTGGAGCTGCCCAAGGGAGAGATGAACTCCGGTGAACAACTTGCGAGGGCAGGCTGGGAAAAGCAGCTTAATTCCCTCGTGTTCACCTTTTAGTTTTGGGATGAAATTGCAAGGTTGGAGTGGAGAAGCTGGGGGACATCAGCATGGAAGCCACCTCAGGATTTAGGGACAATGACACTACCCCTGCTCCCTGTGGGAAATGGAATGAAGGAGAAGAGACACCACCCAAAAAAAAAAGAGAAAACAGACTTCAGACCATGGAGGGCTCTTTCCTTGGAATCTGTTGGCCCTTGGAGTGACCCCCATCCTCTGAAGAGTTTTCAATCACCAGCAAAGCACTGGATTCTGCTGGATGAGGAAAAATGGATACAGGAAGCACTTAGGGCAATTTGATTTGTTTTCCATGATAGTTTTCAAACGAGGTTTTGCCTCAATTTCTTGTCTCCCTATAGGAAAAACCTTTTGTCTCCGTAAATTTCATGGCCAGCAGGTCAAGGGAAGTGATTTTACCCCTCTGCCCTGCTCAGGTGAGGCCCCACCTGCAGAGCTGCCCCAGCCCTGGATCCAGCACAGGAAGGACCTGGAGCTGCTGGAGAGAGCCCAGAGGAGGCACCAGGGTGATCCGAGGGATGGAGCAGCTCTGCTGGGAGGAAAGGCTGGGAGAGCTGGGAATGTTCACCTGGAGAGGAGAAGCTTTGGGGTGACCTCAGTGTGGCCATCCAGGACCTGAAGGAGGTGCAGGAAACATGGAGAGAGACTTTGGGCAAGGGATGGAGGGACAGGACACAGGGAATGGCTTCAAACTGCCAGAGGGCAGGGATGGATGGGATCTTGGGAAGGAATTCCTGGCTGGGAGGGTGGTGAGGCCCTGGCACAGGATGCCCAGAGGAGCTGTGGCTGCCCCTGGATCCCTGGAAGTGTCCAAGGCCAGGTTGGAAGGGGCTTGGAGCACCCTGGGATAGTGGAAGGTGTCCCTGCCCATGGCAGGGGGTGGCACTGGATGACCTTGAAGATCCCTCCCAACAAAAGCCATTCCATATTTCCCAAGTACCCATAAAGTAAATATATCCCCCCCTTTTTTTTTGGCACAAAAGATGACCCTTCTACTCCTCAAAATTATTAGAAAAGTGGAAAATGGACAAGGTAAAGTTCAATATTTACAAAAAGAAAAGCTGAGCATCTTCTCAACCTCGATGACCTTCAGGCATGGGAACCTCCTGGAAAGTCGTGCTCCAAGCCCAGAGACTTCCCACTGTTTCAGCTTCCTTCTGTCAGTATTTGGGGCAGAAAAGGCAAAGTCACTCTTTGGAAGGCAGGAAGGGTCCCAAATAAATGCCAGGAGCCAGGCAGCTCACAGCTGGAATATTTACTCTGTGTGGAAATAGGTACTTTACTCCTTGAAGGAACTCTAAGAATTTTATAACTCTTCTGATAATCAAAGGCTCCTTGGAGTCCTACTGACCTGCCCTGGCCAGCATTTTTAGAGAGTGAAAATAGTGTCATTCTAATAGGAAATGACACTTTTGGAACCATCCACGGGGGAATCTCAGCGGGATTTCACCAGAGCAAAGAGAAGGAGGACAAAAAGAGGCACTGTCTCCTCTGCACGCCAAGAGCTCCTTCCCCTCTGGCTCCACCACCACGGTTTTGGCAAATCACCAGGCAAGGAGCTGGACGAGCTCTGCAGACAACCCCAAACGAGCCTTGGTGCTGTTTCCCTCTGTCCTGTGGGTGTCCTTTGAGTCACATTGTGTTCCCTGCCCTCCCAGCGCACAAAGGGATTTTCCTCCAGCTCCGAGCCGTGCTCTGCTCCCTCTCCCCTCTCCCCTCTGCCTGCCACCGAGTCCCTCCCTGTCAGACACTATTGCTCCCAGATTAAAACAATAAATGACCCAAGGATCCCCGCTGACTATTGACACTGGCAATTACAGGGGAATTAAAGGGGCTGTGTGCTTTGGATGCACTTCAAAGCTTTGTGGGATTCCCACACATGCTCTGAGAGCTGTGGGGTCCCGTTTGAGTTCGCAGACACACGGCCACTTCCAAGGCTGCCATTTCCTATTAACGTGAAACCATTATTACCCACTCACTAAACGCTTCCTGGCGCTCTCCAGCCGGGAAGGAGAGCGTCCCAGATAACACAACCCCAATGAAAGGGGCTGGCAGATGGGTTAGTTTCCTAAGGAGCCGTGTCCAGCAGGATTTATCCGACTTTCCGCTCCCCCGACGGTGGGTGGGGTTGAGGGGGTGATGTCATTCCTGGGCTGTTGAGCTCAGCATCAATCCTAACAAATCTGTGAACTTCGTGCACCCGAGGAATTGCAAACGCCATGGGAAAAATTCCTCCTCATTCCCAGGCAAGTCCTAAACCTGCCACAGCCCTGGATTCCCTCTGGGTTCTTGCTTAAGGAATTATTTTGCTGGCTCTGAGCACACTCAGACCCCTGTGTTGGTGCTGGTGGAGGGAAAATCTTCTAGGAATTGTCTTCCCAACATTTAGGTGATGTAGATACTTTTATACAAAATCCCTCACTCCACTCTTTGATGTCTTGTTTTAACACAATAAAACATGATGAAAATGTTATTCCCTATTTTAACCCAAAATCTGGATTTTTTCCTCTATCCAGGTTCTTAATTCTCATGGAAATGGTTTTGGAGATGATGACGAAGGACCCACTGAGATGATTTTTGAAGCAAAAAGCCCTTTATGTTTTAAGATTTGGTACAGAAAGAACAGTTCTTAGCCACTGTAGAGTCTTTCTAATTAAGAGAGGGGGTTTAGATGCCTCAGTTTGGAAAATCTGGTGCGTAAGGATTTGCTTAAGAACGTGGCAAAACTGGATAACAGGTTTTGATGATGATCCTCCTGCTTTTTCCCACAGAGGAGTCTCACACCTTGAGACAGAGGGAAGTAGATTACTTCAGAAAAGAAAATGGAGGAAAAGAAAGGAGAAAAAAGGAGAAAAAAGGAAAAAGAAAAAAAGGAAGAGAAAAAAGAAAAAAGGAAAAAAGGAAGAGAAAAAAGAAAAAAGAAGAAGAAAAAGGGAAGAAGAAGAAAAGAAGAAGAAGAAGAGGATGAAGAAGAAGAAGAAGAAAGAAAAGTAAACGGAAGATAAAAAGGAAAAGAATGGGAAAAAGGAAAAGAAAAAGACAAAAAGAAGAAAAAGAAAAAAGAAGGATAATGGTAGGATTTTTTCTTTAAATTCTAAGGGGGTTTTGGGTTCAGGGAGCCCCACACAGGGTGTGGGTGTGAGCTTGGAGCAGCGCCTGCTGTGGGATTGATCCAGCCCCTCATTATGGGTTCCTTGCTCTGTGCTGAGGAGTCCTGCCCAGGTGTGCCCAGGCCCCTCGGACACTGTCCCTGCCCCTCGGACACTGTCCCTGTTCTTTCCAGACCCCTCAGACACACTGTCCCAGTCCCTCTTGGACCCCTCAGACACACTGTCCCTGTCCCTCCTGAGCCCCTGGAACACTGTCCCTGTCCCTCCTAGACCCCTCGGACACACTATCCCTGTCCCTCCTGAGCCCCTCGGACACACTGTCCCAGTTTCTCCCTCGTTCCTCGGACACACTGACCAGTCCTTCCTGGACTGTCCAGTTTGGGCAGATCCCCACAGAGCTCCCTCCAGTCAGTGCCAAGCCCAAGACACGGCTTTGCCCTCCGTGACTCGCAGCCATCCCTTCCCAGAGGTGCAGAGCTTCCCTCAAACCCCAGGCTGAGACCATAAAGCAAACACAGTTATTCCTGCTGTTATTCCATGTTTCTATTCCAGTCTCATCCTCCCCCCGTGGGGGGCAGGGATTAACCTGGCTGTTGTCCATGGAGCTCCGTGTTTCCCAAACCTCTCCTGGGTCACGGTGCCTCGGTGGTGCAAAGGAAAATAAAACACGGCCTTGCTGATGTGGGGATCAGGAGAGGAGAGCGAAATGTCACCGTGGTGGTGGCTGCACAGAGGTTAAAGCAGGGGACAAAATGATCTGGTTGATATCTCAGCATCCCTGCAGCCTGTTCCTGATGCTCCCCAGGGAACGGGCACATTCCCAAGGCTGCCAGAGCTCCAGGAGCGTTTGGACAACACTCCCAGGGATGCACAGGGTGGGATGGTTGGGGTGTCTGTGCAGGGCAGGACTTGGACTGGATGATCCCTGTGGGTCCTTTCCAACTCAGCAGATTCCATGATTGAGGTTAACCAGCCAAGGCTTGACATCACCCAGTTGTTCCTGCTCCTGTTATGGGAAGGCACCAGATCCAGGTGGAATCAGGGTCATGACACAAGGAATTCATGTATGGAGCAGGAGCTGGGCTTCTCTGCTCTCCGACTTCATCCCCATCTTCCCGGGAAAACTGGAGGGTTGAACCCACTTGAACGGACATCATTGGAGGAGGAATCAGCACTTCCAGACTTGTACCCACAGCAATTCCCACCGCACCAGGACACAACTTCTTCCTGAAAGAGCTTTTGGGAATCAGGCCACTGTCCCTGCCTTGATTTGCTCTCTGAGACCTCTACCAGCACTGCCACTGCTCCACGTCTCACCCTCTGAGCGGATTTTAGTTAAAAATAAGGAACTGATTGGGTGGGAAGAGCCCTCTTGCCATCCCTGGAAGTTTTCGAGGCCAGGTTGCTTTGCTCTTGCAAGCAAAACCTGTCTCCACATGCAGAACAAATCATCCAAAATAACACAATATCACCATAAAAGGTGTTATTCTAATTAAAAAAAAAATCCAGTTTATCTTAAAATAATTTTTAAAACGATGTTTTGTATAGGAAAAATCCAACTGAAAATAACCACATGCAGAAAAGTGAAATATTCATTGGTTTAACCCCAAAATAATTCAAGGGGAAATTGTGACAAGGACCTGTCATATCCAGGTAAAAAAAGATTTGGTTTTTAAATGATCACAGTGAAATTTGTTTTTCCTTGTGTTCAACTTTAATTTTGTGTATTTAAAAAATTTAAATGGTTTCATTCTCTTGTGTGCACAGTAAATCACATGAGGGTTCATTTTTTCCTTGACAGCCATTCCTGCCTTTGAGTTTGTGCTGTCTGATGAGACAGCAGTGGGATATCCCAATGGATATCCAATTCCTACCTCTGTAAGAAGGAAAAAACTGAGGATGAAGATGCTGAGCCGAGTCCTGCTGAATTTTATGGAACTGTTTCCACGAGTTCTGGAGAGAATTCTCCATCTCTAAGTGTTTTTGCATGTTTCTGCTTGGAGACAGGGATATTGGTCACTCCAGACAATGAAATCATCCCGTTCCATGAGCCATCTGATAAACACTGGGAATGATCCCACATCCTATAGAAAGAACTCCACCCACTCCTTCCTTATTACAAACACTACAAAACACAGCTCATTTTGTGTCTTGTAAAGGAAAAAAGCCTCTGGAATAAATCTTGAGACTCCTGCAGACAGGGACTTGTTATTAATTCCCTCGTCAGCCAATTAAGCGTGGCCTCGATATCCCAAAGGATTTTCCTGCCATGGATATCAGAGGCAGCCTCTCCCTGTCCCTGAGCTCTGGATGGTTATTTAGGTCCACTGCTCACTCTTGGCCTGGGTTTGCCTCCTTTTGCACATCAGTTATGGCCCCTCTGAGCCTGCAGTCTATAAATACTTTATATAAAATCAGGAATAAAACCCAACCCAGCCCAACTCCTTTGTCAGAGGCACTGAACTCACCAGGCCACGGTTCGGCCTCTCTTCCTCACCTCCCTTGTCACAACCCAGCAGCTGGAAGAGAGGAGAAAATATCCTCTTAAAGTTTGGAAGAATCACAAAGTGAGTTGGGTTGGAAGGATCTTAAAGCTCATCTTGTTCCATTCCATGGGCAGGGACACCTTCCACTGTCCCAGGCTGCTCCAAGCCCTGTCCAACCTGGCCTTGGACACTTCCAGGGATCCAGGGGCAGCCACAGCTTCTCTGGAGGTCTCACACCCTCCCAGGGAAGAATTTCCTTCTAAAATCTAATCTAAATCTCTTCTTGTAGTTTAAAACCTTTCCCCCTTCTCCTATCACTGCCTATCACTCACAAAGAGCTTCTGTGCCGGAAAAGTCAAATTTTTTTCCCTATTTCTAGCAATCAATATAATAAACATTTTGCATCATTCCGGGCTTAGTCTCATTGTCTAAAATCCCTCCATATCAAGTTGAAGAAACAATTACCCATGGAATACAATTTACTCCCACACATCGGAGACCAGTGAGGTAGATCCACCTTCCAGATGTGTTTTATGGCCATAGAAGGAGTGAATGGAGATCTAATTGGAGATCATGGAATGGTTTGGGTTGGAAAGGACCTTAAAATCCTCCAGTCCCACCCCTGCCATGGGCAGGGGCACCTTCCACTATCCCAGGCTGCTCCAAGCCCCATCCAACCTGGCCTTGGACACTTTCAGGGATGGCCAGAGGGTTCTTCCCCTCCAATCAGTTCCTTATTTTGCTCCAAGCCCCGTCTAACCTGGCTTTTTCCATCCTCTCAATCTCCACCTTCAGTGCCACCCACCTGCCACCCACGGACCTGAAAAATGCCAAATTGTGGAGGCAGGACTCGGCTGATTAATCATGGAGGGAAGTGAAAATTCCTAATTTTTTTTGTGGAAAGATGGCTGTTTATTCCTCCCTCTGCTTCTCTGCCCTCTCTTTCTTCCTCTGGTTTTACACAGATGTTAAATGCAGCTCTTCTGTCCAAATCAGCCCGAGTAGGAAAACCTACAAACCCAATTATCTGGCAACAGCCCAAACCCATTCCCGTCCATTCCAATTTACTGGGAGACAAGTGCTGGCACGTTCCTTCCAGATACATCATCAAATTAATGGCCATCAGAGGCCTTTCTTTGAGAAATGGGGAGGGAGTGAAAGTTATAAACCCAGCCAGGACATAAATAATAGAACCATGGCATGGAAAACAAACCACCATTTGCTGTTAGTTATGGACTTCCAGCCTGGAAGTGACAAAAAACAAACAAAAGGAATTTGTTATGTACATTGAGGTTGGAGGAGTGGAGGAACCACGCAGCTTTTGGGAATATTCAGGGAAAAGGGATCCAGCCAAGTGTATTTCTGCCATAAATCTGTACTTTTGCCTGCTGTTTGCTTATTATAGCAGAGGGGTTGTTGAAATTCAGGGAGATGAGCGGCAGAAAATTGAAAATAAATAATAAAAAAAGCAACTTTTCTTTCTTTTTCCTTAAAATTAATGAAGGGCGAAACCACCCCCAAGCTGTAAGGGTGGGACTCAGCAGAATTCCACTACAAGATGAGGCATTGGGAAAGTTATATCCAGGAATTTCAGGGTGGGGCTTGCAAAGTAGCTGGAGAGCGAAATCCTTCTCACCTCAATTTAGCCACCGGGGAGTGAAACGTCTCCAACAGGTGACTCCCAATCACCTCCAGGAGACACAGGGGAGAAAAATGACTGGTGCAGGCAAAGCGTTAAGAATTCCTCAGTAACCCATATTTTATTATTAATACATCACTTAACGACCTGAGAATAAGCTCCATGTTTTCAGTGTGCAGATTCCTGCTGGATAGAAAACGGACCCCAGAATGGGAGTCATTCATGAGGGCCACCAAGTTCACTGGAGCTTTGGAGAAGTTCTACTGTGAGGAAAGGCTGGGAGACTTGGGATTGTTCAGCCTGGAGAAGTTTCAGGGTGACCTAATTTTGGCCTCCAAGTACCTGACAGAGCTGACAAGAAACATGGAGAGAAAAAATTTCCGAGGGCCTGGACTGACAGGAAAAGGGGGAATGGCTTCAAACTGACAGAGAGTAGGTTTGTATGGATTCTAAATCTGCTGTCTGGGGTAACGGGAAGGAATTCTTGGATGTGAGAGTGGGGAGGCCCTGGCACAGGTTGCCCAGAGCAGCTGTGGCTGCCCTACCCCTGGAAGCGTTCAGAGCCAGGTTGGACAGGGCTTGGAGCACCCTGGGACAGTGGAAGGTGTCCCTGCCCATGGCAGGGGGGACTGGGTGATCATTCAGGTCCCTTCCAACCCAACCCATTCCATGGTTCTATAATTCCATGATTTGAGATCCCCAGTGGCACCTGAGACTTCTCACAGGGCTGAGAGATGACTCAGGGTCTCAAGACCACCCTTCTATTCTGAGGGAGCACCTAAAGATCATTTGGATCTCAACCTTCTGAAGGCTTTGAAAGGGAATGAGAGGGGTTTTGTGAGCCCCCGTGGGAGGTGCAGATCTTCATTTGTTGCAGTGGGACTGAAATATCTCCGTGTCATAAAGACCAAGGCTCAGCCTGATGCTGGAAGCCCATCCAGAGGCTTCTGATCCCATTTGATCCCATTCCTTGGCCATCCTGGATGTCCTCACAAGGAGAATGGACACAGAGTCCACAGAAGATTCCTGTTGGTTTGTAGCAGGAGACTCTACAGTGATTAAATCAATGGTAATTAGGCAAATGAAATACTCCCAGAAAGTGGATTCATCCAGGAAGGAATTACAGCTTCAGAGTCCAGGCTTGAAGCCAAAGCAGCTTCCGGGTGCAATTTAAAGTCACTGGCTTTCAACACGAAAAATTAAGAATCAGATTCTCGAAAAAAAAAAAAGAAAAAAAGAGAGGAAAATTAAGTAGAGGAGATTTGGGTAACAGGGAGATGGCTGCTGAAGGAAATTACTGCACAAGAAAAAAAAAACCCCAAAATATTAAACCAACGACTTCTCATTTAGTCTTGGATTCAGGAATAATGAAATAAAGAATTACGGAGAGATTGGGAATGCGGAGGTGCACAGATCTCCTCTGTAATAGCACTGAAGACACAGAAGGTCTGGGAGAGAATATCTACCAAGTCTTTGGGGTCACTTCTTAGAAAATCATATTGATCCTCATATTGATTTGCCATTTAACTCTGATGAGAATGAGAGGTATATAATAAATACAAATATTATGTAAATTTTGACCTAAAATGCAACAAAATTTGAAGGAAAAGAGTTGATAAAAATGTTCTCTCTGAATTTTGGAAAAACAAAACAGGTTCTGTTCAGTTCAGCTTTAAGAACTAAGAGGCTTTCATTTTTCTTAATTAATTTGGTGAAATTTAATGGCCAAATGACAAGGAAACACTCAGAAGAGGAAGGGAATAAATGAGACTAAAAGGGAATAAATCTGCTTCAGAAATGTCACTGCAAAATAAAGCAATAAAATTAAGAACTGACCCTGATGCCACCAAAACCCACCACCTTCACATCCAGGGAAAAGCTGAGGATAACTCTACTCATATTCCCCGGATATTTTAGTTTTTCCCTTATTTAACTGAGACCAGAATGTTGACAAGAATCTGGTCTAGAAAATCTCGGAAAACTTAGGGCTGATTCAAATTAGTTGAATAAAGAAAAATGAATGAGGAAGGGAGGTGCTAAACCAAAAAAAAGCCATTTAAAGCACAGGATATTCCTGTCAGGAACCTGTAGGAAACCTCCTGCTTTCTTGGGAAGTAGGGATGATTGGAAATCCCAATGGAATAATAATTTAGGGTGGTGCCAGAACCTCGAAGAAAACTTTTGAGAGCAGCTAAATCATGAGTCTGGTCAGATGGAGAAAGGAATTCATGAAGGAATCGTCCTGGAAGATGAATCCTATGGGAGAGTTATTCCACCTCTGGGAATTCTGCATGTTTAGCTGCTGATTAGGACTCTTTATCAAGGATCGTGTTTCTCCCTGCATCCTTGTTAACTTGGGTCATTCCTGCATTTCCCCCAGGTAGAGTGGTGGATCCATCAGGATCGTTGCTGTGCTTCCCAGATTAATTCCAGGGGAATGGATCCCACCAGAGCACCTGGCTCAGGGAGCTGGAAGACCCTGGAAATCCCACAGAGCACAGACTGAGACATGGAGGTGTCAGTCACCTTCCCTGGGCACCTACAGGAGCAGGGGTTGTTGGGAATGTCGGGAATTTTCAGGAATGCGCCCACAGCCGGAGCCTGGTGCCTCCAGCTATCCAGGGGCAAAGCCAAGGAATTATTCCTGCTTTTCTCTAGGAACAGAAGTGACAGTAGCGACTTTGGCCAATTCGCTGCTTTTTACAGGCTTTCCTTGGCCTCTCCTACCCAAAATTAACAGTTGGTTTCCTGTTCTGATCCTTCAAGTGGCTAAAAATGATTAACACCCCGTGATTAACGCAAATCTCAGCTAATTGGTGACTTTTTATGGCATTAATAGACAACCAAGTGAAGAATTTCTTCGAAAACACTGCAAAATCTCTTTTTCTCCCCCATTTTTCCTTTAGTTTGGAGAGTTTCAGCCCTGTGCTCCCAAATCCCAGCGTGGGGAAGTGCCAAGCTCTGGTTTCTCCGGGCATATGATTCCCATTTTGGGACACACTCGGATGGATCCACGTCAAAAACTCCTTTAAACAGAGCAATTCTTTAAACGAGCTCAGAACTCAAGCACAACCAGGGATTTAATTTGCCAGCTCTAAACAAATTAGGAACCTTAAATAAACATCTTCTCCTTGAATAAACATCTTCTCCTCCTTTAAACCAGTCAAAGGCAGGGGAAGCACCCAGCTGCTTTTAATAAAAATGTTGTGGAAATCAAGACAGCCCCAGATGTCAACGTTTATTTGTTGTTTTCCAAAGGGAATTTTAATTTGGATTGAGGCTCGGTAATTTCTTTTCTTACTTGATTTCCCTCAAGCAATGTTCCAGCAGTTTTCCAGCGGTTTGGATACTCGGGCTGAAATTCTCATCTGGAAGAGTTTTTTGTTGTTCATGGAAATTGGGATCCAGAGTCCATCAAAGTCCATAGGATTCTTTCTAGGATTCCAAAAGACTTTGGGTGAAATCTGTGGAATTTGAGCTAAACCCAAGGAAATAACAGAAAGGTTCTCTTAGAAGAAGGTGCCTGAGACTCTTTGAAAGCAGTGGACCTATTCTGACAGAGGCTTCCCAAAATTAAAACATTTAAATTAATAATAAATTTATTTCTTTCAGATTTTCAAATATATGGAAGTAAAAGAAATCAAACATTTTGGTGTGAAGTTGGGGGTCTTTTAACATTTATCATCCTTTTTTCACCCTCTTATAAAAAAAGAGGGAAGAAACGAAATTAAAAAATTAAAATGCTAAATCTGTTTTATAAAGGGTTTTAAATGAAATTTTTAAAAGGTTGCCCAGAGAAGCTGTGGCTGCCCCTGGATCCCTGGAAGTGTCCAAGGCCAGGCTGGATGGGGCTTGGAGCAGCCTGGGATAGTGGGAGGTGTCCCTGCCCATGGCAGGGGGTGGAACTGGATGATCCATTAAGCCCCTTCCAACCAAACCCATCCCATGATTCTATGATTATTTCAAAGCTTTTCCAAACCCTGACACAAATCATTTTCATCCCCTAAAAATAACTTGGAGAGATTTATTTAACTTCCTTTTTAAGTGGAAAAAAAAGGAATTTTTTATCATAGAATTTAAATTACAGTTCCTGCTTAGCATCAACGAGATATAAACAGTGACTGGATATGGAATTTAATCCTGGTCTATAGAAATGAGTTTGTGACCGGATATGAAATTTAATCCTGGTCTGTAGAACTGGGTTTAAGACCTCCTGGGCTGGGAGCAACTGGCTCAGCAGAAGAGTTGCCTGGTCCTGTGGAGTGTAGGTCCTGATTATGAACCAACTTCTTGGTTTTGAGCTGTTGACTTTAAAATCAGTTGTTTTGTCCCAAATTTCCTTGATATTCCTTTGATATTTTGGCTTTGTCCAGTTCTAGCTGTGACTCAGAGGTGAGAAAGGGCCTGGGGAGAAGTTGAAGTCCACTCTGCTGTGTTCCTCACCCTGGAATACTGGAAAGAACCAGGAGATTTCTGGGAGATAAACTGAGATCAGGAAGGATGATTCCATTAATCTCTTTCCCAGTCTGAGAGAAAATGCTGGCTCTTTAACAAAGATCATGGTTCTCCTGTAGGATGAATAAATCCACTCCACCGGGTGAGATAGATGAAGATTTCTCTGTCAAAACACAAAGAAAAAGCGAAACAAACTCTTATCTTTTGAGATAAAAGAAGTTGGATGCTTAAATAAATATAATATATATTTTTTTAAAACATCAAGCTTTTATTTTGCAATTTTTCCAGGTTCCCTTTTAAGTGACCAGCCAAAGGCAAGTGGTGCTTAGAAAATTTCTTGGAGTTTCTCTGTGAGGAAAATTGAAGCGAAAAACAATGACAAATAGGAAAAAATTGAGTTATTTAGCTGAAATAGAGCATGTAATTTGATAAAATATTCCCTTCAAGAAAACTGTTCAGTCTTGGGTGGAGGGGAGGTGGATAAGAAATAAGAAGATATAAAATGCTGGTGGAAAGTTAGGGTAATAGCTTGAGTAATAAATACATGGCTTGAGTAATATATCCATTGTTTTATTGGTGTATCCAGTATTGTTCTTTTACAGTGCATTTAATGCCAGAAAGTCTCGCTCTGCTGGAGCCCATATCTTTGGGATCAGGCAAAGAAATCCCACCCAGAAGCAGAGCATGAGTAGCTGAGAGGAAAAATCACTGAGAAATAAGCTCTAATTAGGGGGCTAATAAGCAGAAAGAGTAACGAGGCACCCAAAGGAGATGCCCACCCTAAAAGAGCACATCCTTCCTTTCATTCCCATGGAGGTTCATTGAGATAATCTGGACATCGATATGGACAAAACTGAGTCTCTCCCTTCCTGCTTTAGGATTTGCCTAGTTTCTTTCCTCTTTTGTTATTTCTGGGGTTGGTCACCCAGGAGAAGTGAAAGCGGGGGCAGGAAGGGGCTTCCTTCTCCACTGGGGATTGTCCAGAGGTGCCTCTCTGTTGTAGGAGGGGTTCGGTGGATCGATGCCGCGTTTTTTCCGCAGGGTCCCTCGTGGCCACGCTGAGGCTGCACTCCGGTAGCACCCACGCGAGCGCACGATCTCACCTTCGCGGGTGTACGCGAGCAGCCACTCACACACACGGTCCGTGCACAAACCGGAGATGAGGAGGCGAGAGGGGCTCTCTGCGCGTGATTCCGAGGCGTTTAATGGCGACACATCCGACGGGAAACAGAGGCAAGAAGAACCCCGAACTGAAAGCCCGCACCCGTTTTAACCCGAGAGCTCCCAAAGGCAGGCAGAGCATCCAAAACCGGTAGTCTGAGGGCTGGGAGGCAGAGCAAGGCTGAGTGACATAACAGGGGCCAATGGGAAAAGGGACGGGAGGGGAGAGAGGGCCAGTGCCCAGCAGGATCTAGACAAAGGGAGAACTTTCTAGCACAGTGTTGTAGGGAGAGATCACTTTTAGGGTAACTTGGGGGGTGTAAAGTGGACTTAGCCACCACAACACCTCTCCCACGGAATTAATCAGTGCAGGACCAGCAGAGCTTGGCTCTGGCTCCCAGTGAAGCAAGATCCTGGAAAACATCTGCCAGGGTGGAAGGAAGGAACAACAGACGGGAAAGAAGAGGGAGAGGTGGGATGTGGAATGATGAAAGCTACAGAGCTGTCAAGGGCTGATCCAAAGCCCTCACTTGAGTCAGTGACTCGCAGCTGAGATCAAAGAGCTTTGGATCAAAGTCAAGAAGACTCTTTTAACCTTTCCAAAGCTGGGATTGTCCACCTGTGATGGCTTCTGGTCTGGAAAAAGTCAGGGAACAAATCATAGCAAAAGCCTCAAAAATATTTTTAGGTTCACCAAAGGATGAAGGAGGTTGACTCCCCATGTAAACCTTGAGAGGTCCATAAACCAGAAGAGGTAGAGCACCAAAAATTCCACTGTCTTTTCCCTGCTCCTGTATTCCATTAGCACTGGGATCTTCCTTAAAATCTGCCACCCCAACACACTTGCAGAAGAAACCTGGGATGGCTTGTGAACAGGCGAAGAAATCATTCCCAAATATTTGGATAAGATTCGATTTCTTGAGTCTTGATTCAAGCAGGAGCCACATTAACACAACTTCAAGTATTACCAGTGCCGGGAAACATCGATGGGGAAAAAATCCCAAACAATTAGAGAGATGTGCAAACCATGGGAGGGATCCCAGAATTTGCTGGACTGTCCATCCACATTTATGCTCTGGAGTCAAACCTCGAGGTGACCAAACTGGGACTGCTTCAAGATCGTCTTAAAATGCTGTTTAAGCTTTTTTGCATTCTCTGGGGAACATTCTGGGTGTAGCTTCAGCCTGGCAGTCAGTGCCAGCCTCCTTTTTCCCATCTGCCTTGTGAGAGGTCCAAGGAAGATTTGATCCTGCATGGAAGCACCAAAATCTTCTAGACAGGACAGGACAGGGAATCTCCAAGGCAGCAACTCCCAGGAACACTCTGAATTTCAATCTGTTCTAAAATACAGCCAAAGAAACTCTCATCTTTCCTTTCTGCCAGAGTTCCAGGCTAATGATAATAACTTTAAATCCTTTCATCCCTTAATGGCCCGGTTATTCCACCAGAAAGGCACATTAAAAGGGTTATTAACATGCAGGAGGCAGAGCACAGGATAAGACAGGATAAAACACTAATCCTGGAGCTGGAACAGCTTTTTCCTCATCAAAACTCCTCTGTGCAGATGTTTCTCAGCACCATAACCCAGCCTGGCCCGGGTCTAAGTACCTGAAGTCACATCTGGATTATAAATTCTGCCAAGACACCTTTCAAAGCATGGAGGTGCTTTATGGGGGAAGTGTCCCTGCAAAAATCAGCTGTCAAATCCCACGTCAAACAAGGAAATGGGAATCTGCTTGTGGAAACTACTCCTATGCTAAAGCTGGTCCCGGTATTGTTATTCCAGATGAAGATCTTCCACCTGCTCCAAAGCTCCTTTGCAGAGGCTGGAGCACTTTTGATGATGTGTGTCTGTCTTTAAAAGGATATATGGAGTGTGGGAATGGTTTATAGTCGGATTTGTCAGGGCTGGCCTCTTTCAAGGAAGTGCTGAAGAACCCTCAGGAGACTCCTGACTGCTGCTACTGTGACCACACCACAAGGTAAATTTTGGAAGAATTTTAGTATGAAGGAATTATCCCAGGGTCAATTCTCAGCTGGCTCAGCCTGCACAGTCCTGGCATTGTCTGGTAGAATCAAACCTGCCAAAAATCCCTGGAAGGAATCTCCTGGGGAACTTACAGGCTGCTCAAATCTCGTAGAGCTTTGCTCTTCTGGCTTTTTCTTTGTTGCCAGGTGGGCAGGGAAAAGTTTTGGAGTCAAAATTCCCTGTGCAATGAAGAGTTTTGGAATCAAAATTCGCTATGCAATGAAGAGTATTGGAAACAAAATTCCATGTGCAGTGAAGAGATTTGGAATCAAAACCCCTGTGCACCGAAGAGTGGATGGCATAAAGTTGGAACTACAGGACTTCAGAATTACAGAAATGTTATCTCAGGAATCTTGAGGAATTTATATGGATTGTGCCATGTCCATGCAGTCTGCAATGATGATGAATTCTTCCATATTTTGGAATCCTTTGTTCAACTCCTGTCAAGTTTAACAGTTTAACTCCCAGCTTCCTACAGTTATGAGGGAGAAGTGTGGTTGGGAAAGACAATCTGTGATTTTTGTACCAAAATAAAACTTGGGTTTGCCCATATTAAGCACTTAGGGGTCTACGGAGGCAGGAGATCATACAAAACCCCTGATTTCAGATTTCCTTTAATCCAAACTTTAGACACACCAGGATTTAACCTTGAGAGAGGTCTCATGCTCTAGGAAACCCAACTTCATCTGTTTCACCACTCAGGACTGATTAAGTCTCTTGCCAGCAATAATAATTCTGATTTTTCCTTTCCTTGTGTCTCTTGACAGAAATTGCTTGGCTCTGCCTGTTTGTTTTTGATCAGTCTCTGCCTTTTTCCAGAGTATCCCTGAATAACAGGGCTTCGAGCAGCACATGGAGCAATCACCCACGTACTTGGGATTTTTTCCTGTTCCAAGTGGGATGGAGCCAGCTTTATATTAAATCATTTGCATTTTAGGATTTCCCCCAAAGCTATTTCTTGTCAGAAGCCCAGGGACTGTGATCCCTCCGTGCTTCGGGTTTTCTTGGAGAATTCCATGCAGAATCCTGTTGGCCATGATCCCAAACAGGTTACAGTGCTAATGGATTTTGCTTGGAGCCAATCCACTTCACCCTACTCTCATTTTGTGCTGAATTCAAGCGCCTCTTTGTCACCGATTCTCACATGACCGGACCCACAACAGCCTCTGAACTTGTTTTTATTTCTGTTCAAAATTAAAATCGAATGAGGGCCTTTGCAGAAGACACTTGCAGGAAAACATTTCCACTTTTAACTGGAAACAGCTTTGTCTGTTCTTAACAACAGATTGAGCTTCTCAAAAGCCAAAATTCATACGAAATTCAGATTATTTTCCTTTTTCTTTCATAAAATGAAAGCAATTCCTAAAAAGAGAGCCATGGATTAATGGGACCAGCTCAGACGTTTTGCTCCTTGTTCCATGGCCATGTGGATACCCATCAAACCAGGTAAGTGCTAAGATTTAGATAAGAACATCTCACCTCTCCAGAGCTCTGCAAGTGGCTTGAAGAGCCCAAAATGATCAGTCCGGAGCTCCAGAATGATTTGTAAGGAATTGTGTGCGGAAGCAGAGGAACTGGGTGGGAGGTAAAGCCCTCGTGCAGCGTTTCCACATCCAGGCTTTACCTGCTGCACCTAATCCAAGCTGAAACAACGACCTCCATGGCACTGGAATACCTTTCCCTCAGTTTTCCCACTGCCAGCGGCTTTGGAAAACAGTCAGAGCAGCACACAGGGAGGCCACATTCCTGCAGTCATCCCTAATGGGGGACTGAGCTTCCTCCAGCCAGGCCAATCCACCACCAGTAACATGAGATAAATCTGCTTTCCAGGCCTTTTTGGCTCTTCCCTCTGGAACCACAGCGGCTGGAGAGAGGGCTCCACGACTGACTCTTTATCCTGGAAAATAAAAAATAAAGCTTCTACGTGTGTGTGTGTGTGTGTGTGTGTGTGTGTGTGTGTGTGTGTGTAGGCTTTGTTTTATAACCCTGCCTGAGGGCGAGTTCCTTCAGGCTTGAGTGTTTAATTTATTGAATTTATTGGATTGTGATTTTAGGCCCCTTCGAGTGAACATCACTGGATAGGAACATCATTCCTCAAACAGGACAGCCCAGAGGGGAAGCCTTTTCCTTCTTTTTCCAGCAATTGTTGTGTGCCTTTTGCTTATCTCTTTTTCCTGGAAGGCCCAGGAATGAGGCCTGGTGATCCACAGGCACACAGGGCACTGCTGAAACAGGGAACACACTGGGTCCTGTGTTTGTGAGGATCCCGTTGGCCCTGACCAGCCAAATGCTGGAATATTGTGGACAGTTCCGGTGCCTGCAACGTAAAAATTACATGGAACTGTTGGAGCAAGTCCAGAGGAGGCCACAGAGTGGATAAAGAGACTGGAGAACCTTCCCTATGGGGACAGGCAGACGAACGGACTTTTCCACGCTTTTGCTCTCAGATAGCTGTTTATTAAGTCTTATCAGAAAAAGGAGCCGAGGCAGAGATGACTCCCCTTAGAAAGCGCAAAGGAGAAGTCCCAATTATCAAGATAACACTGTTCTTTTAAAGGTCAATTAACCAATGAAAGCCCAAAACGAAAGATATTTTTACTTTTCTACCAATGTTCAATAAATCGTTCTGTCACATGAAAGGAACTGCGGCATTTTTCACCCGATCATCTCAATCCACTTTTGCCGCAGAAAATGGAGTAAAGAAAGAAGAAAGAAGAAGGCCTAAAACAGCAACAATTCTCCATTTTGAAGGTTTTGTTTCTTATCTATTTTGCTATATTAACAAACCCAACACCTCTAAATTTTCACCCTGTGACAATCTTATATAATGTTCTATCACCTAGTTCACACCAGTGTAGATTCTGCTTCTTCCCAGAGGGTAGGGCAATTTTCTCCATGGACAAAGGTCAAAGACAGGGTTGTCCAGGGGGGTAGAACCCTTCAAAACAGGCAGAGAAATATTCCCTGCACTTTGGACTCCAACAATCTACCACCTCTCTGGGCAACCTGTGCCAGTGTTTCTCCACTGTTATCACAAAATATTCTTCTTATCTCTGGTCTGTATTAGCCCTCCCTTAGTTTAAAACCATCACCCCTTGTCCTGTCACAGCAGGTCCTGGTTAAAAAGTCTGTCCTCATCTTCCTTAAGGTATTGAAAGGCTGCGATAAGGAGTCCCCAGATCCTCCTCCAGGCTGAACAATCCCAACTCTCTCAGCCTTTCCTCATGGGAGAGGTGCTCCAGCCCTCTGTCTCGCCTTCTCTTTCTCTAGGTGGCTCTTAGATTGGGGCAGATCGATCACTCCCATCTCAGCTCCTTCTTCACCTCTGGGCAATTCCCTGTTGGAGCTGAGGAGCAGGAAGCCAACCCCCGGATGCTCTATGGACTCCTCATAGCTAGAATAATTTTTTTGTCTATTTTTTCCTACACAGCCCTCAGTTTAGTCTGGCAGAAGAAGGCTTGCCACACCAAGGGGAAACACCAACTGTTTTCATCCAGAGCATGCTCTGGTTTGTCCCCCAAACCTGGCTTGAAGGACTTTTTCACAGCTCCTGATGACGAAGGAAATGAGGAGGACATTTCTGGTTCCACACTTGGATTTCAACTTTTTCTGAATGGTCATTGACTTGAAAGTTTTCATTTTTGGCAGGTGTTCAGAGAGAATTTAAAGATAAAGGGACCAGAAATGGCATGAGAATCCCATTCCCTTAGGCTCCAGGAATTCCTTAAGTCTGTCCATCCACCAATGTAATCATCATCAAAAGAAAGCACTGCCTCATGTAGATCAATTTTCTTGTAAGTCGTCCATAGATTTCCACCGCTCCCAGGGAATTTTAGGCCAGAATTTTAGGCTTGTTCTGCTCCAAAGGGGCAAAAGCCCCAAAACAATGGCAGGAAATACCAATATCAGGAAATACCACATCCAGGACCTTGGAAAATGGCGGGAATCAGACTGATGAAGGTGAAGGTGTCTATTCCCAGGATGCAGCAGGGAATTCCAGCAGAGCTAAGGTAGGAGAACAATCCATGGAGGGGTATATGATTTTTAAGGAAGATTTTTCTTCTGGTTTTGTCATCATTTAAAATTGTTATCTTTGGGAAAGAAAGTGTGGGTTTGATTTAGTTGTTGGGATTTTTTTAATCCGTGGAATCCATCCAATTCCTTCACAAAATTTTGGGTACTAACACAGTTATTTTTGTGCATATTTAAACATGCAAGGCTATGGAATAGATTCCCAGATTCCCAAATTCCAGAAGATCTGTTATGACCTACTTTTCTCATCTACTTCCCTCATTCCTTACACTGAACTTTGGGATTTTGGATTCTGGGGGGTAGACTCTAAGATTGCACCATCTGCTTTCATTCCAAATTAGGATGAGAAGATTAATTCTTCCTTCTTTCACTAAATGGAAATGCATCTGTCAAAATGTTTTCCTTCAGCATTTTTTTTGTGAAAAAATGAAATATTTCAACATTCCTTGAAACGGGATTGTTTCACTTGGATTCACTGAGCTGACCGGAAGTATTTTATTTGACATTGGTTCAATGCTAATCTGCTTTTAGGGTTGGTTTTTTTCTTTCACTGTGGCCTGTTGCCACTTGGAAGTTCTCACCCCAAGTCTGCTGCTGTTGTTATCAACTTTGGGACAGGTTTTTTGTCCTTCCCGAGTGTCCTTCCTAGAATTCCATGGCAGCAAAATCTCCATCGTCGGGCATTTTTAGGATTGAACAGATTTTGTTCAAGTTTTTCCATCATTCTTCCAAAGTAATGAGCTGGTTGGACAAGAGACTGACAGACGTCCAACAAAAACTTTCCCATGGTTTTGAGATTAAAATTCTGTTTCAGAGGACTGGAGCTGCTCCTCGTACAGATGTAGCAAATCCAGGTTTCCTTCCTCCCACTTTTGACCTCTGCTGGGAGCTGTCACATGCTCGGATCCTTCCCATCACTCAGGCTTCAGCTGGGAGGGAATTTTGGAGATAAATTGCCCATGGATCAGGCTGGCACAAGGTGGGTGTTCAAAAAATGAATGAATGTGGCCATTCATGACATGGTTTAGTGGACATGGGGGTGTTCAATTAAAGGTTGGGTTGATGATCTTGGAGGTTCTTTCCAACCTTAATGATCCAGGGATTCTACAAAACTCAGGCAGTGCATGATAAGAACCCAGCCCTCTCCCGATTTTTTTCCTGTGCTTCCTTCCCTCTTATTCCTTGATGTCCCTCGGATGTTGCAACCTAGGAGAAGAGCAACCCCCAAACTTCCCCTGCTGCTGATGCCAAGGGCTCTTGCAGGAATGTGGCTGGAAGCTGTGGAGCCAGAGGTTTCTCTCCGGAGATTTCCCCAAAGTAATTCCATCTAACGGAACAAAAGCTCCAGAAAAATCCTGTGTTTCTTAGGAACCAGATGTTTTAATGCCTTGCCAACGCCTAATAAATGGCAATGTATTCACACTGTCAAGGCTGCAAACGTAATAAATTACATTTAATGCTGATATAAATACAGAAAACCACAGGGAGAAGAGACAAGTAAAGTGTGTCTTATTTGAGAGGGAAGACGGTGTGAGATTTCACCCAGGCACATGTGGGTGTGGATCTGAATACATCTGTTTATATCTGTACATATCTGCATATATTTGTATATATCTGAATATATTTTATATATCTCAAGTGAATGGTACCAATTACCTGAATGGTTCTGGGTCACTCAGGCAACACTCACCTGCAAAAAAAATTTTTTAAAAGGGAAGAAAAGGAGAAATTCTCATGTTTTGCAAATTGCCGTTCAAAAGTCCAAGTTAAACCCTTAATCCTGACTAAAGCTTCTCACAATTCATCTCCTTCTTTTCAGCCTCAGCGCCCCGGCTTGTATTGAAAATTAAAGTTATTTCAGGGAATTCTGACAGCTACAAAAAAATAACGGCCATAGCCAAGGATTTGGGGGAGTCAGAACTGCCTGGGTGCCTGAAGAATTCCAGCTTCTGGCTCCGGGGACTGGATCCTAGAGATTCCTGCTCCACCATCCTGCAGCATGGGGAGAAATCAGACCAAAATAACTGATAAAACACAAATAAATAAAACTGAAATTGATAAAAACAGCTCCTGTTCTGCCCAGTTTCTTCTCCTCATGTTGAAAATTGATTTACATGAGCAAAACCTCATAGTCCAAAATCTGTTAATCCTTAGACTTTTCAGTCTGGACCAAGTGATGGAGGTGAGCAAATATTTAGGGGTTTTGTGCTGGTTTTTGGTTACGCATGTGGGGTGGTGCTGTCAATGCATTAACAATTCCCTCTGGTGCTTCCTGCAGCAAAATCTGTCCAATATCTGCTTTAATTGCCGTGCCTGAGGCCAGACCGAACCATTCCAAAGTCCAAGAAAGTCTTTTCCCTTGATTTCAACAGGGGTTGCATGAGATCTTTCCCATTTCTGAGCACAATTTGATGCTGTTATTGATACCCTGGCAAAGTGCTCACCCAGATCTGTCACTGGGGATATTTTATACCCACTTTAGTCTTGTTTCAAACCTCCCAGCAGCTGCGAGGCCGTAAAAAATCAACTTCACCCCAAGTCAAACCCGAAATGCTGAAACTCAGCAAGAGTGGAAAGGAGCAGAAAAAAACCCCTCCCCTTTGTCCTGAGACTCGGTGAGCAGCAGTAACTCAGCATTTCCTTCCTCGAGGGTTTCCCCATCCGTCTCACTTGAAATTTCCTGCTCTTCGGCTTTTATCCAGGACTTGCGTTCTCACCTTCAGGGTGAGGCATGAGGTGCTTTAATTTGCTTTACCCTTTGCCTCCCAATGATTTGTTTTCGTAGGTCCTCCTGCAGTGCGGTGCCTGATCCAGGCAGGATGCACCATCTTTTCCTCTGGCATCAAACAGCCAGCACAGGCTGCTGGGTTTGGATACCTCTGCAACCTCTCTGGGTAATCTGTCCCAATGTTCAGCTGCCCTCACAGTAAAAAAAAGACTTTTCCTTTCTTTAAACAGAATTTTCTGTATTTCAATTTGCCTCTTTCTCTGGGCATCACTGAGAAGCTCCTGGTTCCATCTTCTTTTCTCCTTCAACATCAGGTATTTCATAGAATCCCAGAATGGTTTGGGTTGAAAGGGACTAAAAGATGATCCAGTTGCACCCCCTGCCATGGGCAGGGACACCTCCCACTATCCCAGGGTGATTCAAGCCCCGTCCAGTCTGGCCTTGGGCGCTTCCAGGGATCCAGGGGAAGCCACAGCTTCTCTGGGCACCCTGTGCCAGGGTCTCACCATCCTCACAACCAAGAATTCCTACCCATTATTCCATCTAACCCTGCCCTCTGGCAACAGGAAACCATTCCTCCTTTTCCTATCACTCCAGGCCCTTGGAAATTGTCTCTCTCTGTATATCTTGTAGCTCCTTCAGGTCCTGGAAGGCCACAATGAGGTCACCCCAAAGCTTCTCCCCTCCAGGTTGAACATTCCCAACTCTCCCAGCCTTTCCTCCCAGCAGAGCTGCTCCATCCCTCGGATCATCCCGGTGCCTCCTCTGGACTCTCTCCAGCAGCTCCGGGTCCTTCCTGTGCTGGATCCAGGGCTGGAGCAGCTCTGCAGGTGGGGCCTCACCTGAGGGGAGCAGAGGGGCAGAATTCCCCCTTCCCTGCTGCCCAGGCTGTGGGATCAGCCCGGGATACAGTTGGATTTCTGGTCCCAGTGCACACAGCGAGGGCACGTCCAGCTCTCAGCCAGTAGCATTCTCAAATCCTTCTCCCAGGGCTTCTCCATCTGTTCATCCCCAGCCTGGATTGATCCCAGGGTTTATCCCAGCCCAATAATGCACCTTGCACTTGGTTTTCTTCACACAGGGATGTTACAACTCATTTTAATTCTCAGTTCTTTGGGGCTTCTTGCCATGAATCCCTGTAGCACCTTGAGTGACACATCCCTCATCCCAGAGCTAGCCTCCAGGCACTGCTGAACCAGATAGAGGAGGAATTATGTCCCACTAAGGAAAAAAAATCCAAATTTAGGTGTCTTTCTGTCCAGGGAGCCATCTGTTTGCCGTCTGCACATGAAAGCTGTGTAACCATGTAAACAGAGTCGGGATTTGTGCCTGATTGCAGCAATATTCCCATTTGTTGTTTTTCCTATTAACCTTCCAGTGATGGAGCAAAGAGATTGGGAAATGAGCTACATGGAAGAATTCTGAGTGATATTCCCTATCAGATCTGGCTGTTCCCGAAGTATGTTAGAAATGAGCCTTTCAAATGAGGGGAGGGTTATTCAGCAGGGTCCTTTTAAGCTTGGAATTCACGGGTCAAGACGAATGTGTCTCTTTCCTTCTTTCTCTTTCAAAGAAGCATCGGAATAAAAGGGGACATGCTGACCTTGGAAATTACCTCCTTCTGTTCCTGGAGGAGAGGAGAGGCAGGAGGAAGAGGTTAGGAGTGCGAAATGCTTTGGGGTTTGGATGTCGAAGGCTTCAAACTTCTGTTGCAACACATTTGCTAAACAACCCCAGCGATGAAAAACAGCTCTTTTCTGCTCACAGCCCCTTATCAGCCTTCCCATCTGATAACAGGAATCATGACTGGCTATTAACCATTCAATAGGAATAAAGGTGATCCCATGATCCCCGTGGTGCTGGAAGGAACCTTGGAAAGCATCTGAGACTTGGCTTGGTGCAATGCACAGCAAACACCAGCATCTGTCCCAATGGATCACATCAAAAATACCCAACATTAAAGGCAGGCAAGAGCTCTGGCAGCCCTAATTAACAGCCGGTTCTGCTCGGTTCGTGTTCCAATCTGCCTCGATTCGAATTCCAGACAAGCAGACGGAAAGACTTCTAGGAGCTACGTATGGATACTTTGGCACGCCTGGAAAACCAGACAGTGCCTACCTTGACAAGTCATTGCCACAGGGAAAGCAACGACCGGGCCTTGCGGACCTGGCCCGAGTAAATCTGTCACTGGATGGGGCAAAAGTGGGGGACCGGCTTGAAGATGGGAATTCCCAAAGGTTTGAGGCCACATCACAGTGCCGTGCCCAGCTCCAGGCTCCCCGGCACAGGAGGGACACGGAGCTCCTGAGGAAGGGCCTGGAGCATCCCCGTGCCCAGGAAAGGCTGAGGGAGCCGGGGCTGCTCAGCCTCGAGAGGAGCCCCAGCTGAGAGGGGCCCTCAGCCCTGGCTGTCCCTGGCTGCAGGGAGGGCTCCGAGCAGGGCCCAGGCTCTGCTCCGGGGCCCAGCAATGGCACCAGAGGAATGGGCAGGGACTGATCCCAGGGAGTCCCACCTGGACAGGAGGCAGAACTTCTGCCCTGGGCAGTGCCCAGCCCTGAACAGAGACCAGAGAGGGGCTGGAGTCTCCTCACCGGGGATATTCCAGAGCTGTCAGGATGTAATCCCGTGCCCTGGGCTCTGGGATGGCCCTGCTGGAGCAGGGAGGTGGCACCAGATGCCCGCTGTGCTTCCTTCCAACCTGACCCATCTTGGAAATCTGGGATTTCTCAGTAGGGCAAAAAAGAGTTAAATCCCATAAAAAGCAGTGATGAAACCTCCCAGCACTCCAATCTTTTTTGTGGAATCCCTCAGCAGACTTTGCCCCGAAGCATTGGAAGAGCTTCTCCAGATGCTTCCATATCCCACTGACATTTCAGACACTTAAAAGTAGATTTTACATTCAAAAGGGAAATATTACAATATTTCCATTCTATTTTATCACTATTTTAATGGATTTAATTTTCTGTGCTCCTCTAAAAGACTGGATTTTTGTTGATGCAGGATGTCAGTCTGGGGTTAATTAATCTCTAAAGTTATGAAGGGAAAATAGCAATAAAACGACACAAGAGGATAACAAATAAAGCCTTTATGGAGAAGATATAAATTTTGAAATCCTATTTTTATTTAAACAATCTCGCCTGAAAAAAAACTTTACCTGAGTAAAGTGTAATGTGAGTGTAAAAATGGACTTGAAAGAGCAGCAGAAAACTTCATAGGAAATAAAATTTCCCAAAGGAATGTCCATGACCTTTTCGTGTTCTATATTTTGGACTGGGTGCCCAGGTACTGTTTTCTGGTAATAAATAATAAAATTGCATTTTCATTTAGTTAACTTCAAATACAGAAGACATTTCATAATCCATGGCTTAAAAAGTGCTTCAGGACTACACAAAAGGCAAAAAATTTGTGTAAATATTTTGGGACTTGAAGGAATGTTGTGTTTTTTTTAGTCTCTCCAAGTCTCCTCTCTTAAAATAATTAAAAACAAAGAAAAAAAACCCCACAAACAAAAGAAAATTTAAATGCAGAGCGAAAGTCCTCCGATGGTACAAAGGGAAAGGAGAACAACAGGAAATAAAAAAGAATAAAAAGAACATTTTTGATGAAATTGGAAATCAAATTAAAATATAAATATATAATTTTAGCTGTAAAAAAACCCCACAAAACAACAACAAAGTCTCTCCATTTCCCTAAAACAGAGAGAGATAAACAAGGAAGCATTCCCTAAAAAGACCTTGGAAAAAAAAATTAAGCAGCTCGAGTCTTAATCCTAATTAAAGCCTAATAAGACTGGGCCTTATTAAATCTAAATTATTTTAGCAGCTGTAGTGATAATTAATGAGGACATTTTTAAACCTTCAAAATAATTAGTGATGGCATAATCTGATTATTTGCAGGCAACAATACCCAAGCCGATCAACTTGGTTAATGATAATTGGTCGATGAAGATAAATTTAATGGATTTAATGTGTGATTTATACAAAGGAGAGGTTTAAAATGGAATGGATCCGTCAGTTTTTTTTTTCCATTGGATTTAAGGGAGAGCCAGGATTTCATGTTTGTCTTTAGAGGTTTTCACAGGAAAAATAGACAAGGCAAAAGGTTGGGAGAGTCGGGAATGTTCAGCCTGAAGAAGGCTCTTGGGGCCTTTCTGCACCTACAAGAAAATTGGAGAAGGACTTTGGAAAAGAGCATGGAGTGAGGGGGATCGTGAGGAATGGCTTCAATCTGACAGAGAGGAGGTTTAGATGGGATATTGGAAGGAGTTCCTGGCTGGGAGGATGCTGAGGGGCTGGGATGGAATCCCCAGAGAAGCTGTGGCTGCCCCTGGATCCCTGGAAGTGTCCAAGGCCAGGCTGGACGGGGCTTGGACCACCCTGGGGATAGTGGGAGGTGTCCCTGTCCATGGCAGGGTTGGGACCAGATGATTTTAAGATCCCTTCCAAGCCAAACCAGTCTGGGATTTTATGAATTCACCTCCTGTGCCAGATCCTTCGTGGGCAGAAACCCAAGAAGTTGTTCAAAAGAAGAATTGCGGTACTTGGAGTGTTGTCGTTCCCAGAAAACTGAGGAGTAACTGGGATTTTTAAGTTTTGGTGATTTTCTCCTGGTCATGGTCATAACAATTTGCTCAGAACGAGTGTCTGGCTTGTCCATAAAATTCACCTGGGATTTGTACAAATTTGGATGCATTAAGTTTTATTCCTTTGAACAGTTTTTGTTGCAATTGGAAAAATGGAAGAAAGCAAAGGAAAGAATCTTAATGATCCCAATTCTTCTTTCTCTTTTTTTCCCAGCCTATCTGTAAAAACCTTGAAAACTGCCTGTTCAGGATGATTCCCAACAGATCATTCCACAATCTCCAGACAGCTGGAAGTGGATTTATCAGGCTCTTGTTCCTCGTGCCCTTTCCTCCGAACAAATCCATCTCCAGGAACCCAGGAAATGAGGTTCTTGTAAAGAAAATTCCTTGGAGAATTAACTCGTGCTTCCAAGGCCTTCCTTGCTGCAGGAGAACTGAAAGTCTTTTGATTGGCCCACTATTAATCAATTTATCAATCAATTAATCAATTTAATCTAATAAATCAGGCAGAACCACGAGTCCATCTGAAAAGAGAGGCCGAGTTACACAATCCAGGATGATTCCTCCAGCTCACCCCACATTTCCAACAGATCCTTTCCAGACAGCTGGAAGTGGATTCATCAAACTCCTGTTCCTCCTGCCCTTTCCTCCAAAAAAAATCCTTCTCCAAGAACCCGGGGAATGAGGAACTTGTAAAGGAAATTCTTTGGAGAATTACCCCATGCTTCCAAGGCCTTCCTTGCTGGCAGGAGCGTTGGAATCCTTTGATTGTTCCACTATTAATCAATTTAACGGGAATACGGTCACGCTCTTGGCTATGAGGTCACCCTGGGTGAGCAGCTGAAGCATGGAATGACCTCAGACCTCACTAAGGGGATTTTGGAAAGCTTCCATGTTTTCCTTACGTTTTGGAGAAGCCCATGGAGGGGCAGGTGGGAGGAAAGCTTTGCTGAGTGCTTTGTCCACTGGTTTTGCTCTTATCCCATTCCAGTGAAACACCTGTTGTGCTCTCGGAAAGTTTTCCTGTGAGTGGAAGAAATGTGACGAATTTTCTCTTGGAAAACAGGGGAGGAATGGCTTGGAAAACAGACACCCAGCAGCATTAATCTTGGCTCTCAGCGGGGGTAACGCTCCCTCGTATGAACATGGAAATCTGGAACTGAATTTTAGATGGATTTGTAGCGGGTCAGTTCATCCATAAATCCTGGGACAAAATCCTGGCAAATTCCCTGATCTCCTGGATGATCTGCTGGATCAATCCTAGTGCAAGGTATTTTACTGGATATAAACACAAATTGGATTTCCATGCCTTTATTTTGTGGATATTATCTTAACTCATTTTAAGAAGTGCTTTAAAATACTTGCACGGGTCTTGGTTTTATTTCATTATTTGCTAATAACAGAATTTTATTAGTGTTTTATAACTATTTACAATTATTTCATGATTATTTTAATCCTATTAAGGTCAAACCTTACGCATTTGTTCAGTTTGGCTTTAAAAGGAAGAAAAAAATCTCATTGAGGTTTTTTTTTGATAAATATTTTGTCTTTTATTAGAAAATATTTCCTAATCCTCTAATTTCCATAAAATGAAGTTTCCCTAAAAGAAGTGAGCAGAAAAAAGGCATTAAAGACTTTTTTCCAGGCTTGAAATAAATTGGGAAGAGCTTTTCCTGAAATACATCATCATACACTTGCTTATTTTGTTGGAAGGAAGCTGACATTATTGGGAATTTTGACTTTTCCCATTAGTTTCTCAACCTGTTTCAAGTCAAGATACATAAATTCAGGGGGAAAAAATGGAATTAATTTCTTCAAATTTCTGAAAAATTTTTCCATTGGAAATTGAAAAAAACCCCCAAATTTTAACTTCTCTATCCTTTGATATTCCAGAATTTGTTTTATTTTCTCTGTTGTGAGCACATTAAATTGTGGCTTTCAAAGCAAAAAAAAAATAATCATAATTTGAAATATTGCAATAATTCAGTATTTGAAATATTGAAAAATATGAAATATTTTCATAAAGACAGATCAGTATCTACAGCAAAATTTGAGCTTTTCCACTAATTTTTCCTGCATATTCCATGAGACCCTATAAACTCAGATTACTGGGGATTACGGGCATTCCAAACCTGGCCATAACATGGTTGAGGATCCTCTCCCCAGCCCAGAACTGGGAAGTGCAGGAGGAAAAGCAGAATAAATTCGGGCAGTGTCGAGTTCCTTTTCCCCACCACCCTCCCAACTTTCAGCAATGGATTTTATAGACTTCCTTAGAAAATCCAAGTTAATTCCCAGCTGGATTTCTCCCCTGTGATGTGGCCTAGCCTGGTTTCAGTGCATTCCTGGTTTTCCTTTGGGAACATCTGGAAGCCACGAGTTGCTCCCTTTTTCCAGAGGAACGTGAGGAGTGCTCCCTTTTGCCTCCTGATCCCACCGGGTTGTGCAAAAAGGATTTCCGAATCCACATGTTTTGTATCCGTGTCTGTAATCCTCAGCCACCTCCACTTCCTTGCCTTGAATTCCATTTTTTTTCACCATGTCCATATATTTCATTGCCATTTACACTCGGAGTTTTTTAAAACTACGAATAAAGTATTTCAGATTTTAATTGATATTTTTATTTTTTAAAAAAAGGCAATTCCAGCTTCTTAATAAGGACACAATTACAGAAAAAAGTGAGACCAAAGTGAGCTTCATTAGATGAGTTTTGTAAACCTTTTTTGATTGGAGCCAAGTAAATGAAGATGTATTAATTTTATAAAGGAAGACTGATTGACTACAGCGTTTCCCAGGGCGTCTTCCACAAGAGTCACAGAATCATGGAATGGTTTGGGTTGGAAGGGACTTAAAGCCCATCCAGTGCCACCCCTGCCGTGGGGCAGGGACACCTCCCACTGTCCCAGGCTGCTCCAAGCCCCGTCCAACCTGGCCTTGGACACTGCCAGGGATCCAGGGGCAGCCACAGCTGCTCTGGGCACCCTGTGCCAGGGCCTCCCCACCCTCCCACGGAACAATTCCTTCCCAATATCCCATCCATCCCTGCCCTCTGGCAGTGGGAAGCCATTCTCTGTGTCCTGACACTTCAGACCCTTGTAAATCATCTCTCTCCATCCTTCCTGTGGGCTCCCTATTCCCATGTGAATCTTAAATAAGCTCCAACTTCCATGATGCCCAATTTAAACATGAGCTCTGTACCTTTGCTCTCAAGACAAGTAGAAGTTTGAGTTGTGAGTGGAAATATCCGCACCACTCGCAGTCATTTCGGGAGTTCAGAGCGTGTTACACCTGTACAAATTGGGCAGTGCTCAGGGGGCATCTCATGCCAGCCTGTCTGTGCAACACCAGACATCTGTTGGCATTCTCCAGCAAACTTCTGTTTGATAAAAATGTGTCATCAGATCTTCCCTCCAAGTGCCCCAACCGCGTGTACGTGGAGCCGGTGTGCTGGCCCCCACTCAGAGAGCAAATGTGGATTATTTGAACACACCTTCAGACCACAGCCTGGGCTTTTGCTCCTTCAGAAGCCAAGAATAATTGACAAACAGGAGTAAGGGCAAAACATTATTAGAGGAAGAGCCATCTTTAGGTCTGGATTATTGCTTATTTTTAACAAGGGAAAGCATTCAGTGATGTGCTCAGAAACCAGCATGAGCATCTTCAAGGTTTAGTTCAGAAATCGCAAAAATTTGAACATAAATAAAATGTAAACACCAGTTGTCCTTCCAGTCCCGGAGGAAGAAGCCATTAATTGCAAAAAGACTCATCATGACACCCTCACCCTTAAACCCACCCCCAAACCCAGATTCTTATAAACACTAAACACTAATTGTGTTTACAATGACGAGTGGTGTTCAAATAGGCAAATAATCTGGAAGAGAGATGGACAGCATGCCAAACAGACTCGGAGACCAACACCCAGCAAATTTTGTTTAAGTTATTTGGAACCAGAAAACTTTTGGAAACAATGGTCATATGAATTACAAAAAAAAAAAAAATAGATTCCTACTTAAATCCCTACATCTGTCAGTGCTTTAGAATATGAAATTTTATTCAAGTTTATTTTCCTAGGGGAAAATATATTTGGGAAAACATTGATACATCTCTGCTCCAACTATTAATTGCAAATTCAAAATGAACCTCGTTTGGCCTTTCAGAAACCTTTTTGTATTTGTTTTCCATTCTAGGTCTGCTTTTTATTTATTTTACTGAGATTAAAATGCTGCCATTCAAAACACAGAGTTTCTGCAAGGATTGTCACCCTTCATCAGTCTGAGAGTATATTCACTGAAGAAATAATATTTGTCATGTATATTTTCTCTTTCCATCAAATCCTGTTTGGCACTGGTGAAAGAAATATCGTATGTTTGATACACTCTGCACTACAATCTTCAGTTTCTGAACAGCTCTGAGGTGGCAGACACAAGGCTGGCCCGAGGGGAGATGGGGTTTTTCTGTACAGATTTCAGAAAGGAGAGAGGCCGAAGTCCCTCCTGATAAAATTAGTTCATGGGATCAGAACAAAAATCTGGGTTAAACTAGCTTTTAATGTTGATTAACAGCTTATTTTGCATCAGTCCCCTTATCCTGCCCTAGAGAGGTCCCAGAACTGTGAGTGTATGGTTCAGCACTTTGGGATGGGCATGGCTGTGGCCAAGGGGATGGCAGAGCAGGCTGAATCATGGCCTTTCAGTCCTCTTTTTATTTTATTTTATTTTTTTTCCCCTACAAAAACAGGCTCTGAGTTCAGCACGGTGTCCTGGGTCCTTTTGGTGCTGCTGCACTTTGGAAAATGCCGTTCATGGAGCACTTAAGAAACAAACTGTGCTCCTTTACTTTTCAGCAGGGGAAGGGAAACGACCCAAAGTGTGGCGTATGTTACGAGGTCCATGTGAGCACAGCCAGCCACGCAGGACAATGAGCAAATCTCCTCAGCTTTATGGCTTCCAGGAATCAGCTGGGCTATCTCCTCTCCCAGGGGCTTCCTTAACCTGGAGAAACCCGCAGTGAACAAGAGACAGACAGTCAGGAGCAAATCACAGACCTTGGCCTCCTTCTCCATTCAGACAAATTTTAAATGTTAAATAAATACTGAAGGAATCACTTGTCACCACAAATTATTCCTTTGAATGTTTACTGTTCATGCCAGCTTCCCTGGGGTCCTTCCCATTTAGAAACAGCTTTAACAAGCAATCCCATAAAACATTGACCATTATTCCCCAAGAAGTTGTGCCTAGTGACTTGTTACACAGAAATATGTTTCCAATTTCGCTTTGAAATGTATTAGAAAGGAGTCCTCAGTACTTTTTACATTAGCATTTAGTGCCATGTGGAAATGGCAATTATAAATTGCCACAAGCTGTACTTGCAGCCCTCAGTTTAACTGTTTGCACGGTGCTGTGCAGCCCTTTTCCCCTCACAGCCCTGGGAGGTGGGTTGGTTTGCTGCTTGCCTCGGCAGGGACAGGACGGGGACAGCAGCTGGACAAAGAGTTGTGCCATTGTTCCATCCCTCCTCCCAGGCAGATGTGGAATGAGCGAGTGGCTGCAGGGACACGCGGGTTCAAGGGACAGCTGAAGGAACGGTGCCTCAGCAGAGCCTCCTCCAGCTCCAGAGGCCTTCAGGAGGGGGTGAACCCTGACACGGGGACCACCAGACAGCAGCCACAGCTGGGTTTTTTTACTCCTCAAAGCTACATTTTGGACGAAGTCCCAGCATTCATGAGGACCAGTCCCAGATTGGTGTTTGTGGCTCAGACAAAACAGTTTGAATTTTATCTGAGGCAACGCCTTTATGTTATGAAACACCCAGACGTAGGTGCCCATCCTCTCTAGAAAAAAGTGAGCCTGCAAGCTCTGAAGGCTGACCTGAGCTTGCCTTATTCTGTCTCCAATTCCAAGTGGATCTCAGCCTGTTTTATTGTGCAGTTTGGTGAAAGATGCTGCAGGATCTGAAGGCCAACTGCAGTGGAGAGGCAGATGGTGATGGCAGATGCACCTGGGTGTTGACAGAAAGGCACAAACTCCGGCTCCAAAAAGATCCACACTAAGCACTTTTTCTCCATTCTGTGGAATTTGGGGCCAACAACCCTTCTTTATTATTTTGAAGATAATTTTATATTACTTGTAAATTGAACCTTGCAATATTGTTTTGCCCAAAGTAACTTCCCACAGTAATAAGTACTCCATGCAAGAAAATATACTAAAAAAAGGAAATTATTGTGCCACATCATAGTAAAAATTTCAGGTAAAAGGATTAACTTTAGGAAACAACAAATGCCCTGAAGTAATATTTAAGTAAAATATTTTAATTAAAAATTAGTGGTGAGACGAGGTGGGACAAGAACAGCAGAAGATTCTGAGGGGACCTGAAAGAACTGAAGTGAGTTTGAGAAAAAGATGTCAAGCTGCAATGGGACCTCTAAGAATGAGGCAAGCCATGAGATCTCAGGTAGATAATACCATTGCTAAGTGCTGCAATACATGAGCTCTGTGAAAGGGATGATGTGTCAACATCATCTCCGCTGATGGGATTCTGGTGTCTGTGCCATGCTCACATCACTGTGTCATGAGGACCAGCGGAAGTGTGTCTGAACAGGTGATGCTCAGGGTCCAACATCTCCACTCTACACATTTCTGGGGTTTTAAATTTCCATTCCTTCAGAAAATATCCAGTGGGGTCTTGTGAACTGGTTGCCAGCCACTTGTGTGAGACTGAGATACTGCAAAGATGCTCCTGGACCCCTTCCATTGATTCAGTTTCACCCAAAGTGACCTCATTCACCTTCATGTGTGTGCATCCTTCCTTGAAGCAAAACAAAGCACAGGATGGGGAGGTGGTTGGGAATTTCTCCTCAAAAGAGCCCTCCCCATTTGAACAGGCATAGAGAGCTGTGTGATGCTGCTGCTGGTCCGAGGAGTCCTTCTCAGACCTGAGCTGTTCAGTGTTCATCTGACACTAAAGAGAAGATGCAGGGGCCCTTCCGTCAATTTATTAAATCCCTGCTCACTCAAATAGACTCTTCAGCTTCAGTGACTGATGCGAATCAAATATTAATCCATGAACGCAGGATTAATATGGTGGCTCATTTCACCCCACCCAGTTACTCTGTCTGGTTGTTTACACAGACCTTTGTTTTTAAGAGACACAAGACAGCTATAGAAGACTTCAGATTGCTTTTGGGATCAGAACTGGGTACAGCTGTAGGAATTATAGGCCTGTCCCTTTGAATTGTTACTACTAAGCTTGGGAGCTTAATTCTCTAACACGCTGGTTGCCCTGGCCTTTCTCCAGCAAAGCACGCAGGCTGTGGGGTGACTTTTAATCTGGGAGTGGTTCTCCTGTGCTCAGCAGACTTCTTGGGCTGGCACTGGCCACACACTCCATGGCTGTGGTGGGCAATCACTGAGTGTTTGCAGGATCAGTCATAATTTATCTGAGGGCAAAGTTGTGTGAGAGTTCAGAAAGCAGCGGAAAAGGTTTTGCCATGACATTTCTCAAGTATTGTAGAAATCCTGTGACCCGCTTTCTGGTGTGCTATATTTGTGTTATCTCAGAGCGGATACATTTCTCACTTACTGGAACTTTAACAGCTCGTAAAAATAGAACTTCTGAACTTTCAAGGGCCCCGTGGATGGTGTGGGCGTGCGACACGTCTGCACTGCAGCAGGGGTGAAGGGGTGCGCGAGGGTCGGGGTGACATGGACCGTGGCCTGGTGCAGGCCACAGCCAGGACCAGCCATTGCATCTCTGAACAAAGACCAACAAACAACTACTGGAAACACAGGCAGCGAAAATCCACTTGGACTCACTTTGACACATGTTGTCTTCAGATAAAGCCAATGCTAAACAATAGGAATACAGCCTTTTTTTCCCCCCCAGGAATTCAGTGGCAAAATTCTGCCTGACTTCGTCAGTCATGATCTTATCCAAAGACTGAACCTCCCAGATAAATTTTTCAGGCAGCTCTTACAGATTTCTGTGGGATCTTTCACATCAGTGATGCCTCCAAGAGACTCAGAAGTCATTCTGAACCAAGATAAATAAAACACATAGTTTCATGAAGACAAAGAAGTGCAGAGAATCTCTTCCTCTGTTCCAAGAGACATGCATCAAGCTTTGAGGAGCCCTGTGCTCCAGCGGGAAATCACACTGGGATGGGGAATAACCATATACAGGTCAGAGTTAGGCTAAGAAGTAGCATTTTGCTGGGATGGAAGGAATAATAGGATATTTATGCAGTGGTTTGCTAGAGTTTTGGGGGCTGTTGTGTCCTCCAAGCTGCAAGGAGTGTGTACAGCAGGGACGGGCCCGTGGTGGGCTGGTTTGCAGTCTCAGCAGTGTCCCTGGGAGGATCAGAGCAGAGCCAAATCCCTTCTCGCCGTGTTTATAAATGGCTGGCAGGGCCTCACTGCCAGAATTAATTACATCTATCTCCTGACACCGTCTCAGCTCGATTAACTATGTTTGTAATTATACCTCCGGCAGAAGAAAAAAACCAACCCACCAAAAACCTGCGACTGCGTAAAAGAAAAACTTTTTGATTTATGTTCCTGGCATGTGCAGTCCAAACAATTTCAAAAAGTTTCAGCTGTCTCAGCCCAAATAAAATGATGCTGCAGGGCCTGACTGTAAAAATGCTGCTCCAGTGAGCAGTACACACTTACACAGGCCAATTTTTTCTGTATCAGGAATATATCCGTGATCACAAGGGCTTCCTCCTCAAAAGAACTTCCGTAGGAAGGATGGAGGTCTTATTTTGCTATAGTTGTGCTGACCCTGCTTTCAGTGGAGCGAAAAAAAAAAGAGGGTTTTTTATGCTCTGGAAATCTGAACCTGAGTGTGGAAAGTGAGTTCTTGCCTGCTAAGGGCATTTTGATTTTTCTGAGGTTGTTTTTGAAGTTCAAAGCAGATAAGGGCCCTATCTGGGGCTGCAAGCGGCTGTAACAAAACACTTATCCAATTTGCAAGGATGTTAATAGCTTCAAAGTTCCCTCCAAAGGCAAACTAAGCTTCCCTGACTTGGCTAGCCAGGCGTAAGCTGGTAAGAGGCTCAGCTTCCTCTCTTGGCTGCTGTTACATCTTTCCTCTAAATTACACTAAAATAAGCTGTAAGGTTATGGAGGCAAATACTAAAACTTAAAAAAAAAAAAAAAGAAAAAAAAGAAAAATAAGTAGAAGGGGGTCTGGGGAAGAAAAGAAAAGGAAAGGAACGGAGGTTTATCTTATTAATAACCAAGCAGGACCATTTTACCTATAGATGAAAGCCATACCATACAGCCTCTGGGTTGGTGTTGGGGTTATTTTAGGTATTTTACTTATTTAATTTGTTTTGTCTTTCTTTGTACTATGTCTGACTGCAGAGATCAGGAAGAGGAATCTAACAGCTTCAATAAAGACCTTCTTATCTCTTGTCCTCAGAGAACGTCTGCCTAGATACAGATGCACCTTGCAGATTATTTATGTGGGTGAAAGTAGCAGGGAACTTACCAAGCATTACTTAGGAAAAGATTTTTTTTCACAATTTTTTTTTAATAAAAAACATGCTCTTTTTGGATCATGACACCTTGCTTTTTGATTCTGCTAACTAAAAGACTGCCACACAAATTTAGTACACAAACTAGTACAAAGAGAAGAAATCAGCCAGTGAATAACAATACATGAAATGTCGTTTATACATCTTTTTCCTGATGATGTAAATAATTGGTGTACATTCCAGCCACCTGAAAAAATTGTGTGCTTGCCAGTCATAGGACATTTTTTCTTTTTTTAAATCATATTAGAGTAAAATAGGAAATTATCAGAAATCTGTGCAAGCCAATAATGTCTACAATTTTTATTCTTTTTTCCACTGAGCAATGTAAAGCAGTGTCCCTGGCAGTTATTAACTGAGGAAGTGATCTCATTCCTACGCCACTAAGAGTATTTAAATTTAAATTTAAGTTTGAAAGATCCACTTTAGTCTCCCTGTCTAGAAAGGGGCAGTCAGCCAACCTGGCTGCAGACCAAGAAACCAGCGTTTCTCTGTACAGACAGCTGCAGAAAGGACCATTACACATTTCAGCTAAGAGTTTTCAGAAACCAAGCGGCGAAACAAAGGACATTGAGAAGATAACACACTTCTGATATGATGAACGTATCAAGATTGCTCAGTGACATAGAGGTCTTATGAGTGGAAGAGTACTGGATCAGGCAAAATCTAAACAGATTGAAAAAATAAACAGGGGGAAGGTGGTTTGGCAGTGTAAAAGTCAGGACGAGAAAACATCAGCTTGGTCACATAGCCCATTTTTTTGACTTAATGGGTTCTAAATATTCCAGTGGAAAACAAAGCTTGCTGGAGATATCTATATTAAATTGATATGACCAGGGATAACTTGGCTTTTGAGTTTTACAGTCAGGTTTGGCTCATAATCTCTGTGTTGTCTTCCTTAACAAGGCAATAAGTACCTGCACGTATATTTTGTATAACATTATTTTACAGCTTAGATGGCATGTAAACTATTTTAAAGATACTGTGTGGACTGCAGTCACCAGCTGCCAGGAAATAAGAGCAATAAAAGTGCACCTCCCTAAAAAAAAAACCCTAATTTTTTTTTTTGCTGAACATACTAAATCTCCCAGCCCAATGGGTGCTTGGTGAAATATTGCCTTATCTGTGCAGGGCACAGCTGAGAATCCCTCCCAGCTGTAGCATCAGGTTCAGATGAAGGTTTCAGGCTTTGAATCGCGGAAGCTGCTCTCACTCAAACAAAGTGGGCAGCTACTCCTAGAGGAAGAGACTGATAAGCAGATAATAAGCCCATTCTTTCTTTTTCTACTTTTTTTTTCTTTCTTTTTTCTTTTTTTCTCTCTGAGCCCAGCAGCAAGAAGCCAAGAGCCTCATTGGCTCATGTGGCACACACAGCTGTAAAAAAGAGGCTGTAGCTTTGCTACTTTCAGAACAGGGTTAGATGAATAACATCATACTTTGAAAGCGTCAAGAACTATTCATGGCTGGTTTTCTTTTCAATAAGTCACACTTGAAGTCAAAGTTAATAGTTAATTCATCTCCTTTTTAATTCATGCACAGCATTAAAAAAAAGAAAAAAACAACAAAACCCAAAACACACACACACACACAGAAAAACCAACTAACAAACAAACAAGCTAAAAAAAAGAAAAACCAACCCACAAAAAACTCCAATCAACCAAAAAACCCACATCCTACAAAAACCCCACAACAAAGGATGCTTCAACGAAGAGTCAAAGAGACTTTAAAACGTCCAAGAGACCAGACTGTGCTGCTTAGCAGCTCTGTTCTGCTTGTGGCCTTAGCATCAAGTCTGGATTCTGTGCTGAGTCTGGACCTGATATACCAGGACAGACAGCAGTGTAGTTGATCTGAAGTTAGTGCTTGTACTTTGACTTCTGCTTGGACTAATATTTAATCGAGTCTGTTGCTTCATGTGCATCTTCAGCACTGGAGGGAGATTTATTTTAGTAGGGTTTCGGAGAGTGATAAATTTGTTACAAAGAATTTGCAGATAAGACAAAAGTGCTGTTCTGTATCTGTGATAAAGAAGGCTGCTTTGAAAAAGCAGAGACCATATGAAGTCCATTAAGGACTGGTGAACTGCACAAAAACAACAGCAACATCCTTTCCTGCGGCTCCTCGGAATATAAGAGCTTGCACAGTGCTTCAAAGGGACTTCAGCAATAACATACTGGGGGCTCACGGTCAGGCACTTAAACCCATGTAGGGTGGTGGGAAGAGTGAAATGTGTTCTCTCTTTGTTAAACTTCCCCTGCGCCTTATCTCACTTTCTCTCTCGAAGTGTTTACTCAGAGTTCATCCTCAGCCAGGCTGGTTTGCAGCACATGAATGAATGAAGACATCTTTGAAGTCGCTGTACTGAGCAAAATAATTGGAGCTTGTCTTTGATAAGTTCACATGAATAGAGCCATTTGCTATTAACACATATTGTACCGATGCAGCTATTGTGCCTGGGGAGAACTGAGACTCCTTTTCGGATGCATGCTTGCAGCTCCCATTAGGGCTAACCATTCTGCAAATATGTATTTGGGGCGAGGATGTTCCTCATGGTAATTGCCATGCATTTGCATGCGCATTTAATCCAGAGAGAGCTCAACACGCTTTACGAACTCCACCAACACAATTACACGTGTTGTAAATGTAGAATCACTTTGTCAGCAGCTGCTGTGCAGCCACCTCGAGGTGAGACCCAGCAGCTGTGCAGCGCGACGGAACGTGGCAGCAACCGGGACAGCCTAAATTGCCTCGTCTGGCTGAAAGTACCAGGAGAATTCCAGGTAAGCTACACGTAAATTACTCGAATTAAAAGCTGGCTGGAGCTCTGGAGGTAACACTCCCACCGTTGCAGGGAAAGTGGCGTTTTTAAAGGTGGCAATTTGCCTGGACCTCTGTTTCATGTCTCTGCGGAAGGACGGCACCTCCAGCTGCAGGGTGATGGCAAATAGAGGCCAGGGCTGGGTCTCGGCTGAGCCAGACCAGAGTGCCACCTAGAGCACAGGGATCTGCTGGGCTTCGTGCTGCCCTGGCCTGGATCCCCTGGATCCTGGATCCGAGCCCCAAAACCCACTCGGAACAGCGGGTGGAACCACACGGCACAAATTTCACAGAGAAAAGCACACAAAGTTTTTAAAAGGGGGCAAAAAACCGAGAGGGTGATGTCAACATGACGTAAGAGATCGAAAGCCTGATGATGATTTCGTCGTCACTATGGGATGCGCCACCTTGCATGAGAAATAATAAATGGGCAAGGGGCAGCATCCCGCTGGCAGGGCTCTCCTTGTCCTGGCTGAAGGGGCAGAGAAATGTCTCTCCTGGCTGTGGATGTCTCTCCATGGTACAAAGGTACCCTGTGAAGCAAATGTGGGGAGTCTTCCACAGCTGGAGAAGACACTGTAATTGAAACAGGCTGAAAATTCTAGCTTCCTGAATCATGGAAATGTAATAACTCTTTGCTCAGGCTTTGAGACTCTGGAAAATTTTGGCGTGTTTCCCATCAGTATGATCTCCTTGAAAAAAAAGGAGGGAAGAGTGGGTTTTCACGCCATCTGTTGTCCTTCCTGTGTGCCATGAGCCTGATCCCGTGTCACTGACTGCCTCACTCCCAGCCCATGCCTCTAACCCAGACCTCATATCCTCCTCACACTCTGCTGTGGGCTCTTCCCCCTTCCTGCTGCAGGAGAACAGCTCTTCCTTTGCTGGTGGGGCCCACAGCAAATGGCAGCTGGTGTTTTGGTCATACAGCCCCAGGTGGCTCTTCTGGGCAGCTGTAAAGGCCACTCCTGGGTCTCCTGGCTGGGGGGGCAGCCAGAGGGCACAGCAAGCAGGACCCTGGGGAAGACGCTGTGAGCATCACATTTTGCAGCCTGGTTTCCAGCACAGCCCCCCTCTCCTGCCCTGACAGAAACTGTCAGAACCCCAAATAAAAGACCGTTTTGCAAAGGAAAGGATCCTTCCTTTCCCTTCAAGTGTGACCCTCCCTTCCGTTCTGAGGAGGGGGAGGATGCCTGAAGCGAGGATGGGCACCCATGGGAGGGGCTCAGGGTTGGGCTGTGGGCAGCTGGAGCAGCCCAGGGAGGGTTTGTGTCACCGCTTTGGGTCCGAGAGTCACGTCAGCACAAACAAAGTGGGAAAGAGCTGGCCAGCATGTGTTGTCAAGCTCCCCTCTTCCGATGGCTCCAGATGGTGACCACATGGAGCCCAAAGTAAAAGTGCAGCAAATGAACCTAATCCTCTAATTCTCTGCCTGCAGTGAAATGGGCTCTCACTGCTGCTCTCCTAATGAAAAAACGAGTGAGCAGTCATCTGTCTAGGTCTTTCTTATTGCTTCTTATTGGCATAACTGAGTTTTACCATGACTGGTTAAAGTAGCAGAGAGAAACAAATTATAGTCTATTTTCTGAGCCTGTTTTGAAACAGAAATAAGAAACATACTTCTCGTTTGGGAGGACAGCAACACGCAGCTTTATTTTTTATTCCTTTTTTTGGTACAATTTTGTTTTATAAGAAGCAATTTCCCCCACGTTTCTAATTACCCACCATAGCCCTTTGATGTCTCTCTAACCTTGCTATTAATTACTTCTCCAAATACAGCAGTACCAGCAGCTTTTCATAAGACTTTTATTCTTCTTAGGACTTGATACAACAGCCATCAAAGTGAGTAAAAGCCTTTCAATCCAGTTTAGACAAAAGGCCTTGTATCAGGCCCTTTGTGAAAATGCATAATCCACCATTAAAAGGAGGGCAGTCACTCCTCCATCCTTCTCCTTCTGTTGGTTTTAGTGGAAGTGAATCAGCACAAACACAGAAATCCTAAATACTGATAGAAAATAATAGTGTTCCCAGTTCCAAGTAGAGTACTGCCTGTTTCTCATGCTAAACACCATGTACAGTGTTGCTTTACTCACCAGAGTGACTGACAAACTCTTTGGTTTTTTAATGGCATGTCCTGGAAAATAGTGAAAGGCCGGATTTCCACATGCTGCTGTTCATTGCTGTCTAGACTATACTGTGAAATGTACATGATGGTTCTTTGGAGGTGAGACCTTTTTGTTTGCTGACCATACAGCTGGAAATCATGTTCTGAATGTCCTGGACATTCAGGGATAAGTGCAGAATTAATGGCTACGATGTATTTTTAAGTGTCTGATGGAATTACAGCTCAATCTACTCGCCTCTCAGGGGGGTGAAGA